>OZ010668.1:56046671-56366671 GCA_963932185.1 Troglohyphantes excavatus | reverse complement strand
GTATCATCATGGCTTGTGGAAATAAAATCAATCCCTAAATTTTAAAAGACATCGTTATGAATATGGTTGTAAAGTAATTTTGTGAAGGAATTCAATTAAGTGTCAGATGCAACTGTTCAAAGAAACTGGCAGAATTCGCAAGTCTTAATAAAACATCGTTTTCTGCTGTGTGACAATGGCACGTACTGTGAATTTATCATACAGTTCTTAACGGCGTTATTTAATGCCTCCTATCGGATTCTAAATATAATAATTACACAAAAGCTAAATTTAGAAACCAAATACGGGACTTAAGAAAACAGCCACTGCTAATATTTTTATTTACATAAGTTTGTAATGTATCCAGAATTGCGTGGACACTTTGTATTTGTTGTTATTGCAAATATAATTTGTGGTATCCGACAACTTATATTTGGTATAACTTTACGAAAAATTTTATCGCTGTTATATCAGTTTTATCCAACTGTTTATGTTTCCCCCCCATTAATATTTTTCTAATTTGTTAAATAAGGCTATAACATATTAATTTTTAAACCTAATTTTACAATGAGATTATTTACTATGTCATTTACTGTTGAAAACATTTAGGTGATATGAACTTTTACTACAAACTTAAAACGCTATCGAATATTTGCTGCAACCGTTTGAAGGTAATTTCGGGTTGAAATATTTTTTGTCGTTGTTACTCGAGTTGAATCAATTTCTAATTTCAAGGCTAAATGGCTTTATGAATTATGTATATACTTGTCAGCTATGTAAGTTGAGAATAAACTAATATGAAGGATATAATTTTAATGTATCAGCATCAGAAAGTGATCCATGTACCACATGTTTTAAATTTAATTATCGTTACGACATTTTTTAAATTTTATCCTAGGCAAAAATTATACAATTAAAACGAGTTTTTTTTTTTTTACAATTAGGTTTATGACTAGTTTTAAAATTAGTAAAAGCATTGCATTCACTAAATTATAACTTCTAACGAACCGAACTTGCTAGATATTGAGTTTGTAGATATTTTGTAATTTTAAAAAGAAATTATTCTCAAAAATATACTCACCACTTCGACATGTAGTTGCTGTAGTCCATCTTCTCGTAATTCTTGGAAGTGATGCTAAGATCCAAAGCGTCAATATTCTTGCTCTTGGTCGTAGTGGTCGTGGTCGCGTGTCTTTTGTAGTCGTCGACGTAGTTGTAGCTGTACAGGTCGTCAGCGGTTCTGTAGGTGTAACTGCTGTGGGGGGTGGCCCGGTAGTAGTACGTGTGGTACGGGGTGTTGTAGATGTGGGTGGTCAGGGGCACCCAGTACTCGGTGGTCTTCGTGGTCTTAGTGGTCATCTTATTGAGGTCATTGTTGAAGTCGTAGCTGGTGGATGGGATTTTGGAAGGGCCCGTTTGGTAACTGCTCGGTACCCAGGTGACACCCGACTTCAACTCCGGTTCGTCCGAAAGGTTGTAGTAGGCATCGGGTCTGGACCTGCTTCTCGGTTCCCGATCGGTGGCTCGAAGGTGGTCATAGTAACCTGGCCCGTATCCGGTGGTGTTCAAGGGGCTGTAGAGATCGCTGTTTGGGCCCCTCAGGCTGCCCGTAGTACCGGCCCCTCTATCAGCGGCCGGGGTACCACCGTGGAGATGCGAACCGGCGAAGCTGTACAGACCAAGATCTCCCCTGTCGGACCTCAGGTGGGTCTTGGCCAGGCTGCTCCTGTAGTTCTTCTCCACATCCATGGCGCTGGGCGAGTACAGTGATGTACCAAATCGGTAGTTGTCGCCGTATATCCCGGTCAGGGGCCTGTGGTGGTGATAGACCATTGTCAGCCCTTTATCTTCTAGCCTTCCTAATTTAAGGTCGATTTTTCGATTGGATCAGATCGAGAGAGGGGGCGGGGTTGCTGTTGCTGCAAGAAGGACGGTTGCACAGACTGAGGAAGACGCAGAAAGGGTTCTGGGGGAATTGTTTTGCGGCAGGGTCCTGCCCACGCATCGTTTTGGTTGCCCCCGGGGATGTTACTGCATACTTGGATTGAGGCGGTTTTATTTTGAGACACTACCCTGATTTTTCTCGGTTTGCCCTTGATGTCGAAACAGTTGGGCCCGTGCCCGATTCGCTTTTTCCGAAAGTGAGACTGCGTCGGGGATTCGTCACAAGAACTAAATCCAGCGGAAAGTGGAGCATTCTCGTGGTTTTTTTCTGTCACGTTTGTCAAGGTCGTATTATTGTTGAAGCTGACGTTTTTTTGTTTTTTTGACGGGCATCTGTTGTTTCCTCCAAAATGGGAAACGCGTGGTTCTTGTTTTAGACACTATTTGACAACTCAGCAGGTTTTTTTTTGCGTGTTAAAAAATGATCCTCACGCAATTAACGATGTCATTTATAAAAAGATAATTGATTTGTCTTAAGTGACAATCCTCCTCTTAAATACTCGGATAACAACCCATTACGATTACATTAGGTGCATTAAACTGTATAAATAAAGATTTGTACGCATGTCTGACATCTATAGAAATCTACTTTATGCTGGACATTTTCTACATAGCAGTTTTTAAGACATAGTTGAAGAGATATACTGTGGAAGTTGTTCTGAGTTACTGATGTTCCATTGAATTATACAGACATACAGGTTTCTAACTGCAAAACTAATTGATAAATAAGCTTCAGAAATTAAGCTTATAAACACGCTTTCGATATAAAAGAAAGGGGTCCATATACTTCAGTATCCTCAGCAACGCTGGATTCTACTCTTAGTTAAGAATACAATTGAAAATTGATAGTTTTCTCTTATTTAAATTAGTATTATAATAACACATAATTTTTAAAATAAAAGAATTAAAGCAATATTTTAAATTACACAATGTGTTTGTTATTTTTCTTAAATCAACAAAAAAATTATTTGTAAGGTAATAATATATTTTTAATTTGATAATTTTAAGTCACATACAATATACTTAAATTTGCTTTTTATATGCTGACTCCAAACTGCTTTACATTTTCTTAGACTCAAAGAAGAATTTAAAAAGGCTTTTTGTCATCCCTTCTTCTTGGTTCTCTTTGTAATCAAATTATATATAAATATATTTGGTAATCAAGCTATTAATAATGAAAATCTAGTACGAATCCGTTTCGTAGATCAGGCATACAATGGACAGTAAAAAACTTTAAAATAATTTAAATATAATTTTTTAAACACGCTTAAGAAGGTAAATTTAAAACTGCTGGAAGCCTACAATGAGCTTGAAGACACAATGCTGAAAAATTCTAAAATATATTATACAGTTTATTTTTATTTTTTATAACTGAGATAAACTGCAGATAGATGTTGGCTTTTAAAATTACCTATATATACCATAGAAGGGGATACCAGGGGACTCGTTAATGCAAATAGGTTCTAAAATATTAAAAAAGTTTTATACTTTCTTAAAAGAGGTCGGTTAGAAAGAAGTCTACGACCATAGAATTTTAGAGGAGGTCTTAACTGTACATAAACTTCATAAAATTAATTATCCCATATACATCGATATTACATTAGAACAATTTTGCTAACAAATGGAATAAAGTTCTCTGTGAAGAAAGAGTACTCTTAAAACTGAGTTAGAATTAGACTTGTACGGTTTTCTCTTTCTCTCTCTCTCCATTGTGAGATAAGTTATTGCTTTGAAATCCCTAAAAATAGTGAGTTGGTAGGATTAACGTCGCATTAGAAATATAGAATACTAAGCTTCCATCATGATCAATGTTAGGATATTTGGACCGTGAAAAATGTAACGTACACCAGCTCCCACGGCGATGTTTGGTTGAACGACGTGAACCGAACTCGCAACACTTCGATTACCATCTCTCCATTATTTCAACCAGACTACGCAGTCCCCCCTATAAAAAAAAGTGTTTGAGAGTAATCATTATACATAAATGTCAGCAAGCCATTGTGTTTAAAGCTAGTTTATCATCTAGCAGACTTTTTCATTACAATAAGTTTAGAATTGTTAACTGAATAAAAATATGTTCCGCTATATATAATTTAAGGTCCCTTCTGATTGTGCAAAGGAAAAAAGTATTTTCCATACATTAATTGCGTTTCATTCCATTCCAGAAATGTTTATTTCATTCCATTGAAACGAATGCGTTTTGTATACCATTAGATTGCTGACAGAAATAGATTTTCGTGAGGGAAATCAGAAATGTCGCTCGACGACTAATCTGTCAAGCTCCCTGGAGCATGGAAGAAGCGTGTCGACTTGCCAAAAAAAAAGTGGCATGAGAAATGCGAGGGTGTAGTCTCGCCTATAAATAAATCTACATATATTAAAGGGTTAACTGGGATTGAAGAAGTTTCTTTTATTGCGTTTTCAAAACTTCTCTTTTTATGACTCTATAAAAACGTATGCTTTGTGCTATATTTTGAATTTATATTTTCTTATTAAATCGTAAATACGACATTAGTAATTTCATTTCATTTGTTTTATATAATAAAAATATTTAATATAGAGCATCGCCCCTTGCTCGCTAATCTAGCATTAATGGCTCGCCAGAAAGTGGCTATCTGCGCTTTCAAAATATGTGGGCATAAACTCCTATACATTTATCCAAAAAGCATTTAATAATAAAACATTTCCCTTCATTGTCCGACAACCAACGAGAGGTTTGTCTTTACAAAAACGTCAACTGAATAAAATAAAATATTAACTAAATCAAGTAAAATCTCAACTGAATCAATAAAAACGTCAACTTAATCAAAATTAAGCAAAAAACTTAAATTAAAGAAGATGGATGCTATTCATCAAAGCAAAAGATCTCATTTGCTCCTTTGTTTGCTTAATGATGTTGTCACTCAGACTTTTGAAAAACACTGCCGAAGTTGAGATATATCTGATAGCGCAATGATGAGAAAAGTTAGAAATAAACTAATTGCTTAATATTTTTCAGTTTTGGCACATCTACATTTTACTCCCTTTCACCTTGATCATAAAAATTGGTTCAATTGTTTAGGAGGAGTGACTGTCACAAAATAAGGCATTGTCTATTAAATATATAGATAGATTAAATCTGCCTTTTGAATAAGAATTTTAAAAACAATCAATTGAATTTTCTTCCTTGAGTGACGCACATGACCGTCAGTGAATCTTTAGCTTTTCTTAACAATGACATAATTTTAAATTAATAAAAACGCTCAAAGTCTGTTCATAAAAAAAGTTTGAACATTTAAATTTTTTTTTTATAAAAGTTGTTGTTGAAACATTTTTAAAAATTATAAAGTTACATTATCTTTTTCCAAAGCTATTTCTATCAAAATATTTAATTAAAAAAATGCGTATGTTAGAAATATAAATTAAAAACCCTCTTTCAAGAAAAACAACTTGATTTTAACATTTACTTCGCGGCTCAGAGGTTTAAATTAAAGTAACGAATATTACAACTATCGAAATTTTCTTTAAAAATAATATCTGACAAGTATTTTATATTACATTATGATAATAATTCTAGGCCAAACGGCTTTTATTCAAATTGTTTAAATTTTTTTTCCTGCTTACCGTTCTTTCAATTCTAATAAAGTACAAAAAGTAAAGTTATCCTACTATAAAAATAAATTTGTGATTGTATTTACTTAAATATTTTTTACTCAAAATTGTGATAGTGTGTCTATTGAGATTGTGAGTCATTAATGAATATATATTGAATTGTTCCAAATATTTATTTGCGCCAGTACTGTACTGAATTTACTTGATCGATATTGACATTTCCACAACGATCGCTCTACATCATCGCCAGTGTAACATTGTGATGTCGTGATATCATCGGAGCTTAGAATGCAAACCAGCTATATTTAAACCACAGACTTAGTATCCGATTCGTTGAGACTGGTTGGCGACGAAATCCAAGGTCAGGAAGCTGATGAAGAAGGAAGAAGTAATCGGAATAAATAACCCTGGATTTCGTCGCCAACCAGTCTCAGCGGATCGGATGCTAAATCTATGGTTTAAATATAGCTGGTTTTCATTCTAAGCCGACGATATGTTGATTTATTAACCATGCAATTTAACAAAATGTTCCGTGGTATTCCGATAAAAATAAAAATTTAGGATTGATCGAACTATCCTTGATGTTCAATTACCTCATATTAAATAAAATTCACGCACTTTAATTTTATTTACTTATTAAATTCAGTCGCATATTTGTAAAAAAAACAAAAACAATATTGGTTTCAGTAGATAAATTATTATTGTCCTTACAATTGTGAATACTGTCGTACTGTTGACTAGCATTGAGTGTGTATAAATTGACTTATCCTTTTTAATTATTTCTTAATAATTTTTCAGTTATATTTTTGTATTAAAAACAAAAACAATTCAAAATATGTAAATAGAAATTCAAAGAACTGGAGATGTTTCCGAAGCAAAACTATATCCCATCCTCAGCAGGAAAAAAACCCACATGCAACAAACTTCACCTGTATGCGGAAAACTATTTATATAAATGATATTGTATTTTTTTTCCTGCTCATGATGGGAGATGGTTTTGCTCTTGAGTTTGAATTTTATATCTGTTTTTATGCTGGGTTTTATAATTATTCCGGAAATATGGGATCAAATTCTTCGTACCCTGTTTTGAAATTGATTTTTTGTATTTTTCTAATTTAAATATTTTTTTATAATTACATTAAAACAAATTAAGAGTTTGGCCTTTTTTTCGTAACAAAAGCTTTTCTGTAAATGATTTGTAGAAGTAAAAAAAAATTGTTTTTGCTTGAGAATTTAAGATTGAAGGGATAATAAACTCTACCGCGTCTGATAACATAGAGAAAAAAATCATGACAAAAGTAATAAGAAAAGATTTAAGGTACACAATTTTCTATGAAATGTAATGTTTTTCAAAATATTATTTTTATGAATTTAACTATTTGATTTTACATCTTTAACAACTAAAAATTTGATATATGCAGCACTTTACTACGTCAGAAGGAAAATATAATCCTGTCAATTTTTTAATCTCCTTTTAATTGGATAATATATGTTAATTACCGCAGGTCTCTACGCAAGGCCTTGGCTTTTACGCAAGGGAGGATCTAGGATTAGATCTCGGGAGGGACAAAACAGTGGAAAATATTTTGCTACTACAAGGAGTTTAGACACTATTTACAAAAAAAAAAAACTTTTATGCGTACTTTCTATTAATTATTCAATTATTAGATTTTAATATTAATTAATATTTATCATTAATTAAAGCAAACATATTTAATTATTCGTGTGGAAGCAACAAATGAATGTAAGAGGAAATATATTATATCACTCTTTAACAGAATGTTATTATAGTTTTCAAAAATATCTTCACAGAAGGGAACTATTCATAAGAACGAATTAAAAAATCCAAATCATTTATTGCAGAGTAGAGGGGACTGGTGCATGTTTAATCTGACGTGGTTACCTCACGTTAGATTTGGCCTGGAAGTTTGTAGAACGGGTTTGACAGCTCTGGTATTGTCCCTATCATCTGCTCGTAGTTTTAAATTAGGTGGCAACGTTTCCAAAAGTTCAAGTGGTGAAAAGTAAGTTCATTATAATAGTGGTAATGTGTTAAATTTTATTATAAAAAATCTAAAGCGAAAAATTTTAATTTTAGGTAGTGTAAATTTTAAATTATCGGTGTTAAGGCGAATTCTCGGAGCTAAATGTAATCTAGTAATAGGGTAATAGGAGACAATTGCCCCTATTGCCCTACATCTAGATCCGCCACTGATTTTACGACTGTTGTTTAAAGTTATTTTTTTAAACTCGGATATATACTTATTTAATTAACGTTATATTTTGAAACATTAAAATCCTGTTCGATGCCTATACCAGTGGTTCTCAATTGGCTATGAGCCACAGACGGATCAAACTAAAATGGGACCTGGGACTCCTTTTTTCAAATATGCTCATGGAAGAGCCTCCACCTTCTGCGCATGTGTACGTTTCAATTTTGTTTGAGCATGAAAATGAAGGGAAGAAAAAAATTCTAAATAATATTAATTTTATAATTTCTTTTAATTTTACATAACTTTTACTAAGAATATGGACACAAATTTGTAAGTTCAACGCATATTAACCATTTTTTCTTTGTGACTCCGCGGGGATCCCCTAACATCGTCCTGAGGACTCCCAGGGTTCCCAGGACTACCTTTTGGGAACCACTGGTCTATACTATTAGCATCACATTAAAAGTTCTTTTATCAGCAGTAGACAAATTCTTCGAATATTAATTTAGATCCTTTCATCCATGATGAAATAGGCAATCTATTGTAGTTCATAATAAAAAAATACTCAAAACAATTATCGTGAGAGCCAATATGTGTATTTTCTGATAAATGTAACAAAATGTGTATTCATACCCAATAAGCTTTTCAATCAATTGACTCTCTTACGTTCGAAATATCAAGTCCTGGGATATCCTTGATTTTCCAGCTATGCACCCAATTTTAAAACTATAAATCTATTTATTTTTACAATATTTCTCTGGACTATTGATAAGGTGTATAATTTAAAAGCTATCTATAGCTACGATTTTATTTTAATTATTAAAGTACTTAAATAGGAGTAACTTTGGGACTGAGCGTAAAAATTTGGGACAACGGGTAATTTTCGGTTTTCGAATTTCCAGCCAATAATGTAGCTCAGCACATACCGGCGAGATCAGTAGTGTTGATTGTGCCCCAACTCGAAATGCATGGCATTTGCTGGAAATTCGAAAGTTGAAAATTACCCGTTGTCCCAAAGTTTTACTCCCCCCTGTCCCAAAGTTACTCCCGTTCAAGGTAGACCAGACTGCCAAACCTCTTGAAACCTTTGAGTTATTTTGTCACTTTCTTAAATAACAAAATAACGACGTCGTCTTTTGAGGATAAAAATGAGCAATATGTTTTTGAATTTAAATATACGTCGTTCTTTTATTAGCTTATTCGTTCTTATAAAATTCTTTTCGTTATCTTGGAGCATCAAACATGTTGGTATAAAGAACAGAAAAAGTAACTGTTCAGTGTTCCGTAGAAAGATTGTCACTGTAAAGATATCCTCGGAGTGTTAGGGTTAAACTTTCTATGCTGTGAAAACCAACTTACAATAACAGAGAAACTTTCCAGCTCTGTGGATTAAGTAACTTGACAGTTTCTTATTTACTAAGTGAATGAGTGGACAAAAGACAGGAAGGAGCTGTTGTGAGAAGAATACTATTTATTGACGGATGCCATACTGAAAAAACAATACGCTGGAATATCGGATCTGTACAAAGGATATCCTTCTTCAGGGCCGCACACTCAGATGAAACAATGGGGGTGGTTGCCCAGGGCTCCTCACGCTCCTCCTCCGGCTCCTCCTCTTCGTCTTCCTCATTCGCTGCTTGGCTCGCTGCGAACGACACAATTGTACATTTCATTTATGCTCAGGAATCTATGCAGAATGATTGTATGAATGCTTTTCAATTTTATGGGTAGTCTTGGGGGAGGATTTCGAGCAAGTTGAAAATAAATATTTAATAAAAAAAAAGAAAAAAAAAGTTATTTAATGATATTTAGATATTAATATATCTATAATTTGCATTTAATGATGTTAATGTTTTGCAAAACTTTTTTTTCTTGCATCAAAATAATTTTTTAGTCATTTGTTCAAAATCTCTTCGAACAGAAATCCCCGTATACGGAATATAAATGTATACTTTTTTTACTCCAGTTGTCATTATTTTTGGAGAAAGAAAAAACTTTTAAAACAGAACCAGGGTTCGAAATCAGGGGTCGTTAGCAATATTTAGCACCTGACGCAAAGAGAAGCTTTAACGATTATAAAAATTTAGTGGATTTGGCAGCTCCTGCTTAAGCATTTTGAATTATTTTAAAATTACGTCCAAGCAGAATATTTTGGCAACTAAAACAAAAAATAAAATTGCTATACTCGGGGACAACTTAAGTTGAACCTGAAGCGGAAGCTATGATATGTATAAATATTCAATTGCTTTAGGCTGAACTTAGGTTGTCCCCGAGTATAGTTGCTAATGACGCCTAACTTTTATTTGCTAATTTCGAACCCTGAACAGAACTGAGCCTTTAATATCTAAACTGTGGTTTCCATTGCTAAAATATCCGTTTATTGCTGTTTGGTTGCTTTTGTAATTTATCCGCCGTATAATACTTACTAAAATATCTGTTTATTTAACATCCCATTTTATTAAAAAACTTAAACTGAACTGCAATTAGAATATAATAAAATAAAATTATCTCCGTTTATCTGTTACACGTATGAACTTGACCTTATTTCTTTTAGTTAAGCGTAATTCAAAGAGTTAAGGCCTGACACACAGCGTAGTTTTTATGTTAATTTTAGATACTGTACCGTCGAGCTCCTTGTTTTATACCAAATTGAAGATTTATATATGGCCAGCAATTCTTCTGGCGTCGAACTGCAACTATGTATCAGATTCCTTACGTCACTAGTGTTTGTAGATAGATTCGAATCCTACCCATCCTACTGTTGTCAGATGCCAATTTTGAATTGGATTGTCACTACATTTACCATTATTTAGGGATTTTTTTTTTAATGAATATGCTTATTTTGTATTTTGCTTAACAAAACATCAATGGTTATAAAAGTTGTTAAAGTTTAATATTGTCCAATAGTAATAGAAACATTTTATCAATATTTTAATATTTTCTAAAAAAACTAACTGCACATTTATGTTTTGTAAAGATTTGAAAGTTGCATTGTACGGAAATGCAGAAGTTTAACAAAAGCCTGTTTGGAATACTTTAACTTTATCGGATTTAGTCCACATATTGAAACAAACGCTCCACGTATTCTAGAGTGATAAAATGTATGAGACATTTAAAGAAATTAGAAACTCCCATAACTTTAAAAAATATGCGTCTTACGATTTAAAAGCTATCGTAAATTTCTTAAGCATACGTCCATACACATTGTGCCATAAAATATCGATATATTACCTGACGTATTTTATCAAAAATTATGTTTTATTTTTATTAAAACTGTAAGGAGTATTGCATATTCGAATAGTAATTTCCAGTTTTTCCTGCAATACACACAATTTGTAAAATAAAAAAAAGTAAACTATGTTGCCATTTTATGGTAAAAAAGTATTATTTAAATTGCAAGATGGGATTTAATTTTTTTAGATAACTTGTATTAAAATGAAATTTAAAACTCTCTTGCAGGAAAATAATTTGCAGATTTCGATCTTGACTGGTCCGTTCAAAGATAATCTTTATGTAAAATAATTTTATATTCTATAGTTTATTTGCTTAAAATCTTCTGTAAAATCCTTTCATTCGATTTTGGTTTGTGCAATGTTTCGATGTATATCGAAATTCCGGAAATAAAAAATAATCATCGCGATTTCGATTTTGTAATTTTAGATTTGACGATTAATCGATTTGACGATTAGTCGAAAGTACACTCGGAAGTATGGAAGAACTCATGTCTGGAGGAATACTCGGGAAGCCAAATGTCAACTCCAGAAGAATTTGAATTTGTTTATCAACAAACGTAAGAGTAGTAATGCTTTGACAAAACGACAAAGTATCTATAATTTTAATTATATATAAATTTATCGAAAAGTAACAGTATGTATGTGTCGGAAATATCGATATATTAGAAATTTCGATTAATCAAAACATATCGATATAACTGTAATTTCGAAAAGTCAGCAATATGTATGTATCGAAAACATCGATATATCTGAAATTTCGAAAAGTCAACAATATGTATGCATCAAAAACAACGATATATTAGAAATATCGTGTAATCGAAAAATATCGATTATTGGTCGCCGATTAGTCACGATAGCAAAATATCATAACCGCCAAGCCTACTTACAATATCACAAAAAAGTTATAGACACATACATTTACAAATACAAACATAAAACGTGCAAACACATATAAATACACCACAAGACATATAGATGGATAACATAATTCCAGTGTCATCAGAGGGTGGGAGTACAAATATCTTTCGTTATTTTTTTCTCTTCGAAGTAGGCATGAATAGTTTTGGTCGTTTCTTATTTCGAAATATCTTTTTTTAATCTAAATTTATAAATGCGTCTACAATTTTTAAAGTGTATAGTTTTTCAAGTCTCATTTTAGGCGAATGAAAAAAAAAATCAGAGAATGGGAAAGTTCGTCAAGGGTAGTAGGAGGGCATATCTTGCAAAATGTTCCATAAAAAAAAAAATCTCTACCATAGATGATTTTCCAAACGCAATCCCCCAGGCATGCCTCACTGTTTGATAACTGTGGAAGTTGTAAATGTTCGCATTTCCCGCCGTTCACGTTCTTGACGAATCTGGTGATTTATCAACGAACTTAACGTGAAAAACAAACAGAAAAAAAGCACAAATTAGCCACAAACATGGTTACAGTATTACATAAGCGGCACACTATTCATGCATGCAATTGAGATAAAATAATATTTAATATACAAAAAAGCCAACATCAGCTATTTATATAAGCATTAAATTGTTAAAGTGCAAAGCATACGTGCGAATGATAGAAAAGTGTACACAATTGATTTATACCAAAAAGCCACAACAAAGTATTTACAAAAAGCTATAAGTGTGTTCTAAATTATTGAAGCGCACATGCAATTTCTAGATAAAGATATTTTAACACAATAAAGCTTTTAATATTAGAAGTAACGATTTTTTTGCAACATGCACCGAAAGTATTATTCAATTTTTTAGTGTAATGTAAATACGTTTTTCATTTAACTACACCAGAATGGGTTAATATGTGTTTCATCTGTATCCCAGTAGAGAAGTTTCTTCGTCAATGGCGCATCGATAAAAAGCTTTGGTCAATTGTGGCAAACGGGATATTAAATAAATCATCATTTCACAAGTAGTATTGACTATATATTCTAGTCATAAAACCAATATATCCGATACCCGTTTGTTTAGTGTGGGAATTATTTTCGAAACGTCCATAACTCGTTCAAATATATATAAAAAAGACGTATTAAGGGTATTTTAAATATAAACAAAAACTTATTTTAATACTTTGTTTTTTGTGGGGGAAGTGTATTTTTGTATGCTTGGGAGAGTACCAATAAAGAAAAGTTAAATAATCGAAATATAGTTCCCAATATCTACAAATAAACAAACAAAGAAATTATTTAAACAAATAAACAAAAATTAAAAGGGAAAATAATAATTAAGTAATCGAAATATCGTTTCCAATATCTACTAGTAAACAAGTGAAAAAATTATTTAAACAAATGAACAAAAATTAATAAACGAAAATAAAAGAATATTATTATAAAATACGATTGAATCAAATTAGTAAGACGAAAATAAGATTGCAAAATACATTAAGTTTTGGTAAAATTTGTATTCTATCTAGCGTTATCTATTTAATATAATTAAAGCCATTTCTCTTGAAAATAAATCCCTGGATTGATATGGCTAACCCTAGATAAACTAACAAGATATACTTCACTCAAACTTAAATGAGCTGTTTATTTTCAGAACCAGATAGATCCCCACGTTTCTCAAACTAGTTTTTTTTCCCACACATTCTCAATGCACTACACATGTCCTTGCAAAGTGGTCTAAAATGCATTTTAAAGTCACTGCTTGAGATCAAAAGTACGTTGTTGTCAATTGTTTTTGACGTCGTCTCCTGTGAAATTAATGAAAACGGATATATCTGGTTTTGAAACTAGACGGTTCAACTTATTTTATAATCTTATTTTCATCTTTTTTAAAGTTCCTCGCAGTCACCTATTTTGTTCCTCAATAATATTTTTATATTGAAAATTATTTTAAGTAAAACTTTACATTCAGATAAAATAAATATGTAATATTTTTTTTTATGTATTTCCAATTAATCTTAATTTTGTATTGTCTTTTTTAAAGAATTAAAAAAAAACATAACACACAGTATATTGGAATTTAAAATTACTAATGATGTTATCGTTCGATTATTATTTTTTCTGATTGATGTAATAACACTTCTTAATATTAGTTAATTCGGATTTGCACTTATATTATTTTGAGTTTCCAGTCTGAGTTACAAATTACCTTTCTCGATCTTCTTTTAGGTTGTGTTTATAAAATATTTCGAAACTTTCTTATCGGTGAATGATATTTTTTGTAATATTAATTCAATTATATAACATACTAAAGCAAAATTCGTTTGTTTACTAAGAAATAACCTGCTTTTCATAAACTATCCAATTATTAGGATATTCGATTATCTGGTCCAAATTGATCCGGGTAATTGGAGTTATACTTTAATTCATTTGTATTTTAGTAATAAAATATTTTAATTAAGCATTCCAGAATATAGTATCAGGAGGCAAAATCAACACCAGATCAAGTTCTGAGTTAAAAAAAAATATACGTACTGTTTTTCAAACAGGTTTTCAACAATATATCTTAGCTAAGGTTCTTTTCGATAATATTACATTTTAAAATTTAGTTAATATATTTATACAAACAAAAATAAAAATCTGCTTCATTTTGTATTAATTCAATATATATATATGTTTTTTTTAATTATATTTTTATTTAAATGTATTAACACTAGCGTCGAAATCTTGCGTTGACAAGTATCGTTGAAATATGTCACAAATTGTTGGGCGGTGGGTGATCATTGTTTGGCTGTTTAGCTACACATAAAAAACATTAATTTGGCTATGCTTTAAATACTTTGTTTGTTCCTACTAAAGCTAAGCGACCTGTTTAAAATATAAGCGAAATAGTTGGGCAAAAATATTGTTTTATTATGCCAATACAGCTAAATGTGATACCGCCGAACAATGACCACCATCCAACAATTTGTGACCTTCCTGTACATAGATGCTCTTCAAAGTACAAGCTTTCAAGGGTCTACATACTTACCCATCCCCAGCAACATTGGGAAACATAATTAGAAAAGTGTTTATCTACAACCACCATGTCATGAAACTATTATATTATTACAAAAATATGACGCTTCAAAGTCCAAATCTGAAAACGTGTTTGTCCGCTTTCCCGATAATGCTCTTACTTCTCTTCAACGATCTTCTAATGTTTACATCTTCCATAAATTTGTCCTTAAATATGCTGGAGTATTGCATAGGTTGAATGAAATCTTCGTGCCCCATGCAAAGTGTAAAAAAAACATATATTAATCTTCAGTTGTGGTATAATTTTGTTAACTAAATTCCCTAAACTTCTTCTAACTAAATTGGCAGTTCATTTTGTTTTTTAAGGAAGAACTTGTCAAAATCCAAAATCGTCACTGCGAAAAATCTTATTTTGTGACAATACTAGAAGTGAACAGTAGGCCTGGGCGGTGACTCGATATATATCGAAATTCCGGAAGTAAAAAATCATCGCGATTTCGATATTTTGTAATTTTCTATTTGACGATTAGTCTAAAGTACACTCGGAAGTACTGAAGAACTCAATTCCTGGGAGAACAACCCGAAAGTCAAAAGTCAACTCCAGAAGGCTTGCATTTGTTTATCAACAAACATAAGAGTAGTAATGCCTTGACAAAAATGGCAATGTATCTATATTTTTAATAATATCTGAAGTGGAAAACAAAATTCTACTATACTTTGATGTGAAAGAAATCCAGTTCCGAAAATTAAGTTTAAGGTATACATCTTTGCGTTTATTAAATGCTATTGTACTTATTCTAATCATACAATATCGATACATCAACAATATGTATGTTCGAAAATTTCAGTATATTAGGAATATCAATTAACCGGAAATTTCGATTAATTGAAAAATATCGATTATTGTCCGGCGATTAATCGCGATGACAAAATGTCATCATCACCCAAACCTAGTGAACACGTTATGTTAGATAAAAAAAAATTCAATTAAGTGATTGGAGAAATTTAAAAATTAGAGGACATAAAAAAAAATCAAAGATTAAAGAGCTATTACTCATAACTATACTATAAACTATCAATACAGATATATAATCGTTGACAGATGCGAATTGTACCTTCTTAAATTCATTTTGGCTATACCAACTGACCGTCAGGCCCTATTAGCTTTGGGCCAAGCAGAGGAATGAGTTGAATAACCCTGTTATACAGATTTTTATGAAGGATATTTACATCAGTAAAACAAGGCTTGATAAGACATTAATATATTTTAAAATGTAATTTTTTGGCTCACTAGTTTGATTTAATCAATAAAATTTAACATTTCTATTACATTTCTAGAAATATAAAATCTAATTAAATATATGAGGCCATTTATTTAGAAAAAAAAGTCAGGTACACCGTCGATAAGAAAGTTTATCCTTACCAGTTTCAGATACTAGAAATTATTACCCATTTCGGAAACTCTTTAAAATCATAAAGGCCTTCAAGTAATATATTATATATTGTTTTTAAACTGTGATTTGCAATTTATCACTGGATAACACAAAATCTTTTAAATGGTATCCATGGACACGGGCAACTTAAACTTATTTGTGCTTTAAACGTAACTTAAAAAAAAAACTTGAACTATAAAAATATGTAATACAGTTTGAAATTGCGCTACCATTTTCTCTTTCATCCCAGGTTGCTTTTCAGTATGCCGCTTCTTAGCAAGAAATATAAAACTATTTTAAATTTTCAAAAACAATTATGTTACAAGCACATCAATTTAAAATATTAACTGATATATTCTGACTAAATTGTTATTTATAGTCAAACTCGTTATCAAGTGACGTACGTGATACATTAAACAAAACTTTTTAATAATCGTTATAATTATTTCAAGTTTTGAAGAATCGTTTTTGTTACCTCATAACATAAATAATGACATATATCAGTATTTAAACACTAAAAACAAATTTAAATTATATTTTTATATCTATTATTTATATTTACTGTCGTATAGAATTTTATGGTACTTTTTTTAAAAAAATGAGCTTTATTATTCTGGTTTTGCTAATACTTTAAAAATATCAAAAGTCCATCTTCCTTGAGACTAGCCACTTAAGCAAAGTCCTTCTCTAATTGATTTCCATCGAACCCTTACATGTATGTGATTTTCAAATTAATTTATTTTATAAAACTTTTTTTTTCTATAATAATTAAAACCGAAAGTATAAGAATCCTAGCATCCATTTCCTTCAAAATAAATTTCAATTTGTAACTTGAGAAGTTACAATGCTGAAAACAGTTTAATAACCTCGAATGCATATTGTACTGGTTAAGCAATACATAACTTAAATAATAATAATAATTCGCTTTAATAATTATTTAAATAATAATCCATAGTAGGCACAAAATCATCAATATCGTTTATGCACTTTTTGAGTTTCACAATGCTTTTAAGATTTAAGCAAGTGTAATTTGAGGATCTCAAAATAACCCTGCTCTTCACCAAGGCTTCTAATGCTTATGTCCTCTGGTTATTTTTGGTCATATGTCCTTGGAAAGAGGAATTTTAGCATCTGTGTCACATCTATCTTCCTTCTTTACGCTACAGTTTCACGTTCACGTTACATACGCAAATTAAATTTAATTGTAAATTATAAAATACGTTGTATATTGTAATATTTTTTGGCTTGCAGTCAATTAGAGTTGTTTATTATTAATACTTTTTACGGTAATTTAATATATTTCAGATTTAATTATAATATAAGTTTTTTTTAATCTTTTAAGTATTTATATCATGTTTACCATATTAAATTTTTATTCTTTAAACACGAAAACATGAAATTTTAAATAAAATTGATGACATTTTTTTTTAATATATAAAATCTTGGATTTATTTGATTGCGTTATTCTCTATTTGAAAGAATTATTCACACTAATAAATACTATTCAATTTATAAAA
Source organism: Troglohyphantes excavatus (assembly GCA_963932185.1). NCBI lineage: Eukaryota > Metazoa > Arthropoda > Arachnida > Araneae > Linyphiidae > Troglohyphantes > Troglohyphantes excavatus. The sequence continues at coordinate 56,348,859 of OZ010668.1, read as the reverse complement.
TACCAAAATAAAATAAATTCATGAAAATAATGAGTTACAATTTTATCTCTTTTAATATACTAAGAAAATTAAGAAAGAATAATTAGTAAGACCTAAGAATATTTCATTGTAACAGGGACAATTCTAGAAATGTTCATACTTATTTTCTTATCAAACTGTAGTTATAAAACCATGTTTATTGTAAATTTGAATCAATGAAGATAATTTCTGGCACTTCATGACAAAGATAGATTTTCTTCCCAATTTTAAAAATCGTAACACAGTCACACAGTTAGGCTTCACAAACCGGGTTGAAATTCACCGTCACAAGTTGCTTGCACAACATTCGCTCGGGATTAGACAGTGGTGGACATCATGAACATACAAACACCGTCACAGAGTCTTTTAGGTACAAGAAAGATGAAGTCAATGGAAAAAAAAGAGTTAATATGGTCCACATAAATACACATAAACACGATGCAGAGAGAAAGGTAGAAGAACACTGTTGACTTGCAGGACAACGGAATTCTATGGGAAGGTTCTCAGCAAAAGGGAAACTTTGCAATATAGAGGTGTACTGATGACCTTTTTTTGTCATCCAAATAATTTCCAGGTGAATTGTTTTAGCAGGAACAACATGGGTATGTTGGATCTCAGCTTGCATTTCAACGGATTGGTGAACATAATCTATTTTTAGATGCTGTATCTAACATCAAGAAGATTGAAAAATCGTTAATAAAGCACACCAATTGCGTATTCTAATTGGGATAATTATAGTTTTCTAGTTTGATGGTGGATAGGAAGAAATAAAACAGCGCTTCCTTTACAATTATGGATAGTACTTCCATTTGAAGACTTAATGGTGGTCTCGTGCTACTTCGTTCCATTGAACTCATTTAGAAGGTTCTACGATGATTTTACCATTCACCACACACTGAAGAAGTTCGGAACATGCTAGAGACAGAGAAAGAGTTACGGATGGTACTTCCATTTGAAGACTTATGGTGGTCAAGTGCTACTACATTCCGTTGAACTCTTTTAGAAGGTTCAACGAAGATTTTATCATTCACCACACACTGAAGGAGTTCGGAACATGCTAGAGACAGAGGGCATTCCAGGGACGGTTTCACAAAAGGGCCCTCTCACTCCAGAACACTCCCGTTCTAAAGTTTCGAGGATATCTTTAGGGAGATTGTTTTTTTTGTGTTTTTGATGGCCGACGTGTTAAAGAAGAAGACATTTGGTATTGGTGGTTGTTAATACGGGATGTCCATGCCATGGAAGATCGGAAAGTACCTGCTGGAAATGCGGCTCCTGGTGGGCACCTCTGGCGCTCTGGGCTTCAGAAGGCTCCTTCCGTAGCCGTAGGACACAGGGGCGTACAGGTCGTATTGTGCCAGTGGCACCTTGGGCAGTGGCGCGGGCGTGGATGGAATATACTGGGGGATGATCGGGTAGTCACGGGATCGGTGGTCCAGAGAGTTGACGGTCGGTACGTACAGGTTCGTGCCGTACCTGTAGTTGTCGTTGTACATGAGCAGAAGGGGTTTCCTCCATCTGTAGCTGCTGATTTCCACCATTTTGTCTAGTCCTTCTTTTCTCTGGGGGGTAGACTTAGAAAGTTAGATTAGTTTCGTTCGTTTCGTTTCAGGAAGCCTAACTATCTGTTCCCTCGTCGTCTGACTCTTGATCTCGGTCTAATAGTCCCACTTTGCCGAAGAGACTTGCCGTGGCCCAGAATCCTGAACGCGAAGGGGAGGAATCGAAAAAGCCTTACGCTGCATTTAACACGTTCCTATTTTAGGTGCATTTCCGGCCTTGGGGAGAGGGGGGGTTTGGTGGAAAGGGTGTACCTGGCGGTATCGAGCGAGATCTGGGATGGTGGTTTTTCTTTTTTTTCCCTCTGCCATCTTCACTCTTGTGGGTTGCGCTTTTAGCACGGGCTCCTTTAGGATGAAGGGGGGAGAGACTTGTTCGCTCTAGAAATCTTCTGGAGGCTACCGAATGACGTCTTTTGGGGTTTGGGAAAGTGCCTTTGTTTTTCTTCTAATAAATTGGAGTAAATGGACTTTGGCTGGCGCGTTTCATAAAATGATGAATGTCTCAATGTACTTGCACGTGATGTTACAATGTACTTGCACGCGAATGAATTATTTTTTGTTACAATTTACCAACGTGTAAATTTTATTTCGTTTGTAAGTAATTAAGGGTTTTTATTAAATGAAAATATTCTCGTGTGAAATGTTTGTAAACAGGAAAGGGAAGTATTGGCCCTGATCCTCTAAAAATCTGCTTAGAACTTTTTATGACGTACTTCGTCTTTTTGGTTACGAGGAGTGTCTGTTTCTTTCCAATGGATTTGAACAAATACACCTATAAAATTAGTCTTATCTTAATTCTTTGTACCCGAGGAATATGTTTAATATTTACATTTATATTTATGAAACAGTTCCATCGCGTTCCAGTTCTTTTTAAAGAGGTATTTTTTAACGTGTACTTTTTACGTTTAAGGAGAATAATTATAAAAATAAAAAGTTATGCCTGAAGCTGAATATTTATCTCAGTATACCAAATATATATTTAGGGGTTTATGGTACTTGTCAAATGTTTATATAAAAAAAGGGTGTGAGGAATTTGAATCTGAAGAAAGTTTTAAATCACCAAGCATACTTTTGCTTCTAGATGACAAAATTTATACGAAAGTTTGTGAGACAATAACTTTTTAAACACAAGAATATGTTGTTCTCTTTCGTTATGAAGAACAGAGGGGGGAAATAACACGTTGTTATTTTGGTGACTTAAAGGCGACACTCGGGTGTAAAGCGTTAATAAATATATTGAAACCCATTGATGTCATAGTTTTTAAATGGAGTTAAATAAAGAACAAGCTAGCGAAAGAAAACGTTTGTTATATACAAGAACATGCAGTTCTCAATTTAAAGAACATGAAAAAAATAACAGATCGTTATTTTGGTGACTGAGATTATGTTTACTCAAGTTAAAAAGGGTTAATAGATCCTTTAAAAGATACAACCGAATTATGGAAGATGCTACGTGTTCTTGTTATAATGCATGTTATTTGTTTTCAGGCAACATTGGAAAATAATTGTTTGCTGTATGCCAGACCATTTGGGATTTGGAGTTATTGTATTACATGGATGATTTTCCATGTAAAAAGATAATGCCTCTGCCTTAGATTGTATTTTATTGCTTAGCAAAATTTGTTTGACACTCTATCAATCTAAAGTATTTTAATTATCTAATTAATCGTAAAGTAATAGCCCTAGAAATCAATAGCTAAACATTAAAATAAACAAAGGGATTCAAATATTAAACAGACCACAAAAGCAGTCAGTAAATAATAAGGTAAAAATTATTAATATTTATGAAATTGCTTTATTTAAATTTTACTTATGAAATGACTTTGTATGAAAATACTACAAATACAATCAATGAAATGCGAGAGAAAGCTCAAAATTATTCAAATATGAACATTTAAGAAAAATCATTGCGAATATATAAGTTTTAAAGATATATTTACAAACTTAAAAAATCTACTTAAACCTGATTGCATAAAATGTATTCCGGTTAGATTATTGACAAACTAGCAAAATGTCTTTAGTTTAGAAATTCTTTAACGAAATTCAGTTCATAAAAAAATATAACATATTTATTCGTTTCATAAATTTCGGCAATAGCCCAATTGCTGCCGAAGGAAGCCAGGTTTACCATATTCTCAAAGAAGAAAACAATCGTTTATCGCCCATATAAAAGGTTACCATGGGCGCAATTGGAACTTTCCGTAAATTTCGTTTGAAATTCGATTAAAGAAATGTCGGGCATGTTGACAAAAAACTTAATCGCAGTACATTTCAGTCGAGCTTTCGGGTAATTGAAATTACCATTTCGGCAGTGTTACCTTTTACGATTACACAGATTACCTCTCACGGTTAATAAATTACTTTTCACATAAGCTGTACGACTGTTGTTAGCTTAGAACACCGCGGGTTCAAATTGCCCGAATGCTAAAAGTGCTTGAAAACAAGTCAGATATCGAAGGAGGCATGCTTTCTCTCTCATCAAATGGTAGTTGATTGTGTCTTTGTTAGAAGACAATTGGATCAAAAATAGATTGGGATAGACGCAAGAACTATTTCGAGTCCTGGATGTTTGTGTGGTTCTCCAAATTCAACTGTAGGATCCTTTAGATTCCTAGACATTAATAGAAATAATAAGGTATTGTTTCAGGTGATCCATTGATATTTAACTGATGTCAACAAAACCCAATGCCGAAAAATACAAATATACACAACAGGCATTATTTTTTAAAACTTAATTTACCTTATTTACTTTGATTATAAGGTATAGAAGTTCCGTGGGGGTCAATTTGCTGTTTAGTTGCTAGATAGGCTATAATTTTTTTACTTTCTACTAGACAAATAATTCAAATATACTCCGGGAACGTTCTGCATACACAGGTAATAATTTACCCATTTAAAAAATATAAATGGTACTGATAAATATTCTTAGCATACTTTTCAGGAACTCCAATTTGATAATTTTAGTTTTAGATATAGATATACTAATTCGATTGCTCTTAAAAATATTTAAATTACCTTACCGATGTCAGAATCGAAGTTCCTTTCTCTATTTAGGAACTATTATTTTTAGCATTATCCTTTTACGAAAGTTTCCTTATTATGACGGACATCGAAACTGTTAATTTTCGTTTCAAAAGAGTGAAACTTACATTTCCGTCACATTCTTTAAAAAAAATTAATTTCGTATGTTGCCTTTCAAATGATTTCCCAATACTTTAGGTATAAAAAACATTAATTATAGATTTTTTTATAAGTTAATTAAATATACATATGTGTGTTTTGCTAAGAAAACTTCTTATTCCACAATAGTGAAATCGCGCGCGCGTCACTTTCTACTCCTCATAATATTCATACAAATGGTTTAAACTGTCATCTAGTCAAATGAATTGTAGAAATCGTCGTCCTCTTTAATTTAAGCACGTACTTGCCGTCGATTATAACTGAAGTTACATTTGTGATGCAGGTCAGCGTCTGCCAAATATTTCCTTTTGTACAAAAGTCTGGAGAGGAAGTTGATTTAAAGTTCAACCTTCTTCTACACCAGCGGTTCTCAACTTGAGGTGCGCTTACCCCTGGGGGTACGTGGAGGTCCTGTTAGGGTAAGCAAAAAAAAAATATTAGTAATAACAGAAAACACCTAAAATAAAAATAATAAATAAATGTAATGAATAAAATCTAAAATGAAAGCCTATAAGTGTTATCAATTTTAACTTTCCAGCTAACCTAAGTATACTGCCTAACAAAAACAAAAAAAATTGGGGTGAGATGGTTTATAAGAGAAGAGTTTTTTTCATAAATGAAAAGTTTTATCAAGGGATACGTGAGAAAAAAAAAAGGCCGAGAACCACTATTCTACACGATGGTAAACAGTATCCTATGACGAAAGGTTGCAGCTCAGAACTAAATACGATAAAGAAAACCGTGATTCCAATTTTTTTCACTAAACAATCGTGTCGGAAACGGTTAAATTCGAAATTAATCTATTTTCTCATTAGACCCCAATCCCTGTAAACCCCGCCACATATTTGAAACCAGATCCATTCCCATTATTTTCGTGGGAAAAACAAACCCCATCTCTCCGCATGACTTGTTAAGACCAACTGTTCCGTCTAACTTTAAATCCCATCGGACGAGTCGTGTTCTTTTGTTCTATTTCTGTTCCGCCATTTTTGGCTGCTACCGCAGGAAAGATTCGGGCTCCTTTCGACATTGTTCTCCTAACCACTTCAGACTGAAATCTTGTACGTCCTTTAGAAAAAGAAGAAAGGGGGGAAAAAAAACACAGCTGGCTACAAGCCCAATATTCGATCGCCACACCCCGCTTCTGTATTTTAGTCGCACTCGACTTGGCGCTGGATATAGGGTGACCTTTGTTTCGAGGTATTCTGATGAGCTTTGTTTCTTCTGAGGAGATGGGGGGAGAGACAGTGGGTGGTCAATTTAATTTCGTTTTGTCTGTTGGTATTTCCGAAGCCTCTTCTCTCGGATGACTGATTTAGAAATTCATATTAATACTTTCGATTGTCTCTCTTCAACTACTTCATCCTCATGCTGGTGGAAGTTTGGTGAGTGGGGTGCCAGCTCAGGTGTTGTCCTCGAGGCAGTTCTTCGCGAGTCTTTATTTCTGGATATAACTCGAACCATTGCCAATCGCCCATTGTCTAGCGTATTACGATGCTAATTAAATCAATTACGTTCTTTTGTTGATCGTGTTGTGGAAGATTGGAATGTGTCTTCGTCGTCATCTAACCTTTGTTCAAAGTTAAGAGACAGTGTTTTCTGGTCTTTCCTTTTGCATAAGTATCGAAACGTCACCAAAAACCCATTGTATGTCTTTAGTGTGACGTTTATTCAAGCAACAAACCGTAGACTTGGTATGTAGAGTGGATGGTTCACGTTCAATTAGTCGTTAAGTGACATGTCCTCACATTGGTCGCGATGTGCCAGTTTGGGGAGTGTGGTGCCAGTTTATGTGTTGTTTAACTGTGGTTATGTGTATTTAACTGTGGTTCAAAATAACGGGCCAATTATGGTTATCTGTCTTTTTTTTTTGGAATCAATCCCGAAGTATTGTCAAAATATCCAGTTGACTTTAAGGAAATCAATGAAACTTCAGCTGTTAGCACCATTCTACATGGACGAGATAAATGTGCGCGAGCTTTTGCATATGGCTCTGTGATTAGAGCATTCAAACCACGTGATTTGTATCCACTAAGCACAGAGGCTTCTACAAAATGACAAGTCTGTATAGAATGGGCCTGAAAATAGTTAATAAAATAGTGTTATTATATTACTAGCATTCGATGGCTGGAAACCATTCTGGAGTTATATGGGAGTGTCTGATGCTTGTATTGCCACATATTGGCACAGCGCCCTTTAAATTATTTCTCATGACAGGAATTACAGCGGAGGGAGTGAACACAGGGCACAAATGGCGTCTTCAAATCTTTAGCGGGAACAGGGGGTTCACTAAAAAAGAAAAAACGGAAAGGCAAAGGGGGTAAAAAAAACACAACTTTGTAATCAAAGATATGTTTTATAAAGGGGTTGGTGTTGAATTCAGTGAAATGTATTTATAATTTTATTTCAAAAGCTTAAAATTAATTAATGTAGTATTCTTGTGATCGGGGGGTTGCCAGCTTCGCTACTAAAATACTAGGAAGTCGTCTAAAAATATCCAACAAATTATACTGGCGTGTATACGGAACATGTGCACGATAAATGTGATCGGAGTCCAATGTTGTCCGCGTCATCTGACCATGGTTCAAAAATACGAGGCATCGTTCCCGGGTCTTTCCTTCGAGATAGGCCCAGAATCGTCGTCAATAGCCCAGCTCTAGTGCGACGTTAATTAACCAAACCAAGTCTTAATATTTATTTTTTGATTTAGTGTTGAAAATAAACAGATTTAACTTTAAACCGCGGCTTTAATCGAGAATTAAAATTGTTCGTTAATGCGGCATACCTCTTGTGATTGTTTTTAAAAAAAATCTTATATAAAGTAGACCCTAGATATAACGATCCCTTATATAACAGATTCCAGATGTCTGTTATAACGAAAACTCGCAGTGACGTTTTAAAAATATTTTATAGAAACTATTAAATCAATTGGGACATTCACTATCGGTAGTATAAAGAAAAGCCGCTATATTGGGGATTATTGTAAATAGTGGCTACTATATTAAAAAAAAAATCGTTTCGGAAAACATGGAATGTATTGCAGGTCGCAAGTGCCAATACTGTAACTACAATACATGTTTGTCACATGATTACATGTACTGAGATTACATGACCGATGATTTTTTATCCAGGAATCAATACACGTGCAATCAATGTACGACATTATTTTCAAATTTTAACATTAAGAAGGCAGAAGGAATATGTTACCTAAAATGTTCAACAAGAAATATCTGTACGTTATGGGGAATCCGTTAATAATTTTCAATAACAGTGCTATGCTTGAACAAATTCTACTTGCGACATTACTTCTGTAATTATAACGATGATTTGTCACGAGAGAAAATGTAATGAATACTTTTCTTTTACTTCAAGTAAGAGTAAACTTAGAGAGAAAAAGTTCTTTCCGAACATTTATCAATGTCTATTTTTTTTTTCTCAAATACGTTTCATATGACAATTCAAAGATTTTTTTATACAACAAAAAATAGTGATTAATGTTTATAGTTGGATAATTTAGAATAATATCTCCTGTGTTTAAAAAATACGAAGAAAAGTCGAATAATGTAGCTAAAATTAACTTGGAAGAGCTGTAATAGTAATTTTAAACTATTTGGATTTTTACTCAAAATGTTAAAAAAATTATAGATTACATATCACGAATACCAAAATTATTAGATTCAAATAGTTATTATTTTTTTTTGTTAAATTAGAATTAGTAAAAAAAGATATATTTGAATCATTATCATTTGCAGAAATGCAATCAATCTTAATGAAATAAATTCTAAAAATAACGAAGGAAACCATAAATATTTAGAAAAAGTAAATAACATCAATTAAAAAAAATCTATAGAGCCCTTTTATAAACAAAATAAAGTTATAAAAATGTGTTTTCACACAATTACCAAAATTAAAGCAATTAAACAGACATATGTTAAAATTGAAAGAATTATGAGAAATTGATAAATGGAATTGTATTTTAAGAACAATATTTATTTAAATGAAAAAATAATTAATCTTACGCTGTTTGGGAAATTTAAGATACATACATATTTCTTATTTAAGTTGTATTTTATTGTGAATATTATAAGTATAAAGTTTTTAATTGTTTCCAAGTTGAAATTTATTACATATATGAACATACACCAAACCTAAAAGTAAAAGTACTCTACATATGTTGCTCATTTAACTTAGAAACACTGATCTGTTCTGATTTTAAAATTTTATTAAATTTTGTAGAGATACAATTCTCTGAAAGGTTCGCGATTGACAATTTCCGATATTTTTCTAATTGGAAATTTTTGGATAGACTTTTAATGTCTTTTGGATAGACTTTTAATGTCTTATAGTTCTTTTAATGTCTTTCTTTTTACTACTGTGTTCCAAGGAGGTGGTTATATATATATAACCACCATAAAAATATAACTACCTTCTTGGAACACAATATTTATACATGTATTTCCAAGATCCCGTTATTATATTTTTATAGATTAAAATATGTGATATCATTGATCTATTTCCGTAAATATTTTTTCATCATATTTATAATTAAATTTTTCTTTTAGGAGCTTTTAAGAAACTTGAATGTTTGCGGATATTCTTTCCATCGTTTAGAAACTGATTTGCGCAGTCTATCTAGATGAAAAAATGAATCGTGTTTATTGCTAGATTGTAGACGTGATATTACCAGTGGTCGAATCTTTGAAACACCATTTCCATGAACTCATTTTATACAGATATATGTGTAGTCTTGAAAGTTCTACATCAACTGCTCAATTCTGTAAATAATACGGATCTTTTGACACCAGTCCAAGGCTAAATTGACTGGAAGTACTGACCTTCGAGCCGAGACTAAACTGACTGCAAATACTGATCTCCAGTCCTTATACTAAACTGACCGCAAGTACTGATCTCCAATCCAAGTCCAAACTTTACAAAACTTTGACTGAATCATGTTCAAAAGCAAACAGGACTCGGTACCAGAGAGCGTCCTGAAGGGTGCAGTGACCACAGTATTGCAGAGACTGCGAAGACTGAGCCAAAAGAGGACCGAACAGTCCTACACACTGTCGGAGGTGTCGGTGCACTGCCATTGCAACGACTGCTGGATTGTGGTCGGGGACCATGTCTATGACGTCACCTCGTTCATGGATAAGGTAAGGATGCTATTCCTTTAAAGCTAAACCCATAAAAAGTAGGGTAAATTAGTAAATGCAGAATTGTAGACACGAACAGCAGGAATCATTAAGCTGCTTGCTATTCCTTAACAAGCAACTTGACTCTTTATTGGGCATTTTTGTGGCCTGTTATGCTATACTCCGTTAAGTTCACTGAACTCTGAGGTGCTTGCTATCTACGGCTAAAACTATATCGTTCAAAACCTGTTAGATCTAAGTGAAAAATGGCTTCAAATTTGGCCTTTTGTACTTTGTTTGGCCTGTAATGCATTTGTTGTTGTTATTTTCCTTTCTTCTAAAATTCATGTATCCTCTTCTCTCTATCTCCTTTATCTTCTCTATTTATCTATTACTTTCATCTTACTTTTTGTTGATACTTAAAATATTTGTAAAGAAAGTAAGCACATAAAAGACAACTGTCATCAGCATAGATAGTATATTTTTTAGAAGAGATATCTAAAAAATATACTATCTTTTGCTGATGACAGTTGTCTTTTATATATATATCTATTCGATTCTTACCAATGACTATCTTAACAAAAAAAAATACTATTTAATTTTTTTAAAAACCTCACATGTAGCTAATATTTCAAAAGTATTTACTTAATACTTAAAATATTTGTAAAGAAAGTAAGCATATAAAAGACAACTGTCATCAGTAAAGATAGTATATTTTTTAGAAGAGAGATCTAAAAAATATACTATCTTTGCTGATGAAAAGTTGTCTTTTATATGTCTATTCGGTTCTTACCAATTACTATCTTAACAAAAAAAAATATTATTTAAATTTTTAAAAAACCTCACATGTAGCTAATATCTCAAAAGTATTTACTTAATACTTAAAATATTTGTAAAGAAAGTAAGCACATAAAAGACAACTGTCATCAGCAAAGATAGTATATTTTTAAGAAGAGAGATTAAAAAATATACTATCTTTTGCTGATGACAGTTGTCTTTTATAAGTCTATTCGGTTCTTACCAATTACTATCTTAACAAAAAAATATTATTTATTTTTTTAAAAAGCCTCACATGTAGCTAATATTTCAAAACCATTTACTTTACTTTTTTTTTTAAATTCCCAAGACATACATTCCTATTGTGAATCAATGTTGTGATATGTGTTCCAGCATCCGGGAGGTTTCGACGTCCTCATGGAGCATGCTGGGAGGGACGCCACCGTCGCCTTCTATGGAGCTGGTCACCATCCCAGCACCATCGACATGCTGGAGCCCTTCCACGTCGGCACACTGGCCCAGGTGAGTGAGATGCCTAAGAAATATTTTAAGTATCAACAAAAATTAGGATGAACGTAAAATCGATTTGTTTTAGATTGCTATGTATGTGTTGCGTATAAACGTTAACTTCCATTGGGCTTTATAGTCTTTAGCATACTAACTCATTATAGTGAAAAATTGATTAGGTCAACCCAACCAATATTATAAAGATATAACGTAGTTAAAAAACTAATGAAAATAACGGCCTAGTTTAAAATACTTATTTATTTAATGATTTTATATTTATTTAATTATTTTTGATTTTATATTTAATTATTTTTGATTTTATATTTAATTATTTTTGATTTTATATTTAATTATTTTTGATTTTATATTTAATTATTTTTGATTTTATATTTAATTATTTTTGATTTTATATTTATTTAATTATTTTTGATTTTATATTTATTTAATTATTTTTGATTTTATATTTATTTAATTATTTTTGATTTTATATTTATTTAATTATTTTTGATTTTATATTTATTTATTATTAATTATTTAATATTTATTTAATGAAAAAAAAACTGTTTTGTTATTTTGTCCCAAATTTTTTGAAAAATATTTTTGTCGCTCACTTCTTCCTATGTAATTCAAAAGTTTTCGAATAATGAATTTTTTTATTAATTGCATTAATTTTCAAGCAGGTTGGTCATTTATCCTCCCCCTCCTTCTCCTTTGTACCGCGTGGAGCCCAAAAGTATTTAGGAACTAAACCTAGTGGTACAATGCGGTCTGTACACTGAAAACAAAATGCTTAAAAATGAGTACATGAACGTACTTGTTTCTTTTTTAAAGTACAATTGCATCGTAAATGAGGGATGATGTACTCAAATGTAAGCAACCGTACTTTCACAAAAATGAACAGTGAGGTTTAATATTGCTAAATTCAGCTTCTGTACAAGCCAATTAACAAAGCGACCTGACAAACTTAAAATATTTGTTCCGAAGAGGGTTTCCACATTATTTGATGTCGATTGTTTAAATGGAAACCGAGTTATTACAATTCAATTATCCTACTAACCATTTTTTTGCACACCTTTTAAACATTACTTTTGTTTATGACTTCTTCGCGTCGCCTTGATAGCTTAATGGATAGGACTGTGGAAAGCGGTGCTGCAGACCTGGGTTCGATTCCCGGTAAGTCCGAGTTGTAATTGTTGATATTTATTGAAAGTGATGTATGAAGGCAGCCTATGTAGGCAAGCTACCGTTTAATTTGGAGTACATGTCCTTTTCAAAAATGAAACTTATGTATTCGAAGCTATGATAAGCATCAAATGTAATAAAAAATGAGTATATTTTACCTTATTTTTGAATACCTATTTTTAACAGTGTACCTACTACCTTCCCGATTTTTATTTATTCTAACGTGTATATTTTTGTATAATTAGGATAAAATTAAACAAAAAAGTTAACTGTAACTTTCTTTCGACAGCACGAGAGAGTGAACATCATAGGGACGGTGTCCAGCAGCCCAAGCGTGTGGATGCGCGACCGAAGGAAAGTGGCGGTGGTCGATTAAAGCAACGGGACATCCAGCGAGGCAACATACCACCAGAAGAATGTTCTGACTTACGACGAGCTGACTGGAAGCAGATGTTAAGGGACAACAAATATCCAGTCTTGACCAGTTCCGAGACTCCATGACATAATATTAGATAACATAGTTTTGATTCACCAGTGCCTATCCAGTGTGGAGCACTATAGTGTGTTGTTTATATGAAAGACTATATGTGTGCCTTTACATTGATTTGCTGTAGACCTGGGGAAGTATATGGATCTTCTTCAATAGAAAGTTGAAGAGTTTTATGAGAACTCCCAACTTTTTATTGTATGCTACTAGGGGAAGAACGATGGCGATTCGCTGGGCTGGATTAATCGTGCAGAAAACGAAAATATAGTGCAAAAAACTAAATCGAGATTGTGCAGAAAACGAAAAAGAAAGTTTCGTGTCTTATAAACCCACAACATTCTGATTTTATAATTTAATTTGATGGAATCATCATTCTTTCTGTTTCACAACTTGGTATACAATGAATTTACAGTTCTGTAGGTAATATAAGACGATTAGATCTCGATTTCAGCAAACAGTGGACACTCATCGTTTTTTCCTGGACGCCTTATGTGGAAGCATAGCATTTTGTTTCACCCACTGACGCGCAAGCAATTTTTGGAATTGTAATCTTGTTTTTACTGTTTGGATATTTAAATAATTTTTTCTGGGCATGTTATTGTACAGATATAGGTTGTAAGTTGTATCTCAAACCTTTCAATTAAAACAAAATTGTAAAATGAAGTATTTTATGAATTTAAAAATTGGGTGCGTGACTAGAAAAACTGGACCTTTGAGCGTCAGTGGGTTAAGGCAGTAGGTTAAGTTTTATAATTTAACGAGTCTTCAGCAACGCGAAACCACACCATAATCCCATATCGTCGGATCAGTACTACAACATTGGCATAACATGGGTTTGTATGGGGATTTGTATAGACGTCTGATTTGTAGTTATTCAGTTGTAGTATTGACTTAACGATATGTACTCAAACTATTGTTTAATTCTAGCTTCTTTATATGTTCGAAAATTTATGGATTTCTTTAATGACGTTAGGCACACATACAGTTCTTAAATATTTATAGATACATTTTTTATAACTTTATTTCATACAATTAAAAGAGTTCATTAAAAATGTCCGTATAACATGATCTTCCAATCAGCTCTTTATATTTTTATTACTTGTTTGTGAGTGGTACCTGATTATGTGTTTCTGCTGTGGTATATATGTTTCTTTTAATATTATAATCCTAGAAGTTATTGTGATTGCGTTTAATTGTTCGAACAACTTACATTATGAAAGAACATTAAATGTAATAATGGTAATAATTTTTATAAGACAGTTTATTTTTTTAAATATGTTACTATTATCATGTTATTTCAGTAAGTGATTTTATTATATATTTATTTTAAAATGCATTTGTTATAAAAAATGGAAAATATATGTTTAGGTTGAAGTAGTTGGAACAATCAGTTTGTATGTATGTATATATATATATTAAAGTTGAAAGGTTTTGGAGGTTAAGAAATATGCCTTAAGTCAGCGATTTTCAACCTGTGGGGCGCGTCCCCCTAGGGGGGCGCAAGAATATCCAAGAGAAAATATTATTTAAAAAAAATGATTAACTGACTGAAAGGAAAGCACACATACACATCACATAGAAAACAAAATACATTTCGACATGTTTAACAAATAAAGTAAAACAACTTACTAAATCAAAACTTACTTAATCAAAACATACTAAATTAATAACAAGCATCGGTATGAAGTTAAAAAAAATTAATACAAAAATAATGCTTTTTTCCCCAATTAATAAAAATTTCCAAAACAAAACAAAAAGTTTAGAAAAAATAGAAACGGTTATTTTTTCATTTAAAAGTGTGTGTGTGTGGGGGGGGGGGGGGTCTCGTATCATCTTTTCCCAACAGGCAGACAGCTAACAGCCATTTAGGCGCCTTCCCATTTCCGTTATTACAAAATGTTCATCGTTTGACAGGAAATAAAAAGAAAATATAAAATAAACAAAAAGCAATCTGTTTCGATGTTAGAGGGCGGGAACAATTTTGGCGCCGATATATATCTACGTTGAAAATTTAATAAGTCAATACGAAAGATTTTTTTTTCAATGGTAAATAAAATATCGCATTTTTTGGGGGGGGGGGGGGGATGAAAATTATGATTGAAAACTGGGCCGCGAATACTGAAAGGTTGAGAATCGCTGCCTTAAGTATCTAAAAGTGTTTGAATCTCAATTTTTTACAATGCCTTGCTCAATTATCGTAAAAATATTATGTTATACTTATAAATTTATAACATACTTTTTTTATTTGATTAGACTAACAATTCATTAAACTGTATGATTTTACGAAAATGCTTTATTTTATAATATTTGAAGTATAAAATAGTATCGAATGTTATCGATAATTACTTATACTAAATTATAATGTATTTTTTTTTATCTTGACCTCTAAAATAAATCTTCACAAAAAATTTATAAAATATAGTAATATTACAAACATTAAAGTATGTTATTGAAAAATATTTTAGCAATATTGTTTGAAATTTTAAAAATATGTTAGAACTGTGTTATATTATACTAATTATAATCAATATATTTTGTTTTAATTTTAGTTGCAAATGATATCCATACTTTTTGTGTTTAAAATAATTGTTATAGAAAATATTTAGGAATGCATAATGAAATGTGTGATATTTAAATTGCATTTATATTTCTTTATAACTATCATTTCAAATCATTCATATTTGTCATAACAATTCGTAAATTATTTTTTATAATAAAAATATTTTTGTACATTTCTAGTTTTTAAATTTTTTTTTCAAAACAAAGTACGGTAAAATTTGTTTTTGAAGCACAGAAATTTAAAAAAAAAAAATTTACAAAAAATATAGAATTTTTAGTTTTAGGGTAAAAGCACATAACCTTCTATTGCTATTCAACATTAGGTATTAGAATACACTTGGTTACATTTTTTTTCATACTTCTGGCGACCAGACGTGACGAAAAATCGTCCCTTTTAACCCTTTGCACTCGTAACTCTTAGGCCCCAACATAACGACCAGTTATTTTGTTTCCCTGTTCTTTAAAATAAACGAGAACAGCAGGATATTGTGTTTAGAACATCAATCTTTTTTGCAACTTGTTCTCTTGCAAATACAAAACAGATAAGGATTTTTTTCCCTTTATGATTATAAAAAAAAATTGTGGATAAGACGTAAAGAGGAATAACTGTTCCATAGAAAGAACACAAATCGCAAAGTGTTCGCGGACTGCAAAGGGATAATACAGTTGTGAAATTGTTTGCTAAAAGAGGAATATTTTAAACTTGTTCTCATTTTGACATTAAAACTAAATTAATAAGTAAATATTGTATAAAACTATGCATAAGATATTTTAAATCGTTTAAACAATCCACAGAATGTTTTAAAAATCAGCGCTTATATACTCTGGTTGGCGATTACTAATCTTTCGAATTGGTAAATAATCTCTCCATTATTTGCGGTGTATACACGGTATATACCTCACCTCACATGCGTCGAATCAAATATTAGAATAAATTAATTTAATAAAAACACCAAATCCTACATGCTGTGTTGTGAAAAAATCCATTTAAAGGAATATGCTGTGTATAGTTATAACATCGTTTTCAGCATAACTAATAGAGCTAAGTAATGTTTTTTAATTATATGTCGTCCCAGAATGCAATTTTCCAAGGATTCTACTATTTCAAGGCCAATATCAGACCTTTTTTTATTTTATTTAGTCAAATCCTTTATTTATTGTGCATCTAACTTAAAACTAACTACAAGCCTTTTTTTTAACTACTTAATTTATATTTCAAGGATGGAGTTTTAAAATCTTTTCCGCGATTTCAAGGCTAATATTTTCAATTTATTTCGTTTCTAGGCCACCAGATTCTAATCTTGACTACTGAGTTAAAATAATAATAGACACTAGAGTGAAGACTAAGCGTGCGCGACCACTTTACAGCCCTTTTTGAGCCAAGGTAGAAAAAATAGTTCTTTTACATAGGTTTGCGAAGATTTAAAAACACATTTCTGCCTTTCAAAAATACATAAAATGTTACACATTTAATGTTTTGACTTATTTACTTTCTGACTAACTAGAAAAATAAGACAAAAGGAACCGAAAGACCAGTTTTTAACCTTTCTGTGACGTCACGTTAGACTCCCGCATAGTGAAGGTAGAATGTTTTCTCAACCTTTTTTCTAAATAGTATGCATCCGCGCGTCACCTTAAATAAACTGTAGAATATTAAGGTTTGATCAATGGCATAACAAATTTTACATTAATTTACAACTGGGTTTCCGAATTTTTAGAATTAAAGTCTACAACTGGAAGTGTGTAACCGTAAATATTCTATTTAAACATAGAGTAAAGATAATAGAAGTAATCAAGCGCATTCATTGAGGCTAAAATCTTAACCGTGGAATTTCGCCAAGTTGTAGAAAATAAGAGGGACTAGCTATAAATGTCAGTTCCCCCAGCAATCTCATTTCGTAATTTTGCGAAGCAATTAATATACGGCCCCTAAAGAAAATGGTGCGAAATCCATCTTAGGTTGCGCTGTTCGCTTATGGACTCAATGCTTTGGAGATATTATGAACTTAGTTTCATTTGATTCAAATCAAAACTATCTATTCAATATTTCCTGTTGTTATTCCTCCCTGACTTTAAACTACATATAACTTTTCAAACCCATACAGCGGAACAAACTCAATATTAATGAACTTAACATCTCCAACAAAATTGTCACAGCCAATGTTCCATTATATGACTCAAATATCTTTATTTCCAACCGTCCAACTAAGAAAAGTTCTAGGAATGGTTCTGACCAAGGAAGCCACGAAAAATGTAAATACTCCTAAAAACTTTCGGTCCTGACGATTTGATTATCAACTATAGTTAAAATGGTTTTCAAATAACTTAATGTTTCAGATTTATGAAAAGACCTTTAGAGGTATAAAATACTCAACGAGATATAGCTTTAGATACTAAATTGCCACAGATAACTAAAAATAATTCCCAAAATAGTATATAAATTATTATTTTCCGTGTAAGATATTCGTTAACCATATTCACAGCAGGATATTTACCAATCCATCAAATTCATTTCATGAAATAGTGGAAGCGATATTTCTTCGGAAAGATTTCAATTGCCTACCTCACCAAAATCTTATTGATTGATTTCTTGTCGCGTCATTTCTGTTTCCATAGCAACATTAGATTTTTTTCCCCGGGAGGGCTCAAAACCTCAAATAAGTTTTCTGACATAAACGTCATTACTGCTGCTTATCTAAATGCCTCTAATTGACTTTGATTCTGTGAATCTGATTGCTCCTCATAGACGAAATCGGATCTCTTGGCTTACGGTCAGACTTCACGAACGTTGATTGCAAACCTTAGGTCTCTTGTAATATAGCGTATTGAGATAGGTCACTCTGGTTTGGCTTTGGTTATTACATTAAAATAAGTTTATCCTTTAGAGTAAGATTTAAATTTGGTTATTACCTTAAGTAAATAAGTTTTTCCAGAAATAAAAGAAATACCTTAGATTTTTTTCCCCTTTTTTTTGGTAACAAAAATTCAAAAGTAATCAGGTTTGATTTTTAAAAAATGAAGTAAACTCCATATGTATGTGTTACTGAGAACCACTGACTCTTATGCTTTTGCTTATTCAAGAAGCAATTATTCTAGTAGCATTAACGTGCGCCTTAAAAAAAATACTGACTCATCATACAAGCAGTTGCGAATGATTTTTAGCGATTTATAGAGCAGATTTTTTTAAAAAGGTTTTGAAATGCAACAATTCTTGAATTAATTACTAATTCAAATTCTCTATTAAACAATGGTCCCCTAATAAAACATTTCAACAAGTTGCGACTTCCAAAAATCCGTTTTAAGAACCAAAATTTAAGGATGGCCCACCTCGACGACCAAAACGGTCGTCCAGCCCAGCAGAGATTCCTGGACTTGAGTTCGATGAAGCCGCATACCAAAGAAGAGGTCCAGAACGCCCTGTACAAGATCCCGGAGATGAGGCTGAGGCCGGAGAAGATCATCGAGGACGAGAACGTGCTTCTGCCGGAATCGTGGAGACGCAGCCGGGATTATCCTTACCTGAATCCCGTGCCGGGGTCCATGCAGCACGTCAGTATCCGCGATCTCAGCAAGGTGGACATTGACTGGAAAATGCTGACCTTGGATCGGCCAGAGACTGCTCTTGAGATCCAAATCTTTTCTAGGTGAGACATTCTTTCCATTTCCATTATTTTTTACGGCGCACTCTATCGGACATGCAGCTAAACTGTTTAGTTACACACAATTGGAAAATTCAAATTGCCTCCGATCACTGATACACTTTTCATAGACCAAAATATCCATTCGCGTTAACAGATTTGAAAAATAATCGACATTTTCGCGATTTTATATGGATTGTGGTAATACGCGAGTTTTTTCCTCTTAACTTTGTGGATTGTGAAACCTGGCAGACTTGAGTTAGATGCAATTAAGTAATCGCCCTTAGTTCGAGTGCGATTTTTTAGTTGCTTAGTTGATTAAAAGTTGGAATGCAATTGTTGCTAGTGGGTTGCTAGCCTAGCCACAATTAGGTGTTTGTTCCAGCAATGTTGGGGAATCGAGAATCCTTTTGGATAGAGATAGAACGGCGGTGGATGTAGATTATTTTTTTAAAGACCGGTGCAAAATGTGAAGCCTTTCTGCCAGTGGCATTAGTTCTAGTTGAAAGGAAGAGGACACACAACCACATTCGTTTAAGAAACTACTAGTATATTATCAATTACTTTTAATACCTTACTATTAGTTATTAGTTAAAGGGAGGTAAAACATTCTTAAAGGTACCAACGAAAATTCATGATTTTTAAAAAATATAAATCAGAGAAAAAGTTACCGTAAACAAGGCCTGGTTTACCATTCGGCACGCTAGGCCCGGGCCCCCCGTCCTTTTAGGGGCGACAACTTTTATTTAATTACGCATACCATTTTATAAAAGTTACCTATGATTTGAAAAGTTTGTTATTATTACTATTGCAAATTTTCATAAATTTCTAGCAATTTTTCGGGAAACGTTCAAAATTTTGTTTCTGAGATATATAGTGAACTTAATATGCATTGATTTCTATTCATTGAGACTATTTTGTACGGGAGAGTTTGGTTTCCTTTGATTAATTAACGTCGCACTAGAGTGTATGGGAGAGTCCCATAAGTGCAATCATGCCTATAGTATTCAATTTTCTAAATAGGACCCTGAATGTAAGAACGGATTACTTTGTTCCACTGAGCTAGGTGGGTTCTATGTAAAGTGAGTTTGCCTAACCAGTATTGTAGCCTGGCTTGCATTGCAGGTTACTATGCGAACCTGAGGCATTCACCTTGCAGCACGCCAGTCGTTTTGTATTTGTTTCGTTTGGACCAAACTCACAATATAACTTATATATATACAAACCAAAAAGTCATGTAACAAGCGCTACCATTTTAGTGTTAATTGTATAGATCTGCTACCACATTTGAAATCGTTGACAAAATTTGAGTATGGTTTAGTACATTGTCACCAATTTCAAATGTGGTATAATGGGAATAAAATTATTAAATATTTGCCTATTGACCGCTTATTCAAAAAATATTTTTGTGTAATTCGTATTTGTCTTTCCTTTTGAAGATATTAGTTTTTAAACTAATACTTTAATACAGTTGCCTTGTAAATAACTGAAGGGGGCTACATTCCCTGCTATCTTAAAGCGACACGTGCTGTTTCTCTTTTTATGAAAAAAAAGGATATAGATAAGAAATACAAATTTGTTTTCATTCGCAGCAAGATCGTGATTAGTACTTTTTTGATAGTTCGGATGATTTGTTCATCAGATAAATGTCATTTATAGTTATAACCATGACCTCTATGGGTTATCAGTAAAGTCCAGTGAGTATTAGTTTAAAAACTTGACTTGTTTCGGAAAGATTATGGGCGAGGGGAATTTTGATTTTACAATAAATCTCTGGCCCCGTTCATCAAGACACATCTTCAACACAACTGGACTGCTTAATTTTCTTCTATTAGGATGCTGCTGACACATACGGTGCATACGCTTCTTCTGGCGGATCTACATGTTCGTAAATTTATGAGAGAACAATTTTAAGATTAACTTACATCATTGGACAGCACAAAATATCATATAAGATTTTTACAGATATGAATACGAAACTTTATCATAATACTTTACTCACCAAGACGAATATTTTTTGCAGAAAATTCGAAATCGACATTTGTCAATTATAACATTTTGTCTATCGACATTTTGTCTCTATATTATGCAATATGAGCATTTTATCTTCGGGAGAATAATTTTCTTAATCTTACATGCCACATGAAAAGTACACATTTCCCCTTATTTCAAGGCGTCATTGTATTTTGTCTAGCCATCTCCATGTTCGTTTCTATCACATAGCATAATGATACGTTTTGAAATCTCTCACAATGCAGCAGATTGTGTAGAATCACGTTAAATGCATTTAGGAAGGAGATTAAAACAAAAAGTTTTACATTCGCTATATCTCATCCAATGACCACTTTTTCATGCGGGATACTCGAAACCATAATTTTTTTTCTGGGTGGTTTTGAGCACAGAAAAATATACTATGCCATATTTCGCCGTCTTATGAACGATAGATAAAAAAAAAAAAAAATCTTAGTTGAGAACGTCTGATGTCCACTCTATTCTAAATATTCAGTTTCATGAGATTCACCAAATTATTTTAAGGCTGTTTCGGTACAAAACTAAAGAATTTTTCAATTCAAGATCAAACGTGGATTACATTGTGTATGATACAATATATATATATATATATATATATATATATATATATATATGGTATGTATATAGTATGCTTTAGTATATAGTAAGCACAAAAAGTATTTATTTCCAGGATTGTGTATCTCAATAAAGTGACACTGAAATGTATCGCCAAAGAGAAAGCCAAAAAGGAAAAGGCTCAATCCATACGCCTTCGGATGAGCGGGAAATTCAAACTCGGCAAGGAAAGCGACAGTTCGAAAATCGAAGAACTGACCTATGAATTCTTCAGTCGCAACTTCGGAGTGAGCGACCGCGGCCAAGCGATGGAAGACATTCCGAAGCCGCCCACTGCTGATGCACCGAAACCCCCGCCACCTCCAGCAAACGATCCGAATGAAGTTGCCACCGACAAAGATGAAAATGGTTCTGATATCTCCCGGACAACGAAGCGGAAGACCAAGAAAAAGAAGCTTTCTAAAAAGAAGAAAAAGGGTAAAAAGAACAAATTACGCAAGCATAAGTTGGCGAACTTTAGTAAGACATGTTCGTCGGCTAGTAAGAATACTTCAACGGTTTCCGCAAAAATCAACGTTCGAAAATGGAAAGGGAAGAAAAAGAATGTGAACAGTGTGAAATCGAATAAAAACAAACACGATTCTTCGGGTAAAACTTTAGTCCAATTGCTCAAATCTAAAGAAAAGGCCGAAAGGAAACACAGAAAAGTATAACATAGAAGAAAAAAAATCTCAATTTTAATCCATTTCAAACTAGATAGCAGTTTCTAAAACGTTTTTGTACTTTTTACGAAATTTTGCAAGTACTGATAGAACATTTGGACGTGTGAATGGACTTTTTAAAATATATATACATAAAAAAAAGCCTAAATGTTTCTGTGTTTGGTTTATTGCGTACAAATGATAAGGTATTCATCGATTAATTCAAGTTGCTAGGATACAAATTTGCATACATAAAATGTAAGTTTATAGTAAGTGTAAGACATTTCATTTGCAGCATATATTGTTTTTAAAACTATTTACACAATAGAACAAAGCCTGCAGTGTGAACTGTAGCATAGGAGGGGCAAAATGCCTGGGGAACTATTAGCCAGGGCCTGATTAAGACATTGAAACAAGGGAAGCCTGCCTTATAATCATTATATACGATTTTTTTCAAACGTTAAATATTTTAAAGTTGTATCTAAAATTTATATATATACTTGAATTTTTTTAACATTCGTTATTACATTGTTTCTCAGTAAAATATTATTTTTAAAATGATACACATCTGCCCTTTTATTTCCCTAACCAAACAAGCCCTATTGGCCACCAACCAGTTATTTTCAGCCTTTTAATAATTTCTACTTTTTTAAAAAACTTTTTGACAAATTACATCATATGCAGTCAAAGTCCTCAGTAAATTTCTATTAAGTATAACAGCATTGTAAAATATATTGTATCGCACTGTACATTCACATTTTGCTAAGATAAAATATTTTGTACGATAAAATAAAACTCGTTAAAATTCCAATTTCTTTGTAAAAACGTCTTTTCATAATTTTTTTTAATTGAGACAATGAAATTGATGTGTTCTACATAAAAAAAAAAAAAAAAAAATTTCACAAAAACCTTAAAAAAAAATATTTTCTTAAGATCTACAAATTAAAATCACTAACAGTGCCATGCACATCCCAACTTGTGTTTTGTCTAGAAGAATTGTAGAAGACCTTGATTGTTTTGTATTTGCAAGAGAACAAGTTGCAAAAAAGATTGATGTTCTAAACACAATATCCTGCTGTTCTCGTTTATTTTAAAGAACAGGGAAACAAAATAACTGGTCGTTATGTTGGGGCCTAAGAGTTACGAGTGCAAAGGGTTAAAAGGGACGATTTTTCATGAATTTCAGGGAAAGTGTATAAAAGCCATAGCCACTGATAAAAGCTTCTAAACTCTGCAGTGAAAATCCCACAGACATTTTTGCTCAAATGTCATTTTACACATTTAGAATTGGTTATTTAATAAAAATCAAATTAAAGTTTGTAGTCGGCTAAACGTCAATTATTGTATATCAAAACATTGAGGAATTTCTTGTAAGAGTTACAGAAAAAAAAATGGTAGTACACCTTTTTTTAGAGTAACTTTTACAAGGATTGTCCCTCAAAACTAATACTAAATATTCTCTGCCTTTTCAGTTTTAAAAATTTATAGGTTTAAGATTATGTATGGGAAAACTTATAAATACTAATATTAAAATATGTTAAAATAATTATATTAACTTATAAAAAGTATTAAAGACCACATACATTCAACTTAATTTTTTAGGAAACTTCTATTACATTTCTAGAAAATTAAAAAATATTGTAAATTTTTTAAACAATTTCAGGTTTTTCTTGTTTTTAGGTGTATTTTTTTTATCAGCGTTCTGAAGTTACATAACAAAGTTAATTCCAATCTTATTAATTTTAAATTGGCAAAGTTGTACAGGGAGTATGAAAAGATTAGATATGGGGAAAAAATGCTTCAAAAATGCACTGGACATTGAACATGTAAAATGGAGGTTTTCACATAAAAACCAATCTGGCTGTATTTGAAGAATATTTATAAAAATTCAAACGTTTGAATCCGTTATATTAAATAATGAATGAAATAAAATTAAGTTTATGTGTTTAAGGTAAAGCATATTACTAAAGTGTAATTATAGTAATTTGATACTACTTTTATTTTAGTCTATTTTATTACCGGTTTTATAATAAAATTCTTTCAGTAAATGAAAGTTAATGTTATAATAGAAAAAAAATAATGTTTTGAAATTTCAAATTTTACTTATTTTAGCTTGTAGGCTCGGTTTGATAGATGAATTTCAGCAAATATATTACATTAATATAAAACACATATCAACAATTTCAGTAACATGTCTCGAAGCAACATTTCCCAAAACATTGCCATACAAATTACATAAATTCATAGACTGTCATTTGAGACACATATGCAATAATAAATCCTGAACCAAATATAAAATAAATACACCAATAGTGGAAATGACTGGATCAAACTGCAAAAAGATCTCAAGGCATGTTTATTAATTTATAAAAATATATCTACAGTAAAGTATATCACATGAAAAGAGTTCATCCCCTCTTTTGGCTCATAGTTTTACCAAAAGAGCATCATACATTTCCATGCAAGTCTACTTAGAAAGTAATCACTTCTTCAAAGCGGCGTACGTGTGTTCAGGAAAGGACAACGGGCTCCAAGTGGGTGGAACCCCTATTAACCTCATCCTCCACTTGGTGGAGGAGGGGGGATGGAGTCTGACCCGCCTAAAAAGAACAAGTTACCCATCAATATTTTACTTTCTAAATAATATGTAATATTGTTTTTGAAACAAATTGTTAGTATTTTCATAACTTAAATAACTAATTCATTTTTTATTTTACTACAGTTTAAGTATTAAAATGTAAATAAGTCTACTGTAATTAAATCAAGAGAAATTTAATATATGAGATTTTAGAGATGGTGTATTAAAGAATGAAAGTCGTTTATGTCGTTACACTATTCCGGGAGGGTTAAAAAAAATGGTATTTCAATCTCGAGATAGCACACTGAGGAAGAAGTTAGTCTGAGTAAAAAAAAAATCGGTAGCATTTTTAACATATAAATCACATATAGATATATTTTTTTTGTCCATAACAAAGCAGTATTTGCTGTCTACATTGAAATTGAATGTTACAGTACACCTGATATAAATACTAATGATGTTTATTTAAAAAATTGGGAAATTTTATTCATATTCAGAAAATTAAAGAATTTCAGAATCAACTGTTGATTGACAAGCAGAGAAATTCAATGACTTTAATGATTAATATACTTTTCTGACAGTTAATGAATAATCAGGATTTCTAATTTATATAAATCTCTTATTGAACCAATGTTATTATAAAGGGAATATCATTTATATAGTTCTGCTCCAGAATATACATAAAGCATGAAAGAGAAATTAATAATGTTTTAATAAATACAACATAAATTTTTTATTTATGCAAACCAAATAAACAGATGAACTAACTTTTTTAAAATTATTGGCAAATGAATCACTTTGTAAAATATACCCACATTGATTTAAAGCAGTTGAAGTAAATATAAAGTTGGATAAGGTGTTTTAATCTAATTTCATTCATTAAATATTAGTCAAATTTTATCAAATATACATTAGTCTAATATGTGTGATAATCACAGTAGCTAAAAAAAATCCATAACATGAAAAAAATGTTTATAATTAAATGTGTGTGTGTATTTATTGATATATTCAATATCAGTGGCAAATTTATTCCATTTAAAAAGGATTCTGTACTAAAGACAACCATATGTCTATATACATAATATAAAAATAATTATCAGCTAAGTTATAAAATAAATAGCTTTTTATAAAAAATTTCCGAGCTTACAAAATGCTTGTTTTTGATAAATAGAGTAAATATAACAAACAAAATTGTAGGTAAAATTGCAACATTAAATATACAAGTAAATGTTAGGCATTCTAGAGGAAAGATTCAAACACATTACCAAAAGCTACATATATAATGACCATTATTCATAAAGTTTAGAAACATTTGAAGCAGATTATCATTGTCTTTTTTCTACATACTGTAAAGCAGTTTAGACAAGGGAGCACTTTTCAATTTGAGTGAACTTAATGTATGCAAAAAAAGTAAATAACAATGCAAAAGCAATACAAATAGCATGAATAACAAGCATGCAATTGTATTTAAAATATGAAATGGAGACCAAAAACTAGCTACTTATATTTAGTTAAAAGTTTTGTAGATAATTAATACACCACTTTTATTTATCAAGTATTGCAATTGGAAACATGGCAAAGTATTTTTTTTAAAAATAAAATTAAAACAATTAGGAAAAAAATTCAAGATAAAAAAAAAGGAATTTATGCATAAGTTTGAATAAACGAAACAATATAATATAGTACAAGTATAATTATACATGTAAAAAATTAAATAAATTAACTGATGAGTTAAAAGTTTGATGTCAATACATTTAAGAATATCTAATTAATAGTAATTTAGTCGACATACATAAGAGTGCATATTGTAGAAAATCTCAAGGCAATTGATAATTAAAAAAAATCTGGTCCTTCAAAAGTAATCAGCACTTACCTTACGTATATAATTAAAACACACAGTATAATTTGAAATCTCAAAAATACCTTTACACAAAATGTGCAGATTTTCTGTGAGCTACTTGTGAAGTGTTTAACTTTAAACCTGATCATTTCATGCAATACCATTTGCATCAAAATATTAAAATGCTTAATTGTCCTTTAAAAAAGCCTTATTTTAAAATTTATCACTTAGGCATGTGAAAATGATATACAATGAAGGAAACATAAGTCATATACACAATGATTTAAACAACTAATTTGTTACTAAAGTTAAAGTAGATAACAACACACGATTTCTTTAACTCAAATATATGCATTTATCTATTGTAAAAATTTTAAGTTTTAAATAATTACCTAATGCATCTGCAATGGTTCTGATGTTCCTTCTCCCTCCAGGTGGCCTGGGAGGACTGTAAAAACAATAAAAAATTGTAATAGAAATAATTTTTAAAAATATAACTTTTAGTTAAATGTGAATTCAGTACAAATAAAAAAAACAAAGAATGGAATATCTAGACATTTATATTTAATTAGAACTATTTACTAATTAGAGATAAGAACAAAGTCATATAACTGAATTAATGAAAAAGTTGTAAATTTGAAACAAGGTTACAGTACTTTTTATATGAGACCCTCAGTTTCAAAACCAGATAGATAATTTCTGACTAATTTTTCAAGAGAAACAAAAAAACTAATTGTCTTTTTTATGAAGAGAGAAGATTTTTTTTTCTTTCTACAAATTGGTAATAGATAGTTACAGCTCTTAATCAAATGTTAGCTCTGTATAAGTATTACGTTGAGAGAAAATGTTATTCTTCTTTTGTATCTATTTGTTTTTGTAACCAAGTCATCGGAAAATATATTTACTAATATTACAAAAAGTTTACATACTATTATATATTCAAATTTTACAACTTTAATATTGCAGCCTCGCCTTGCTTTTTGTTCAGGAAAAATTTCTATTGTTGATTTTAAGTTAATTTTATTTGCAATGGATTTTTCGATATTTAAAATGCTATAATCGTTCAAAGTATCGTGGGCCAAAGTTGACCGACGGTATTATTTTTAGTGAACTCGTAACGCGTTCGGTGCTTGAAATACTGACCGGCAATGTCAAAAACAATCTTAATAATGAGCTGCACTCTGGAAAACTGTTCATCAAATTGTTGTAAATTACATATTCTAGATACTGTAGAGTGCTGTCATTAGAAAAATTTATATTCTGAGAAAAGTGCAGTTCCGAGAAGCTACTTAACTCATATTTAAGGCCCGTTGCAAAAAAATCATTATACTTATTCATAACAGGCTTACACTTTTTTTCCAAATCATCTTGAGCTATGTTTTTTAATTTTTCAGGCTTCAAAATTCCTAAAATTACATTTATTTTGTTGAAACCATCTGCACGTTCTTCCAATTCATAGCACATTGCATCAAGAACTTCATAATAACCCATTCTATGTTCAGATTATTGGGGGGGGGGGGGGGGGTATCGACGAAACAAAGCTGCAAATCACAAAGAGTAATAAAACGAGGCCAAATATACTCAAGACTTTCGGCAGTTATAGGTTACGTAATACAACATTATAATGTAAAAAGTTACATTGGATAAAAGAAAGGGTGTCTGATCCATTTTCAGAATAAAAATAAAAAGAGCGATACGAGCCGACTGGTCTGCGTCCTGGGTGATGAGTTGATTCGTACAAAATGAAAACAAATCGCTCGCATGTTTTTCGAGAAATTTAGATAATAATCAAAGAGCAGGTATTTTCGCGGACCAACAAAAACAATAAATTTAAAACCATTATAGAAAACATGGGATATGGGTTTGTTTTAGAATAAACTGGCAACTTATAATGAAGTATTTTAAGATTAACGAAATTATGCGGTCGTGGCTAGAAGAGACAAAAAACGATATGGTTTCAATAGCATGTTTTAGAGAAGGTAGCTGCGAGAATCCATAGTTCATGGATTCTCGCAGCTACCTTCGCACAGGGCCCTGCGTCTGGTAAGAGGCCACACGTTGGGCCTCTTTACAAAAGCAGGGCTCTGCCCCCGCGTCGTAGATGATTTGGGGACTGCTCAGAAACCTTAAGTACAAGTGTTGTTTGCACGGACCTATTCGATAATGGGGCCCGGGTCCGTTGAAGAAGGGGCACCTGTCTACTCATATCCATAAGGATAAAGGAATCCATAAAGATAATTTCAGTGAAATGTTTAGTACAATTAAAATATGTTAAAAAATAAAAGAAATAATTATTTCTCTTCCTCCCTTTTCTAATTTTTGGAGTCGAGGGGGCCCTAAATGGACCCAAGACAAGGGGGCCCAGGCGGCAACTGTCCATTTGCCGCTCGTTAAATCTGCCACTGGTGTTGGTGTGCAGTAGCCTACAAGCATCTTGATATATCTGCTTTTCAAACTGAGATTTCTTTACTTATTTGGTTTTTGCAACTAACTATTACTTTCACACTGTAAAATTTATCTAGCAGCTTTGTTATGTTATGATTTCCCCTACTGATAGATCTGTATGAAAACTAAAGAGTCATAAACTGAAAATGGAAAAATCTGGTTTTGAAACTACAGGGCTTGTATGTGCATACAAGAAAAAGCTTTTAAGTAAAATATATTCGAAACAAAAACTATTTAGAATAAAGTTTGCACAGCACATTATTGTTGAATATTTTTATAATTTCTGGTTTGCAGACAAGCCTTAAACTTGAATTTTTTATATTCATGTAACTGTTTTACTATACGAATTTGAAAATTTCCCTAGTTCCTATAACTGTTTACTTTCTAAATATCTGACAGAATATGAATTTTTGAAATAAAAATAACTTGTTTGGACTATATTTATATAGTTCAAACGAGTTATTTTGCATATTTAAAAAAAAAAAAATGCTATTGTGTAGAGTTTACTTGCAGTCATAAAAGAATTTTGAACATCAACTCAAGAAGTTCTACTAGAACAGTTCATGATGTATTGGAGTAATTTTTAAAGATCCAAGTTAAGTTTTTCAAATTAGAATATTTCTAAACTACATTTTGCACCTTTATATAAAAATATAATCGACACATTTTGGGCAAAAAATTTAATAAGGTATATTCAAGAGTTTATATACTGTTAGAAAAAAATATTGCATTAACTTTTATACCCATCATAATCATCAATTTAACATTAAAACAGGGGGAATATGATATTTTGTAAGAAACTTTAGTATATAGCAAAAGAAAATTCTTAATATATAATTAAAAATAATTTTGAGAGTACAAGTGTTACATACTGTTATTAATTTTTAAATTATATTTTAACTAAGCAAAATTATTTTTTATTTAAAATCAATATTTCTATAGTAAACGTTTTATTTATTTATTACTATAAACTCACTAGTATGGTTCCCTAGAAATTGATGTTTCTATGAAAACAAGAAAACAAAACGTATCTACAAACTATATTTAGGCTTGTACAATGACTGAAGGATATGAAACACAGAATATAAAATATTTTTATTAAACAAAATTCTTATAAAACATGCATAATAAAACATATGTCTATATCACAAATGTGTTAGTTTGATATATTCTTTTTCTATATACAGTCGAACATCGGTATAACGAACCCTCGATATAACGATCCCTCGGTTATACCGAACTTTTCAAATGGTCCCAACCGAACTCCTATGTCACTAATGTATTTTCAAATGCTTATAACGATCTTCAAAAGTAAGGAATTCGGATATAGCGAACTGACATTCGCACTTTCAAACTTGAGTTTTAGGTTTTTCACGGAAATTTTTTCTCCCCCGACCACATTCCTTACCCATTGTTCCTTTAACAGGAGCCAGTTTCCTCAAAGGTGACAATAGACTCACCTCCCTTTCACAGCTCCTCCTCTTTCCCCCGCTCAACAGGTCAGCATACATTATTTGCCTTTTTTCATTCTATTGCTGATGATCGTTTGACTTGCGTTTTAAAATGGCTCCTGTTAGTAAGCGAAAAAGCATTTTCCATTGAGGATAAAACACAAATTATTAAGAACATAGAAAACGGTGACAGCCAATCTGCCACTTGCAGAGAATTTTCTCTCTCGAAATCTAACATTGCGACCATTTGAAAAAACCGCAGCGTGGTAATCTCAGCCTACAAGAAAAATCTTAACGGAACCAAGAAGTTGAGAAAAGCTGAAAGCGAAAATGTGGAAGAAGCTCTATTGAAATGGTTTACTATTCAACGAAACAAAGATCTCCCTGTAACGGGGCCATGTTTCAAGCGAAGGCAATTTAGTTTGCAGAACGTTTTGATGAAAAGGATTTTATGTGTTCTAACGCATGGTTAGATAGGTTTAAGAAGAGAAACAACATTGCATGCAGTAAAATTGTGTGCGAAGCCACGTAGTGTCTCTTCTTCAGATGTCAGTGATTAGATGGAGAATGTGGGACTTGACATCATCCGTGATTACGATGAAAAGGATATTTTTAACGCTGATAAAGCTGGGTTATTGCATAAAATGACTTTTAACCAAACGATAAAATTTAAGGCAGAAAAATGAAAAAAATCTCTCCAAAGTCTAACTGTTCTTGCGTGCGCCAACATGAACGGATCAGAAAAAAGAAAAGTGACTGTGATATGGCAAATCACAAAAGCCAAGGTGCTTTAAAAACGTCAAGAAACTACCTGTGGCATACAAGACAAACAAAAAAGCGTGGATGGCATCCAAATTGTTTGAAGAAGAGCTGCGTCAATGGCATAGTGAATTGTCAAAAAAAAAGCATAAAATTCTTCTTTTAATAGACAACTGCATTGATTTAAAAAATCTTCAGTACATCAAGCTAGTCTTCCTACCCCAATACAACATCAGTGCTTCAACCTATGGATCAAGGTGAAATCCATAGCCTAAAATGTCACTACAGGAAACAATTGATATTGCGTATCTTGGAGTGCTACGAAAAAAACAAGGATTGCGACATATCCCTTTTGGATGCAGTGGTTTTGTTGGAGAAGTCTTAGAGGCTGGTCACTGCATCCACCATTAAAAACTGTTTTCGCCATCCAACAGAAAATCACAACTTATTTTCATTCTTCAGATAAATTAATGAAAGTAGTACAGTTAATGTCATTGTTTTTTAAGAACAAATATTTATTTTACTTTATTATTGCCCATTACTAATTGAAATTCAGTATAATTAATTCGTTTAGCAAAGAAACGTATTCAAGGACTTTAGGAAGTTTCATATTGCCAATATTTGAAAAATCGGATACAGCGAACCCTCGGCTATAGCGAACTTCTGAATCAGTCCGTTGAGGGTTCGTTATAACGGGGTTCGACTGTAGTTTGGATGAACATTGGATAATATTGTGGGGACCTGTATAAATAGACTACTTGTAATGTCCTAAGATCTGTCTTAAAGAAAATACCATGAAATACTGTTTCCTAATTTTGAGTTTTGAATATATATCAAGGACAATATTGAGCTGGAAACTCACTCATCAAACTTCTACACCATGATTATGTGTAGGGACATTTGGACCACAACATATTTAACATGCACCAGTTTGTTTTATTGTAGCAAGATTTCTCATTTAAAAACATTCAACAAGGTATCAGGTAGGAAACACTTCTAATATAATTTGTAAAATGGAAATAAGGCCTTATAATATCAAATTTCAAAAACATGTAAAAATATTTTGTTATATGAATTGGAAATTGGTAAAAAAACACATGTATGGCTTTTGAATTAATGTAAGTGCCAAATTCAAATTCGTTTTTGATTTGAGTGTGAAAAGCAATTTGGTTTATAATGTGGTAACACCCCCCCCCAAAAAAAACAAGAGTTCAAAAGAGTGTGTACAGAGGTCGCTAAAGTAAATGCTCCTATGGTAAATAAACAGTTTTCCAACGTTTTCGCTTTTAGAACATACAAAGTGTATCACTTTTAGTCTTCTATTGCTTTCTTAAGAGTTTTTAATATAACACACATAGAACATAACATCTTATTTGTTTATGACAGTACATTTACGTTATTTGAAATATAGAATTTAGTTTATAATTTTCATTTCAATAAATAATGACAGAATATGTTGGGATACATACCCTCTTCCATAACCGGAACCAGATCTTGAAGTTGAGGAGGAACCACCCCCTGCATTTACAAGAGGCTGGAAAGAACATTCAACGATATTATACGTAAATCATATGCTAATAAGATGTAAGATAACATTTTAAAAGCATAATTGGATCTTTCTTTAAACAAGTAATTATAGACTAAAATATAGACTTTATTATTTTAAAAATTTTAAGAAAGAATAGTGGATGTTTATTTATTATATCACCCTTTATCCAGTGTTCACTCTAGGCGTTTTTTGAAGGGCTGTCCGCCCTGCCTGCCCTTTTTTCATCTTGATAGCGCCCTCATGCCCCTTTTTTCAAAAATGCCGCTCTCTTTTGAAAAACTTCCGCCCCTTTTGCCCTTTTCAGTCAAGCACAAGCATCCTTGCTTCCCTAGATGTCTTTAAAAAAAGGCATCGATTAAAAAAATGTGTGTGTAAATTGGAATTAAGTGAATTATGACAGTAGAAAAACAAACTCCTTTTAACTACGCGTGTTGTACAATCGCGATGATTCCGCGGTTATTTCGAGCACGGGGTATTCCACGAATCATGTTGGTTGACTGTACCCGCATATGAAATGCAATGGTTTTTTTTAAAGTGAAGTTGGGTTTTGGTTAGAATATTAGGCCTTTTATTACCAAATTTTAGATTTAAGTAGCCTTTTCATTAGTTTCGTAAGGGGTCTGATTAGGACTACTTATAGATTTGGTTTTTAGAGAGAACATTAATTTTTAAGTGTCAAATTTTGGATTTTAAGTAGTATCATCATAAAGATACATCAATTTTGTACGGGTCTTTCTTTCAAAATAAACTTCGAATCTAGCGCAATATCAATCAACAAATCGTAACTTTTTTTTGTTTGGTTACGGGTCCGATATATCAACGAGCCACGCCCATCTCAAACTTTTTTTTTTAAAAAGTGCCCTTTTGAAAAAAAGAAGTGCCTTTTCAAAAACGGGGTGCCCTTTTACAGCCAACAGCGCCCTGCCCTTTTTTATTTCTAGAGTGAACACTGCTTTATCCACTCCCCTCCTAGGGTGACAGGCAGGATTACGCCAATGATTATGGGGGGTATATTCCCCATGACATAGGAATATGGGTTTCAGTTGTTATGTGACATATAGAAATATGTAAATATTACAATAGAAATAAGCCAATACTTAGTTTTAAAATGAAATTGACCATACATACAATAATACTCAGATAATTAAAATATTTTTTTATGAACAAGAAATACAAATTGAAAATTTACAATGAAGACGGGACTTTTATTTTAAATAAAAAAAAATTAAGTTATATATATAATGACAGGCCAATTAAATATTAAACTTAGTTAAGAAAATACCACAAATGCAATTATTAATTTCATGACATTTCCATGTACCTACATAAAATAAGTATTCAATAATAAGTCATTCAAATAATTAAAAAATATTATGTGTTCAAGTACAATAGTATTAGAATAAATGCCACAAATTGTGTTAAAGCCAAAATCCTACAAAGCTTTATGCCAGCATTAATTTAATTTGAGAAATAAATTTTAACTAAATTCTTTTTAATATACTTATATATTGAATATACATTGAATATACTTATATAGTCCTAACTTATAATTTCAAGCAAAGGTTATAAACTTTAAATGATGAAGAACATACTGAAGACAACATTTGAATTAATATATGTTATGAATTAAAAATTATGTTTAAACTAAAATATTTAAAAAAAATTCAAATATTGTTGTCACATAAACAAAATCATATTCACATGTTCCAAAATTTCCAATAAAGAAAAATGTACTGCTAATACAATTTTAGTTTCAGAAAATGAAGCAAAAGAATATTGAAATATAAAATTATTTACTTACATCTATTAGACTTCTGAAGCTGTAAAAAAAAAAAAGAAAGAAACTAATTAAAAAAGTTTAAATTAGAGAGATAACTTTAACAAAAATATTTTAACTTGCATATCATTTAAAGTAGAATTCTATATAACATATATACTTGATGCCTATTTAATTTACTCATATTGATGGATTATTGATGATAGAGTTAAACACTCAATATTTATACATAAATAATATAGCAATAAATTTGTATAAATTATTATTCTTTAATAGGTTTTGCTTTCATTCAAAAGTTAGGAATTTCCGTCAAATGGACTTTACTGAATCTTTTTTAATGAGATCTCAAGTATAAGGTAAGAATGGGCAAAGTGTTCACTGGCTATTTGATCCCCTTATGGTGCTGTAAAGAAGCGGCAAATGCCTTAACCACTCCACTATCATTGTCATACTGCAGTTCGGACATGTTATGATAACTTGTTTGGAAATTATTCAAGATTTTTGTGTTTTTTAACATTCTGATGTAAGGTACGGGCAAAGTGGCGAAAGACATTATTTCAAAAGAAAATTAAGGGTGGATCAGATGCTGAAGTTGTATACATTAGGTTGTTGAGGAGTGCCGGGTGCAAGGAAGAAGACAATGATTTCACCTGTGATGTGTGTAAATAATTTGACAAAAAGGCAATAGCCAATAAAATTTTGTTAAATATATTTTAAACATTGATAATGCTTAGAAGATAAGTTTCAAATGCACTAAAATGTTTTATAACCTTTGTATTAAATGATATTGCTTTCAAGTTAAAAAAAAAAAACATTCATAGTCTTTAAAATGTTGTCAAACAGGTTTTTTTTTATATCAGGCATATACGGTGGCATTTGGTTGGGTTGCGAGATTATTTTTTTTTTTGTCTTTAAGTAATCAAAATAAAGTCACATTAACTTTTTGCATATAAGCCAAATTTCCATTTTTTTTCTTCAATTTTTACTTACTGAATATATATTTCCTTAGCATGGCCACAATGCCCATCCTCACCTTATATTCCAATAAATTAAAAAATTCACAACAATTTTATATACTCCATATATTGTTTATTTGTCCTAAAAATGTATTTAACTTCTTATTGAAAAAAATTTAATATAAGTATAAATCCTGCTTTTCCCGAGCATGGGTATGAGGAAGTGTACAATCCTTATTTATTTACATATAAAAATAAATTTATGCACATAACCAGTTCCTAGTATGCTGACGACTACACATCTAGAAATTTTCATCTTACAAAGACTGAGTTAAAACTTGAATTAAGACATAATTGCAGAAGTAAAACATTGGAATTGAGTTGTGAATGTAAATAATATATCTTAAGCAATTCAATTGCTATTTAACTGACTTTGTGGATTAAATACATTTACCAACATACAAGAAATAGACGATGTTGAAGAATCCCCAAACCGAGTCAGAAATCCTGTTGATGGCCCATATAGATGTACCACCAGACACTGTTCCTCCTTCAAAAAAAATGTTGGTTATACTAGATACACAATGAGTTATTGGCAAAATATTTAGATCTATCAAAAGGAAACACCCAAGAACAATTCCTCGGAATTTCGAACAATAGTCAGATATCGAGGACTAAATACCAGACACAGACGAGAAGGTAATTAGACCATAGCAGATTTAGCATGCACCCCATCTGCTATACACAGCAGATGCTTTATTTGAAGTCAATGAAATTTAAAGTCAGTTATTCAAATGTAACTTTTAGTTAAAATAAAATTTAACTATTTAGTTATTAAGCTAAATTGTGGTTGGACTTGGCAAGCAAATTTTTGATAATGCGCATTTAATATATATAATTATTTTAGTTTTACTTCCGGATTATTTTATTTATTTTGTGCGTTAATACAGCTGTTTTCTTAAACATTCAAGTTATTATTTTAAAGAGTTTGTAAATTTTACTTTTTCATTTACTTATGGTAATTATTAGTCTCTTTATGTACTTTGGAGAAATATTTCCTGTTAAATGTATAACAAATAATACCTTTATTGATGGATATATGAAAACCCAATGAATGTGCAATATATAGTGTAGTACAGTGGCGGCGATCGGGTGGTAAAAGTGGGGGGGGGGGGGGGGGGAGGCAAGATCAAGAAGAAAAAAAAGCGGGGGGGAGGGGGGGGGGGAGTATAAAAATGTTCACCGCCAAAACAATAAATATTGCATATTTATATATTTACTCTCTATTTTGAGTTATTTTAAGGAAAGGATACTAACTTAAAATAAGTGCGAGACACCCAGGTCGATTATTAACCCATAACCGATTATTTCCCAATTTTTTTTTGGAAGGATAAGGACTGTTGCAAGAATCTAATTAACATACTTATTGATATGTACCAAACATACCAAAGGGATAGGTATCCTTTCCATTTGTATCAGTATTGAAAAAGAAATGGAGGAAATTTTTCCGCCTCACCCTTTCAATCCCTAGGAAACTTCCTGCAGCATTTACAATTCTACATTTGTGGTGTGACTTTTGGGACCTGGAGAAAAATACTTACAGTTGCAAACTTTATAATAGTGCAGGCACGTTGGTATAGATTTCATGGGATTTCAGTGACTGAGCAACAAATTTCTTTAGGCATCTGGCATCTATCCCCCCTCACCTAGAGGGGGAATCCTTAACCACACAAAAATCAACAAACATCTCTCCCAACCCACCACCACTTTTTTTTCTTAAAAAATTATTAATTTTCGTTCAAGTAAACAGGAATATGTTGTCAGATAAACAACATAATCAGTTATCACTGTCATTAATTATATTTAACAATTGTCAATAACTATTTTTAAAATTAATAAATCACTCCCTAATTATGAAATAAATTTAAAGAACAAATTTAAAGTTTAAGATTCCTTGTAATGATTAAGAAATTTCCCAACTTAACGATTCAAAATTTCCAGCTTAACGCCGCCGGATGCCCAACTCAGGTGTTGTTCTCGTTTTCTGACCATTGTTCAAAAATATGAAGCATTGTTCCCGTTTTTTTCCTTCGAGATGGGCCCCGAACCCAAATCGTCGGTAAAGCTCAATATGCAGCTCTAGTGCGACGTTATTTAACCAAATCAAACTTAACGATCAAAATTCCCAACTCAACAGCGCTAAAAATTCCCAGTTCCAGCTTATCGACATTTTCAACTTTTTTATAAATTAGGTAATATTTAACAGTTCTTTCAAAAGTATTGGTTTATTGCACGCATGTTACAATGCAGTGTCCATTCAGAGGTCTGATATAAATTTAATCTTACAAGTTGGACAATTTATAATCTTCCCTATCATTTTTCTAATAATATAAATTTTCTTTGGACATAAATTTTTCCAACTCGGGTTTGTAAAAATCTAAACCAAAATCATAATAATATCACAACATCTCATTGTCGAATTATTATTACTATTCTTTTTAAATGGATATTTTGGGAAAAGCAAAAACATCTCATCCGTGTATGAATAAATCAATCTTTAAACAAAAGTTTTTTAAATATATCTATTCACTGTTAAATTAAACTGTACCCTCGTTACTAAAGGTGAAAATTAAAAAAATTTGATAGTGGCCAGAGGCCACTAGACTTGAAAAATGCAGTGGCCACTTTACGTTATGTAGCTATGTAGCGACATTAACAAGTTCATGCAGTACTAAAAAAATAATCTGTAAAATGTATTAATTCACATTATGTTAAGATGCTGATGATTGTGTAAATTGAACTATCATTCAAAATAATTAAATTGCATAAAAAAAAATTCGTAAAATTATTTTTAAAAAATATACAAATTTGCATTTTAGGAGTAATATCACATCTCTGATGCAATTGAACAACACATTTAAAATTCATACTATATTTAAAAAAAACTTCAGTTGCATTGATTTTTTTTTTGGGGGGGGGGGGGGGGGGGGGGGGTATTTTATCAAAAATAATCTTCTAAGCAGTAATTAATGACTAATCAAGATAGCACCAAATTCTACAAATGTGTCCCCAAATAACAAAATAATTATTGAACAACAGTTATAATTTATTCTTTACAAATTGATGGCAATTCAAATTAATTTGTTAAAGTTCTACAAATTTACAGAGGAATTCATGCTGAACAATTTCTCATCAATATGAAATTAAACATTTAATTAAAATATTAAAGTCGTATATTACAAGAAATTAGAATAAAAAAAATCAACAAAAATTCTAAATTTATACCATATATTATCGGTACTGAAGCCATCTCTGTCTTTTTACAAACAATTTCAAATCGTTATTATTTCGCAAAGGTCCCAATATTACTCGTAATTAGCCAATCCACAAAAAAGAAGGCTCTAAAGCAGGGTGTCCACAAACAGGGAAAACCGGGATATCAGGGAATTTGACCATTTTGGAAAAATCAGGGAGGGAAATATCAGGGATTTTGGGATTTTTTTGAAAAAATCAGGGAATTGATAAAAAAAATATTTTTTACTTGATTTCTGGCTGTGAAACATTGTTGATTGGTTGCAAATATTCAAATACTTTTTAAATGCAATCAAAAAGAGGGAAATTGCATATGAGACTTTTAAAAGTGTGTAAAAATGAAAATTTTCTCTTTTAAGGTCATAGAAACCACACCAAAATGTTGATGTTTCTAAAATTTGACAAACCAATTGGCTATCTATAACTAGGTTCTTGCCCGTCCACTCAATTTATCTTAAAAATAGATCTTTCAAATGTTTAAAACTTGCTCCTAGTGAAATTCAAATTTCTTTTAAACATCCCTAAAATGATTTTTTTTCTGTTAAACTTGACGGAACTGTTGTTGCCTCTATTATTTTTTTGGGTACATTTTAGATCTTAGAAAATATATTTTGTGTACTAAGCTGTATATCTTAAGATACTGGATTAGATTTAATAAATTAAGTTTTATTGTATATCTTAAGATACTGGATTAGATTTAATAAATTAAGTTTTATTATTAGGAATAGGGATGCATTGGGCTTCTACTTTTTGAGTGTATTGGATTTCTCTTTTAATATTGAGGTTACTTTAGTCTTTGATCTTAAAGTACAATCACTAATAATCTAAGAGATATACTGCCCTTACTTGGACTTTTATGATTTTTAAGTAGCATTTTGAATTATTGATATTTGGTAAATGCTTTGGAATTTTGAATTTGGGATAGATTACATTTTTATGCATTGATTTTTGAATGTTAAACTTTGGTTGCGCTTTTTTGGGAGTTAGAAAATCAAGCGAAATAGTTAGTAAACTTATATATTAAAAATAAATATATTTTTGGGAAATAATAAGATAACGTCAAAGCATAATAATACATTTTTAAAATATTGCCGTAAAAAAAAGTACGGCTTTCAGGGAAATTCAGAATGCTTTCCCTGTGGACACCCTGTAATTTCAACGATTCATCCAAAAACTATACACCGCTACTTATGTTCATGTCTCTTTCCAACCTTCAATCGGACCTTTTAAGTCTCCAATATTATCCTACAATAACATTTTATATTTCAATTATAATTATGAACCATAAAGTTTAATTTATTTTCCCTAATATAATTTAATTAAAAAGGTTTAGGGATATAACCAAAAGTCATTTGAAATATTTTCCCGCAAAACTTAATTGTCGCCGATGACAACAATTTATTTTGAAAATAAATATAAGTAACGTTTAATTTAAAATATTTTGAATAAATACATTTTATATTGAAATGTTTAGTTCAACTTAGGAATTAGTAATAAGAATTTTAAAACAACACTTAAAATCGTGGAGTAGCGATGTTCCGATTTCATTGATCAAGTTGGTTGCATCGAAAATTCTAAGGCTAGCATTAATATCTTTACATACCATTATCAACGAATAAAGCCTTCATTGCAGCGGGGGAAAATCTGTGTTATTCAAATAAGTTAGAAAAAATTTGAACTTCAAAATGTTGCAGCGTTCGCTATGTTTATTAAAAAGTTCGTCTTTCATCCGATTTTGTTTTAAGTAATGTGTACTATCTACATATATTCTATAAACCAATTAATTATTTATTAAACAACCTAAATTTTGTTTAGTTATTTTTATATGTTTG
Organism: Troglohyphantes excavatus; assembly: GCA_963932185.1. Classification (NCBI taxonomy): domain Eukaryota; kingdom Metazoa; phylum Arthropoda; class Arachnida; order Araneae; family Linyphiidae; genus Troglohyphantes; species Troglohyphantes excavatus. Next base: position 56,308,031 of record OZ010668.1, on the reverse strand, counting down.
GGAAATAACACCAATTTTGGTTGCGTTGCTACGCAACGCGTAGCAAGCTTTGCGGCGACCTCGGATTTGAAACATCGGCAATTGGCGCGATTTAGTTTCTCGAATCCGACCTACACTACCCTACCTTTATATTTTAGACAATTTTATAGTCTCGAGTAGTAAGGAGGCATTAAGTAGTAAGGAGGTATATTCATGCCATCGATTTATGAAATTGTTAAATTTCTGATTAAAAAGAAGTCGAAATCCACGGTGGCGACTAGATAAAAAAATTTCGATCGCCACTTTTAAAAAGTTAGTCGTCACGTGGCGACTGTGAATTTTCACCTTTACTCGTTACGCATTTGATGAAGTACAATAATAGTCGAAATTTACGAATATCAATGATTACTGAAATTCGAATTAATTTTCCAATAATAATTTGAAATTAAATTATGAATTGAACAATTAATGCTAAATTAAATTGAAGTACAATCGTATAATATGAATAATGTAAAAGATTTCGTAATATAATATATAAATGTTACAAATCAAGATAATGGTATCTTTAAACGTATACTTGCGCGATTTTGATTATTCCGTGGCGTAGATTGCAAACATACAAGCTTTCTTGAATGGAAACGGTAGTGCTTGTGTTACTGCTGTCATGTTCAACTTCACATTTGTTCTTTTTATTAAAGTAATTTAAAACTGAATTTTGCACAATTCGCTTCATTTTGCTAAAAAGCAGAGCAGACGAAGATCAAAACAAAGACATTAATGGCAAACTCATGACAACCCCTGCCCACCTATCTACAGGTCTATAAATTACGCAATTGTTCGGCGCCAATATTACACAATAAACATCTCATTTAAAGCATTTAATTAAGACCGAATACTATTTTAATGTATCAGATAGACAGACATAAATAAAAGCAGGGGATTTGATCTATTTTTTTAATTGAAGGTCTAACAGTAGCATTTTCTATGTAAAGATATGCTATTTCTTTTTCCGAAAAAAATACCAGAATGAGTAAATGTGAGGCGCCAATCAATGAATTATGCTAGTAGCTGTCTGTCTGGAAATCTGAAAACGACGCTGCTCAATTTAGATAAAAAATTTATTTCAGTTTTAAAATGTGGAATTTTTTTTAAAGAATAACGATACCACATCGTTCAAAATTTTTTTTTCACTTGACTTTCAATGAAAGGGGTTTGAAACTCCTGACCCCCCCCCACCCCCTTTCCTTAATGCCTGTGGTGGTGGGAGGATTGGCTTCAAAAATTTTCCTTGGTTAGGCAATGCCGTAAAACAATTGACTTGTTATTTAATTTTAAAATGTGCAATATTAAAAAAGTGCAGGGGCAACATCCAAAAAAAATGCGGGGGTAACGGCCCCCCCCCCCCCCCCCCCTCCCGAATCGCCGCCACTAGTATAATCAGTGTATATAATCAGTGTTCATTATAGGCATACTACTCATGCGCATTAATGAAATTTTTTCTTTATCAATGTTTACATTCATTAAGTATTTGATTATTACATGTAAATTGTTTGAAATATTGTCAATTTAAAGAAATGATTACTTCGATTTGGGTAACAGAAAATTTAATTGCATCCTCATTAAAGTGCCCTTTTTCTCAAAATAGCACTTTGCCCCTTTTCATTTCTGGAAGGAAACTCTGCTTACGACAGATAAGGCTTTGGGCTTCGAATTATCAAAATGAAGTAAAATTCAGTGATAATTTTAAATAGCTAGTTATAATAGTCTCTTACACTTTAATTTAACAGTATAGTTCAATAACAATTTTCCATGTATGGGCAAGTGGAAGCAATTGACAAACAAACAATTGATTCACCTTGCAAACATTTCAATAATAAGACAAAATAGCTCTAACTATCAAATTATTGTATACGAGTATGGATAATAAAGAAGTTAAATTAAAGATTCACCCAGAGAGTAGAGTTGCTACTTAAGGGGTAGTGTGCTACCACCGCAAGGTGTTTATGAAAGTTTAAAATACAAAGTTTTCTAAAGAGTTGTAAATGAAAAGAGGTGGCTTGCTAATATAAACAGAATATAAAATTTAGTTCTTAAAATTATTTTTTGTGTGTTTATTACTTTTTAAATGTCTCTCACATCTAATCAATGTTCCATGAAATATTTTGCTTGTTTAGCATCCTATTTTCAAAAAAAATCTTTGTAAAAGCGGAAAATATTGGATTTGTCTTCCTGAAAATTTACTTCATGGGCTTAAATATGATAGAAAATTAATTGGGTCAATAGTTTACAATTTAAATTATATGTAAAAAAAATTAGGCATTTAAATATAACTTAACATTTATAGAATAACGTACAAGCTTTATATTAAATACGTAGAAGTTAAACTACTGATAAAAATAAACAGTACAATACAAGGAAACTATCTAGGAAATATAGCATTTAATTGAAATTTAAGCAATAAAAAAGAATTCAAAATAAAAGCAGTCAACAATTACTTTCTGATATTCGTGGCATGATTACGTAGTTGTTTTTATTCTAATTAAGAATTAATATAATTCCAACAATTTTTTATTTAAAATTGTAAACACACGTCATTTTTATATCATTAAACAATAATACATAGTAAAAGTTGTAGTTTTCTTTCAGAATTTTTAGTATGGAGACTTTGTAAGGCTTGTAGCGAGATTATAAAGAACGTCTTTATAAGAAGAATGTTAAGCAAATTATTGGTTAGTATTAATCACGTGCTTTTATTTTCAGCAATTATAATCTCCAAACCAGATTGTTTCTAGTGTTCATCGTAAGTAATATTTGCTGACGCTTTTTTAAAAACATTAACGAAGTTTTGAAGGATATAAATTACCTTGTTTTAAACAATAGTCAATACGAGGACAATAATGATGTTATGCAGCTCTAGTGCGATATTATATCAACCAGGACAATATTGCCTGACCTAGCATCCCACTTGCTATAATGTTAAACGTCATGATCACATGATAACTAAACTATGTATGAAGCAAGAATCCGGCAAATAACTCAAAGACAAGCAAAACAAACTGCGGATCGCCAATTTAATTCAATCGTAGTTTGTATTTTAAGCAGAAAGTGATATGGATTTTACGTTTTGGCAATTGCCGAATGACGAAGAAGCAGCCATAAAATTCTTTCAATACACTGATATTCTTCACAAAGAAAGATTATGTTCCAATAATCATAAGATGGTATTATATTCTAAAAGAGTGAAATGGGCCTGCAACTTAGCATCTTGCCTAAACAGAAAAGGATTGCGAACCCAAACATGGTTTGATGGATCACGTATCCCTTTCCTCACAGCTGTTCGATTCATTTATCTTTGGTGTCAAGAACTAACATCCATCGAGAATTGCGAATTGCAGATCCAAATGAGCCACGGCACAACTGTGGACTGGAACAACTACATGCGGGAGGTATGTGGTAATGCTCTGATGTCTCAAGACAAAGTTAAAATAGGTGGAAACGACACCACCATCGAAATAAAAGTGTGTCTCTTCAAGGGGAGAAAAAACAACAGTACGCCTGTGAAACAGCTCTTTTTCGGCGGACTGTGTCAGGAAACAAAACAGTGTTTTGCTGTCGTAGTTCCCGATACTTCGGCCAAAGTCTTAATGGCCGCGATTTTAGAAAATGTTGCTGACGGAAGTAGTATTTCTTCAGATTTCTGGAAAGATTACACGACATATGAATTGCAAGATGCCGGTTATGAACGTTGCTCAATCAAGCACAAATATAATTTTGTGGACACAGTTACGGGAATAGAGGAGCGATCATTTCGTATTAAACGCCAGAAGGGCACTGCCCGCCGAGCAGAAGATAATTGGATGGAATTCATGTGGCGATGCTTGCATCCCAAAACCGAAAGGTTTTCAGCAATATTAAAAGATATTTCCAAATTCATGCCGGCTGCTTAAAATTCCTTTCTGTATTTTCCGAATATTATGAATGAAATAAAATACTTGTTAATTATTCAAAATGATGTCGCCTAAAATATTTAAGTATGCTTATCCGCAACTAGTGACTCTTTGCTGCTGTGCATTTAATGCGAACAATTTGGTATATAGGTATATTCATTTATTATGTCACACACTTTTAGGGTGAATGCTAGACTATGTAATATCAAGAGAATGCTTATAAAAAGTTGAGGGTTGTGTTTGAATATATATGTGATAAAATAACTTTTAACTGTGCAACTTTGTCATTTTAAATATTCATCATTATTTTCTACCAGCCAATGCGGGAGTTTCACGTGACGTATTAACACGTTTTACCTACTTGTAGTTTCGATTTCTTCCCTACAGCAGACAACTTTACATTTGTTTGTTTAGTCGCTACGCTTGCAATTATGGGAAAGTTTGTTTATAATATTTGTTTTTTCCAAATAAGTAATATTTGTATTCCATATATGAATAAATTTAAGTACAGAAATACTTATATTATATTTGTATATAATTAGAATTACAACAAAATACGAAAAAATACTTTTATTTCAACACAAAAATACTTGAAAAACGATGAGTACAATCTATTTCAGTGTATGTAGTAAATATTTCTATATTGAGGTATTATTTAAAGACTAAAACTTAAAATTATAGTACAGGAGTCAAAGCTCCATGCTAACCCTACGGAACTTATTCGGCGTCGCGGAACTTTCTCCATGTTCCGTTGGAACAGCGGTCTTCTTCTTCTCGGCGTGAAACTCCCCCATTGTTGCCGCTTACACAATCAGCAAATTTTGCGCTTACACAATCAGCTAAATGACAACTGATGTTAAACTAGCGAGAAAACACATCTAAGAGACATTTGTTTATTTCATCCCACACTTAAGCAGGGCCCTATTAAGACATTGAAGCAAGGGAAGCCCGCCATTGCTCCCATATAAACCCTGAAACATTAATTCGAGCTTTTACGTGCACTAAAATCCTGGCCCCTGGGTATGGTAACGAAACACATTATAAATAATATTTAATAAGTAATGAAAATATTCCTAATATTCTTTATGATTTTGATTATTTTTCCAATATTCGAACAAATGTAATACAAGGGATAACTTTTTTTGTTGTTGTTAAAGTTAGTAATGCCACTTTTTTAAGGTAAATTTAGTGGCAAACTATGTTAGAATTGTTAAATATTAATATAAAATGTGTGTTTTGGGGGCCCCTCAAAAATATAAAGTATAAGCCTGGACCTATTCGATAATCAGGCCTTATGGTCAAGGTAAACGTGTAACATAGCAAAATTTCTAAGGAAAAAAAAACGATTTTAAAAGTTTTGTGGTGTTTGTAAAATATATAAAAAAAATCGAAGACATAACCAAAAAAAGGAAAAATACCATAGATGTACAATTAAAGGATTCAGCAGAAATATTATGATGTACCACTTTTTGTTGAAGTTAGGATCACAATATTTCGTTAGTGTGACTGTACTTTTACCAGGGCCGTCTTCGGTGGGGGTGCAAGGGATGCCTGGCATCCTGGTGGCAGGTCTATGTGGCTGGGATTTTTTTTATTCATATAGAAAATAAAAATTTATATTTAAAAAACCTAAATACACACCATAAATTTCCACCCGTTAATATTTTACCGAGTACTTACTGTTTACTTTAATCCATTGCATTGAGATTAAAATTGAGTATAGAAACCACGACCTATGCGAATTCAAATCTTTTGTAATTTTATTTTGACGCATACCTGATAAAAATGAATTTTTTTCGAGAAATTTTCCTACTAGTTTTTAGATGGTAAATAGTTTTCTAACTTGGGGATGTTTCAGGCGGGTGCGGGGGGGAAATGGAACTGTGATTAGAGGACACAAACCTCGTGGTTTTTATTCTCGAATCGCAGATCCATTTTTCCGCCTGTAACAGCCCTAAGATATATCATATCACACCCACTTAATTGTCAGTGGCGGATTTGTAAATTTCCTGGCTAGTGGCAACACAAATTTTTTCCCGCCCCTTATTTTCGGGATAGTAAAGTGACGGTCAAAATATGACCATTATTTGTAATAATACATGGTTCGAAAATGTGTAAACCGTTTTTATGAGAAAAATATATAAAACCGTTCCCTTTTTTTCATTTGATATTATTCTTATCATAGAAATCAAACTGTTTAAAAACAAAGGACAAAAAATACTCCCACTTTAAAATTAATTTTTTTTAATCCAAAAGTAAAAAAAGAATTTCGAATTTCATTATTGTTATTCTTATGAATATCAATATTTAAACAAAATTCCGGCCCTTCTATTGTTCTGCTTCGGGCATTAGCTACTTAAGCCTCCCTATAAATACGCCATTGCTGGTTTATCTTAATTTGTTTTACCCCTTCTGATTTAAGGGGTGGGAATTGAGCTGGGTTACTTCCTGAAATTAAAGGGGAAGTGCATGCATGATTGAACCTCATTTTTTGGTTACAATGAAATAATAACTTTTAGCCAGTCCACTGTAAAATTATTTTTTTTTAATGTTAAATGTGGATACTTTATTTAAATTGGGCGCATATTTAAGTTTTAGAGTTAATGAATATACTTGATATTCATATTAAAAAAACTAACATTAGATATAAATAAGTTGTATAGTTTCATTAAAAAGCTTTTAATTCACCCCCCTCGTAATAAAGTTAATCCGGTGGCTGCTCATGAGTATGAAATGTGAGGGGGCCCGAATTACGAGATTGTTTAAGTAGAACGGTGTTAATTCAATTGGATTTATAATTCACTAAATTTTAGAATTAAACAATTGTAAAATTGTAATATACTTTATTACAAGGCTGGGATTTTATTAATTTTTTTAATTGAAGGAGTGAAAGAAGGGTTTAACTGACAAAAATCACTTTCTAAGGTAAACAGTTTTTTTTCACTGACAACAATCTTGAAGAAAATTGTCGCTCTCCGTTGAACCATTCGCTATTTGTAGCCAAGGAAAAAATTGGCATGATACTCTTTCCTATTCACCGATCGTGATTAGTGGTAGTAGGTAAATAAAATTAGCGCGTTTTTACACATTTGGCATTTAGGTTCGCTTCATGAAATCGAACCATTTTAAGTGAAGCATTTACTTTTTACTGCTCTGCATCTGTAAATCAAGTAGGGCCATAGAATTTTGAAAGAAAATACATACGTTTCATTTTTTCACCTATCAATAAGATCACCTTCACACAACTTAAAGACTCTCTTGACGACCTTAATAACTGGGGTATATACAGTATTTCATGTCAATGCGGCATGTCATATATCGGTCAAACAAAGAGAGCATTAAGATTTCGTATTAAGGAACACCAATCACATACGGTTAAACTAGAAATAAAGAAGTCCTCCATTGCCAAGCACTCCTCTTGGGAACATGGTCATATATTTAATTTTTCTAACCCACATTTAATTTGCAAACCCAAATCTCCAGTTGAACTTGACTTCCTGGAGGCGTTTCATATTTTTAGCAACATTGATTCGATTGTCAATGAAACATTTGCGGTGCCAGTATTTCCCGCTTGTTGGCACACAATAGTTAACTCCAACTGATTGAAATAGTTTTTTGTTCTTTGGCAACACTTTCAATTTCTGGGTTTATTTATATTTTATTAGACACAGACTTTTCATTTTCTGCTGATGAAGGGAGATGCATCTCCTGAAACATGTCCAGAATTGATGGATTTTTATTGCGTATTTTTACGTTGTTTTTGTATTTAAAAAAATGTATATGTACTTAAAGCTTTCATCTACGTCAAAATTAGTTATTTTTTTTTTCAAAAATTTTAGTCAATCACTTCTCATACTTGCCTATCCTAGTCAAATAAAATTTAAAATATATATATATATTAAGCGTCATCAATCACGACTATTTCAAAGCAGAATAAATTTCAACACTTTGGAAGTTTCGAATACATATAACAAAAATTAAAACAGGACTTTATGACTAGAGGGGGTAGTATAATAATTTAAAGAGTAATGAATAAATATTTTGTCATGACACTGTCAATTATTTTTTACATTTTAAATTAGATATTGCATTTTGTTAAATCTGTTGTTGGAACTATGTAAATCAATCTATTGGAACTAAGTCAAACTTTTGAAATTAACCTTATTGGAATAAAACATCAATTAAAAAAAAATAGAGGAGCATTAGCCAAAGCATTTTTTAATGCTAACTTTGTTGACAAAAGGAATTTTAAAATTATTTAACCTAAATTATGCATGTGTTTCAAAAAGAATATGAAATGTTTGCTACCTAGGCTTTGGTAATGTTTCAATTTAATATACATATTTATAAAATTCACTCAGGATGAAAACACTCAATTTTGTATTTTTCAAGTTGATAATACATAGAAAGTCTGCACTGATTTGGTTTGGTTAATTAACATAGCACTAGAGCTGCACAGTGGGCTATTGGCGACGGTTCGGGGTCTATCTCGAAGGAAATACCCGGGAACCCATACATAAAATCTGCACTGAAGTTATTAAATTAATTGTTACACAATTACAATGTTGTTTTCGGTAGCATAGTAGGTATTGAAAAAAAATACATACACGTATGCTGTTAGACCAAAGGGTTTAGAATGAAGTGAGAGTCCGTAGCCCCGACGGATACCGTCGTCGACTAATAATCAGAGGTTTGCGAGTTCGAATACGGCTGATACAAAATATTTGACAAACATATTAAAATGAAGTGAATTTATGATCAGACTGTTGCCAGATTCGCTACGAAGTAACAATACGTAGTCCGAACTTACCTCCAATTTCTATGACATGTATACGGGACAGTTGCATGTTATATCTGATCGGGGTTCAATGTCCTGGCGCATGTTGAGGTTGCGTCGAGTGCCAGCTCAAGCGTTGTCCTCGTCATCTGACCATGGTTCAAAATACGAAGCATCGTTCCCGGGTCTTCCTTCGAGATAGGCCCCGAACCGTCGCCAATAGCCCACTGGGCAGCATTAATTAACCAAACAAAACTAGGATTAAGTATTACAGACTTGGGTTCAGAATGCCATTCATTGTATAGCTCACACGACGTCATTCAACCCCCCCCCCCCTCTCCTTAACAGCCGCGGGGCCTGGTGCAAACATAGTAGCGGTCTCCTTTTTAACCTTCTTGCAAATTTAAATTTAAATGAAACTAATAATTAAATTTTCAGATTTTTGAAAAGACAATAATTTTTTTATCAAATACCGCTATATAAAATTTGAATAGATGTTAGGCTATATAAAATTTGAATAGATGTTAGGCTATATGTAATTTGAATAGATGTTAGGCTATATATAATTTGAATATTTACTTTATTACATAAAAAGTCTGTATTATTTTGAGTTAAAAAATAAATTTTTTACCCCTATAAACCTAATTTTCTATTGAACGAGACCAAATTTATGTCAATCATGATATTTGTCACGCAATGGATTCCTTTAAGAGATAAAGAATAGAATGTACATGCCAAAGTTCTCCCAGAATTACTTTTGTATATGTATATAACATTTTACAGTCGGAACTTTTAAACTGCTTTTTTGCGCCAATTCAAAACTTTCTGTTAGTAGTTAGTGCTGGCCGTCCTTCCAAAAGGATAGAAATTTTTTATATGATCGTATAGATGAGACCAGTGGCTGCTCGCCCACTACAGCAAGTACAGCCGGGCTGCACCTAAATTCATTAGTGTATATTAAAACTAAAATTAGATATTTTACTAATTTTCTTAAATAAAGATTAGAATTGAAAATGAAATTTCTACGGTAGTAAACAAAATCTCCGATAAATAGCACGCATGTTACCGTAATGCACAATTCAGGAGGGGAAAAAACTCCATTCAATCAACTGCAGCCAAAAAGCGAAATTCGAAATCGGCTGCATCGTTGCCATGGCAACCGCTACGTAGTATGGAGATCCCCCCCCCCCCCCCCCTGCTAATGCACTGCATTTGTGAGAAGGTACAGCCGAAATGAGTTTTCTTGTTTTAGCTGCACTTGAGGTTCGATATGCTGATTGGCTAATGGGTGAAACGAGAACTTACATGATTATATCCAAACGGAAATGGTTTTCGTGATACATTTACTGTGTGCTGTTGTTTCAGGACGTGGTCCTGCTGTTGTTTCGTTATGTAAATTAATATTAAAATTGTCCGATTCGCATGTTTAAAAGAAAGCAGGATTGCTTTAATTTTCAAAAAATAAGTAAGTGTTTCCTATTTTTTCCGCATTTTATCATTTTTTAAAAATTGAAAGGAAACTTGATTTGAGTAGTGAATAATAAAGAATTTCCGTTCATAAAAGGTTTTTGGAAAATAGGGAGGGGGGGATTCACATGATTTCGGCTGCACTAACATTTTAGACCACGGGCCGCCACTGGATGAGACCTACCAGCAGTACGCTCCGTTCATAATTAAGAACATTATACGTCAATCATTAACATGATGTTTCTATCCTGATATTTCATGTAGCGTATTTTTAAGACGTTTAATGTCAAAAGTTGTTTTTTTTTAAATAAGAATTTAATTTGATCTGTAATATTCTTATTTTGTGCGGTTTTTTTTTGTTGGATGAACCCCTTTAGAGGGTCGTTGTGCGGTGGCATGTGTCGCACACCCCTACGGGCGACCCTGGATTAAACCAACCAAATTAATCAATACATTCTTATATGAATTATGATAACCATTTCAAAGAAAATTGATATATATATGAACAATGTATAGAGGAAATAGAATTAAATTCAATTAAAATATATTGTAATATACATAGAAAGTAGAAAAACATTCTTTCATTCTAGAACTAAAATAAAACTAGAAAATATACTTCATTAAAGGACACACTGTTATCCAACTCTACAATTTGATATAACCACTTCCTGGTAAAACTTAATATTATACCACGCGCCGGAACGTTTTTTAAAAAATATAATATCATCATTATATAAATCCGTACGTGTACGGGTTCCATAGTTATTCAATACGAATTCCTGATCATACAGATAAGGTTAAATATATTACATACGTCGGCGATCTATTACTTATTTTAATTTATAATCTCGCATCCCTCAATTTTACAATGACAGGTGTCTAATGGACCAGCTCGCAACGAATTGTGACGCTCCTGATAACAGACTTATTCACCCGACAACAGATTTTTTTAACTGAATTATATAAGAGTGTTCTCATGACTAAAATGCTAAAATATTTCTTCTCTGAGTTGTGGAAAATGGAATCACGTTTTGCCTGCTCAAGTCGTTATGTAACTGCCACATAGGGACTTCCATGTCAGTGTATAGATGCTAGATAATTGTGATGTATAAGTTTGAAGAGTGTGACGTCAAAGGAGGCTTGTCTGAAGAAGTTTGGAATACTTATTAAAATAGAGAAGAAGAAGATCGCCCGTTAAGGTCAGCTCAAGGACTGTTTACTATGTGGATACGTTGTAGGTTCGTGTTTGAATTTTTGGCAGTTGGTGTATTCATGTAAAGTTGTTAATTTGTATAAAGCTTATGTGAAAAAATTCTTAATTCAGATGTTTATACAATAAAGATTCAGTATGATGACTGATATAGTTCAATTAGTTATTTTCAATGACTAATTGAACTATAATTCTTGAACATTGAAGTGTCTTATTAAAACTGAGTATTAGTGATATTAGAGAAGGATTCAGAAAGTGTTTAGTTGGGAAGGAGGCGCAAATCTTGATACTTTGGTTTGGTTTGGTTAATTAACGTCGCACTAGACCTGCACAGTGGGCTATTGGCGACGGTTCGGTGTCTATCTCGAAGGAAAGACCCGGGAACACATACACACTCAAAAAATATTGATACAACAATGAGTTACTATAAATTTATGGCCGTATTTGTATTAGCCTCTCAATCAATTTTTTTGTTTTGGGTTTTAGCATTGAGTAGGTAGGGGTGCACCAAGAGAGGACAACCGCACAGAGAAATAACACTCTCGTTATATGGCATTCGGTGATCGTCAAGGTTATTTTCGTCCATTTTGGCAACCGTTTCGTCATTCAATCACGCGACTTTTGACGAAATAAAAACCCTTATTTTTTTAACGAATGTAATTTACACCGATTGCTTCTGGTAACACCAGCTCATTCGGTTTTAATTTGAGTTCTTTCATGTATATTGCCACAATCTTGAACGAGCTTTTTAAGGTCGATCGATAGCGCTACGATTTTGAACCCAGAGATCCCTGGTTCGAGTGGTGCCATCGATTTTTATTTGAAATCGTCATCACTTTTGACGAAATAAATTTCGTGGTTGGTTTGTTTGGTTGGGTTTGTTTAATTAACGTCGCACTAGAGCTGCACAGTGGGCTATTGGCAACGGTTCGGGGCCTATCTCAAAGGAAAGACCCGGGAACGATACCTCGTATTTTTGAACCATGGTCAGATGACGAGGACAACACCTGAGCTGGCACCCGACGCAACCTCAATAGGCGTCAGGACGTTGGGCCCCGATCAGATTTATCGTGCACCAGTCCCGTATACACGCCAGTATAATTTGTTTGATGTTCTGGACGACTTTCTAGTATTTTTGTAGCGAAGCTGGCAACTCTCCGATCGCAAGATCACTCCTTTTTTTACTGTTCTTTATCAAGTCCATCGCACGGATTCGAACCACCAATCCTTTGATTAGTAGCTGAACGCCTTATCCACTGAGCAACTGGCGCTCCAAATAAATTTCGTGAAAATAACGACAAAATAAATGTCATTAGTCTGACGAAATATTTGATTAGAGCATTTCTCAGACAACTGCTTCGTCAAAAATGACGATATTATTTCAGAAATGAGCATTCATTTTTATCATTGCGAAGGTCAAAAGTAAATCAAATTGCAGCCGAATTTAATCAAGGATCCTCTCAATATTCTCTGAACGCACTATTCGCGTAAGGGATATACTAGAAGCGTAAGATCATAAGATTTTAGCCACTTAACTCATCATAACTCATAACTTAAAACTCATTAAAATATTTACCAGTTTAGTCAATTTTAGAAGAATAAGACAATTACTTTTTTTAGATAGTAACTTGAAACCAGTTAAGTTTTAAATAATTCTGAGTCGGTTTTGTAACTTTAAAATTTGCTATCCTTCATCCACGTGTAAAAATGACTTATTGCTTCAGTTATGATAGTTAATGTAAGATAGTTACAACTTCTGAATATTGAATTTGTTTATTGGGTCAAAACTCCATCTAGGGTCCTTGAGAAGATAATTTAAGACGTGCTTAAAATAAATAAAAGAGTATTAAAATTCCTAAATGAATTTTCGACGCCTGTCTATCACGTGAGAGAAAAATAAATGCTTTGTTTTGATTTTTTGAGAAATCTGTTAATTTTTTTTCAATAATATATATTCAGTAATTAAGTTATATTTAGATATTATTTTTTAGATTGTTAAATATAACAAAATTTAATAAATTTTATAGTTACAGAAGCCATAGAGCTTTTTTCTACTTTAGGTAAATTAATGTGATCATTTAATAAAATAATCTTTTTTTTTAAAAAAAGGAAAACTAACTTTAAGAAAAATGTTAAAAATAACTGAAAAATAATTTGTAATTTTACGAACAAGTTGAAAAATTGAATTATTTAAATCAATGTTATAATTTTTAAAACTTTTTTTTTTAAATCGGCGCTAAAATTTAGGAATGTTTTTTGTACATTGGCACCAACTTAAAAAATATGTAATAAGTATAAAATTAATAATAAATAATTCAATTTTTTCAACGTATTCGTAAAATTAAAAATTATTTTTTACTTTTTAGCGCATTTTTCTTAAAATCTTTAAAAAAATCTTTAAAAAAAAACATTTTATTTTCACCTTTTTCAGTTTTTAATCTAGTAGAAGGCTTTGCCCCCTGTGCTATTATTCATCAAGAAATTCAACTTGTTGAGCACATTTTTCAAGTCTTGGATCCGGTTTAATAAATTCTAGGTAAACAAAACTATATTGTCTCAACAATGTAAATTGTAAAACTATCCCTATCCGTGATAATAAATGCTAGGTGAACGAAATGTCATTGTTGTATAATATTTATTCAACAATGAACATAATTTGAAATCGGAGAAACTGTTAAAAAATAAGTCCGGTTAATCAATATTTCCGGATATATATAGCCGGATAATCAATTAAAAAAATTTCAAAAGTATATTTTTCTCTATTTAAACAAAAAAATATTTTTCGAAAAATCAGACAATATTTTTTTTTAAACGGTCCAGTTAATTGAGAATTTCGGATAGTTAAATGCTGGATAACCGGTTATTTTTTTTCGAAAAGTGTCCAAGTAAGACATCCTCTTTCCAAAATAATAATAATAATAATAATTTTCCAAATATCTTAATTAGAAGAGAAATTTTGCGCGAACATACATAAAAAAAACATACCACTTAAATTGGTAACATCACTCCTTTTGGCGCACTTTGACGTTTTTTGGCGTACGTTTTGGTCGGTTTAAAAATAGGGATATTTATTAAACAAGCAATACTGTTCATTAAATTACATTGCTATTACTTTATTACAAGTTCAACAATGAGCGAAGCTAAGTGTATGACGAAATTAAAAAAAAAAAGGTTGTATCATTTTATATCTGGATATATGCTAATTATATTTTTTATTGAAGTATCAGTTCAAATAAAGAATTTTGGTTCTAGGATGATAATTACATAAGGATAAAATCCCAGCTATTACTGTCCTTTTAAAGTTGTCGAACAAAAAACAAATGTCAGAGAAGGTAATATTATTACAGCGAAATGTTTATTTACATTTGATATTAGTGATAAAAATTCCCTTTTATCAACGTTTCAATGAAACATATACGAATCAATAAAATATATGTGAATAGAATGATTTCAATCACATATAGATGAATAAATTATTTTCAATCAAATATATATGTATTGAATATTTTCAGTCAAATATAAGTATATATGTTGTATTCAATAATAAATATAATAATAAATAGAAAGTTGTTTTCAATCAAATATATGAGAATAGAAACTCCTAATGAAAATCCCTTTACTTTATATTTTTTCTTCAGTTTCGTGAAATTTGATATAGAAATGATTGATATGAAAAAGTCAGCTTCATTTTAAAATAAATTTATTAAAATTTGACGAAAACTTGAAACGGAAATTTTTGCCAGCAATAATTTTTATAAGGATTTCAAAAATCCACGTTTTCGTAAAATTTGAGCAACCATTTTATACATTTTATACATGTGTATCATCTTTACAACAAAATAACTAGGTTTTTTTTTTCTTCTTTTAAGCAAACTATGGACCTCTACATATAGCTTATTGTGTGGTTCTAGTATGGCATTAATTAACCCAACCACGAATAAAACAATTATCACACTCGTGGTTTTAACGTTTGGCCTTGTACGTTGTATTGTATACACATGTATATTATTTTATACATATTGTTAAAAATAGATACTTAAAAATAAGTAAAATGTACTCATTCTTGATTACATACTATGCGTATCATAGCTTCGAATACATAAGTTTCATTTTTGAAAAAGTCATGTACTCAAAAATGAGTCAAATTAATAAAAAGAGCAATTGCTTGCCTACATAGGCTGCCTTCATAAATAACTTTCAATTAATTTCAACAATTACAACCCTTACCAAGAATCGAACGCAACCCGTCTATCGAAGTCCAAGGCCTTATCCGTTGTACTACCATAGCGACGGGAAGGTGTTATAAGCAGAAATAATGTTAAAAAGGTGTGGTAGAAAAAATGGGAAGTAAGATAATTGAGTTTTAATAACTCAGTTTCTATTTAAGCAATCAACATCAAATAATGTGAAAAACCATCTTCTGAACAAATATTTTAAGTTTGCCATGTCGCTTTGTTAAGATGGCTTGAACAGAAGATGATGTTAGCAATATTAAACCATACTGCTCATTTTTTGCAAAAGTACGATTACTTAAATTTCAGTGCGTCATCGCTCATTTACAGTGCAATTGTACTCAAAGATAAACAAGTACGTCCATGTCCTCATTTTTAAGCAATTTTTTTTTTACAGTACAGGTTATATATTTTAGATTTCCTTTTATTATTTGAAAACGCACTCTTCATCTTACAGATAATAGTGATGTCCTCTAAATTTTTGCATCTTCGAATCAAATATAGGCTTTTTTAGTTGACAAAGTTAAAACATTTCAATGTTAATAAATATGACCCAAGTTGCAAAAGTGCCTTAAAAATTATTTGTGCAACTTTGGGCACCAAAATATTGTTTGCTTGTGTCACAAAAATCTCTTGAGTCGTCCCTGTTGACGTCCGATTGGTTGGTTCCACTGTTTTAGGTAAAACCAATGAATCTAGTTTCTCGGATATCCAACGTGGCGTCTACAGATGAAAAGCCCTAGGACATGTTACACAGCTTTATTGTGTAGCGTTTCATGCTATTATCGTATCATTTATTAATGCTACAGAATCAACCAGATCGCAATTTACATTGCACTTGCGTACTCTAGAATTGCCGGCTCGAAGCCGCAAATTTTTATGACAAGGTGCTTTCCCAAATAACCCGTTCTGGACATGACCTGGAGCCGGTGATTAATCACAAGACAGTAGCAACAGTTTTCCTCAAGGCTAAATTTTAAATATATAACTTTGTGAAGGTCATCCGACAAAAAAATGTATGCAGTAGACGGAAACACTTGGACCAACTTCCATGCGCGGAGAACCCACACTTGGTAACATTGACTCAAGGGACACGAGTTGGTATGTGTGATAATTCGACACCACAACACTTATGTAAGCAGGTCATTCGTATATTTTATTTCCACTCTTTTTTTTCTTCTTAAACGTTCGTGAGAAGCAGTTTAAAATATCTTTCTCAATGTGATTTATAAGTGGAGTAAGTCAGACACTTGCACTGAAAAGAGTTTTTAATTTATGCAGTGTTAGTTCTTAAATTAAAAAAAAAAATTTAGTGAAAACCCTTTTAATTTTAGGTCTTTGAAAATTTCCCTTTGTTGATGATTGTTATGTGGATAATTACGTTGTGGGATTAATGGAAAAAACTCACTCGTCAACTTTTGTTCTAAATTATTTGGATTTTATATTTTATGTATACTAAAATTAGTTATTTGTAACTTATCTGTAACTTAGATTACCCAAATTAGTACAGCAAAAAAATATAAAGGGAGATTATTTTACATAAAATAATCTTTTTTCAAAAAAGGAAAATTAAATCAAGAATAAAAGCATTAAAAAGTTGTAGTTTTTTTAATTTTAGGAATAAATGTAAAAAATCATGCCGTTTTTTGAAATTGGCGCCAAAATTTAGGAATAGTTTTTGTAAATTGGCACCAACTTCAAAAAGTTGTAATAAATATAAAATTAATATTAAATATTTAAATTTTTTACACTTGTTCCTAAAATTAATTTTTTTAATTTTTAGATCTTTTTTTTCCCTCTGAAGTTTTTTTTTTTAAAGATTATTTTATTTTCCCTTTTTAGTTTCTAATTTAGCATGGGGCTTCGCTCCCTGCTAAATTAAAAAGCCGAATACACGGGGGCTTCGCCCTCTGTTATTATTCACAAGGAACCTTAAGTTGTTTCTCACTTTTTTCCACACCTCGATTTTCCAGATTTAATAATTGTCGGATAAACGAAATTTCCCTGATGAACAATTTCTGTCCAAAAATGAAAATATTTTTAAATCAAAGATGTTAAAAAAAAGTCGGGTAAATCAATATTTCCGAATAAATGAAAGCCGAATAAACATTTTTTTTTGCATTGTTTGTCGAAGTGGATTTTTTTTCTATCCAACAAAAAATGAATTTTCATAATATCGGACAACATTTTCTTTAAACGGTCCGCATCCTCAGAATAAGAATCCAATGTCCAGAAAGAAGGGTGGGAAATTGAATTTTCGGGTCTTTTTTATCGAATCTAATACAGACTCCCAGAGAGACACCCGTAGTCTTTTGAGACGAGCAAAAGTATGATTCTAGGTGTCTTTTAGCTTGGGGGATACGTAAAAAATGGGCAGTTTTTGAAAGTATTATATGGAAAGTAATATTTGTGATGCAGTTTTTTCGTAACAGTGATGTAGTGCTGAGAATAGCGTGAACAGAATTCGACTTTTATGTCCATTGGAAATATACATAGGAAAAACACGTCAATTGAAAATTTACATAGGAAAACATGTCCATTGGAAATATACATTGGACAAATACGTCTTTTGGAAATATACATATTAAATAATTTTTATAGCAATAACTGACATTTTAATAAACTGTGGGAAAAAAATTCCTCGAAGTTAAAACTTTCTTCGCAATAAACACTATAATTTTATAAAATCTCATCAATTATAATTTGATAGTTCAATAAAACTTTCAGAAAGTATTTTGGAAAATACTACTTGCAAAAATACATTTAAAATTCTAGTATAATATATATAACTACATCACATAATGATTAATGACCATTACAAAATAAAAACTTGATTTTAAATAATATTTCCAAGTAAAAATGAAACATACTATTATTATAATTGGCTGCGTAATCTAAGCTTATTTGATTTAAGAAACCGACCTTAATTTTCTTTCGAAGTTAATTAAATGGCTAGTCTTTAAATCGCAGAAAAAAAATAATCTGAAATATAAACCAGAAAAACATGACTTTAAAGTTCAGTCACGAACAAAATGACTGTCGGCATTTTAAACATGGCCACCTTCGGAAGTTTTGTGTTTTCGGACATCTGTGATGTCTGATACACTGTTAGAAGGTTACAGGAAACTATAAACTTAGTTATTCCTAACTGGTGCCAAGTCAAACTTAGTCATTCCTTACTGGAAATCATTTCTTCATGGGCATCTCCTCCTAGACATATACGTCTCTGACGTCAAGCGACTACGAAATACGAAGTTGAGCTGACTTCCAAAATACAAAGTAAAATAATTCCATTTGAAATAAAAAAAAGTAACTTTTATTTTCGAAGAACAAATTTTAAAATAAAGAGTTGTTTTACACACTTTTAAATTTAACTTGATTAGTTGTGGTGATTCTAACCTTCTTTCGAATTTCATATCGAATTAAACTTAACATGCTTATACGTAAACAATTAGTGTTTACCGATTTATATAAGGATAAGTTTGGATATCGCGTCATCAACAGAATGCTGACATACTTATACGTTAACCCGATGATGTTGGAATAATTAATGTTAACCCATTTATGTAGGGATAAGTTTGGAGACCGCGTCATCAACAGAATGCTGACATACTTATGCGTAAAATCGATTATGTTGGAATAATTAGTATTTACCAATTTATATAGGGATAAGTTTGGATACCGCGTCATCAACAGAATACTGACATACTTATACGTAAAACCGATGATGTTGGAATAATTAGTGTTTGCTAATTTATATAGGGATAAGTTTGGATACCACGTCATTAACAATATACTTATACGTAAACTCGATGATGTTGGAATAATTAGTGTTAGCCAATTTATATAGGGATAAGTTTGGATACCACGTCATTAACAGTATGCTTCGAACCAAGTGCAAAATCAGTGCTTCTCAAACGAATTAAACCTTAATGTACAGTGAGGACTGCGCCTACTCGATTTTTGAAAAAAAAAATTAACTTGTTTAGTTGTAGGGATTCTAACCTTTTTCGAATTTCATATCGACTTAAACTTAACATACTACGTAAACCTAATGATGTCGGAATAATTAGTATTTACCAATTTGTATAGGGATAAGTTTGAATTCCGAACCATCAACAGAATGGCTTCGAACCAAGTGCAAGTACAATAAGTTTTTTTAATAGTATTCTGACACGATTTTGTAATACTTATACACTAAAACAACATCCTTTCTTTGCATTTCAATTAAAGTATTTAGTGGAAAGGGGTTTTTAATATCGGGATGTAAACGGGATAAAAACAGGATCTAAACGGGATGTTCTTTTGTTACTTTAGAAAAGACATCCGAACTGTTGTCTCTTCTTGGTTTTGTTAATTTATAGAGACATCAATAATTGAAATAAATACCATTTTAATTTAAATTTTCTACGAAATTTATTAAAGAAATGATATAAAGGTATTGTGAATTTTGTTTCGGAGCTTATAAGTAATAAACATAAATGGAATAAATGCAATCTATTTTTTTTGTGTAAAATCTCTGTAAAATTTATTCGTATATAGCGGTCATAGGCTGAAACTTGATCGATGTAAAAGAGTGTTGATATTTCAAAGTTTCATAACTCCAACTAGAATCAGCCTATGAGGATAAAGGATCTACTATCGTGTAGAAAAAGGTGCCTCACGTCCATCAAGTTGGCTATCGATAAACCCATTCCTTCCTTTAATTTCGAGCGGTATACGAGTCAAATTTTGAACATATACAGTAATTTTAATTTTAATCGGCTGGCAGTGGTGAATGCATGCATAAATTAAAGAGAACGACTAATGCAATTTCACACAAAGCACATACACCCCCCCCCCAACACACACACACATTTTCACTTTGAAGTCAAAATATCACTATAGTTCAATTACAATATCAGAAACTTAAACAGGTTGAAAGAGCAGCTCCAGATAAACAAAAATATACCAAACTTAATGACATGTGCAGAGAGATCAAAACTTATTGGAGACGCAAGAAGGAGCAGGAACAAACAATTCACGATTTAAACCTTATGGTACAACTAGCAAAAGTACCCGTTCTTCGCACGGAGGTAAATAAAATAATGACAAATACCTAAAAATATATACATTTCCTCTCCTGCCTGGGATAATTGCATATACCATTTTAGAATTCCTCTTTAAAAAGTGATAAAGCTTTTTTTCATAATTTAAAATATTTTTATGTTTAATAAATTATAAGTTAAAAAATAAAAATATCTCTATACTACTTGGTTGCTCATACACCGATAAAAATCCTATAATTTCTAGTTTATCTCTCTTAAGGTATGGAGTTTTAAAAATTACACATTCCTGCGCCAAAATATTTTTATAAATTAATAAGAATTTCCTGTTTGTATGGGTATACATAATTGCATGAAATCCCATAATAAAAAACGACGTTTTAAAATCCTTAACTCATGTGGAATCAGCTGATGGGTATAAATAATATACTATCGTGGAGACGAAAGTCAGACGTTTCGTACATGTCGTTTTATAACCCTTCACCCCCCCCCCTTTTACGCTTGCACCAGGTGAAAATTAGTGTACCGCTGTTATTTATTCAACGTGGAATCAGCCTATATGGATAAATGACATACTATGACGTGTAAAGGAAGGAAGGCCGTTTCAACCATTGTAGGCCACTTATCCTCTCCCCCTCTCAACCTTGTACCGAATAGGGGCCCAGTACAGTATATGTATATTTGCGGTATGTACATAACCGATTTTTTTTAACCCGCATGCCGCAATTTATTAGGGAAATGACTATAATTATATTTTAGTTTTCAGTACTTCCTTTAATCGATGGAATTTTAATTACTGTTATCATCATCATTGAAATATAATATGCATTATAATAGGTAATTTATAGGAATAAGTATTTATATAAAACTGATGTTTTTATTTAAGGAAAAAAATATTAAATCAAGTAATAAACAAAGCGCTATAATTTTCATTTTTATATTAGTTTTTTAAAAAAAATCATCAAGGAGGGTTTCATTAAATTGCAGTTTTAAATCAATAACTTCAAACGTGAATTTTAATGAAACTTCTGAATTAATTTCGATATTGAAATGTTCTGAAGCCATATGGAAGTGAAAAAGGCAGCAAAAACAGATAACATAATTTTTAAAGATGACAAAATTAAGAAATGTGATAAAGAACTTTAATGATTTAACTTTCAAAACATTCCGAACTTCCCTTCTTACAGTATTGCAATTTTGATTTGACTATTTCCAAATACCCGTTCCAATGTATCGTTTAGGCTACATCTTTGCAATATCTTCGACCAACAACTTGTGTATCTAATAAGTAGTTTGCATTTTTGACCTCAGTAATGCAGAACAAAAAATTTAAATTGCAGACAGAATAAACCTAAATTTTTTTTGCAAATAAACTGCCTCAAATTCTTTATCTAATTGAGTACAGAATTAGCAGCCCGGCATAAATACTCAATAAAAAATAGTATGTTTTGAAATAGTACACAACTTTCTTTTACTACGCCCGAATTCCCATGTTTTAAACCATTCCCATGAATAATATTATTACAAAAGAATAATCACCTATTTTATTTTTAAGTTCATTTTTTTTATTTACGGATTAATGTATTAAAAATTCGGTATTTACTCATTTTGTTAAACTATTTTTCCTAAAATTTTGATTTTGTGATACTATTATTAAATTCGCATCAAAAAATACCTGTCATTCAAATATTTAGTAAGTTTCCACAGCAAATTACAGCCAAGACGCACTTTATCCAAACAATACACTGTTATAACTTGGCGATAGTTTAGCAAACGGTGCAGCATACTATAATCTCACCATGTACTTTGAATAATTCTATATTTAATTATTAATGATCGCCATTCAATGTTTTAAAAGGAAATATTCATTGGCACATTAAATAAAATATTTTCTAAATTATCAGTTGGTATCTGAAATTGTATCCTTTAATAACATTAAAAAGTCTAATAGAGTTGAAAATTCACAGTGAAACTAAGCTTTGTACAATTAAAAAAAAATACTCGCATAACATATTTTTCAAATAAATAAAATGTACGTTCATACACAAATTACTCGCATTTTGGAAGAATTGCTCTAAAAGTTCGATTTAAGATAATTAAATATAGTTACAATGAACCTGTATACAAAAAAAAGTGATAAAACAATTATACAATTCTAAACCATTTGCCTAAGATAAAATACTGCTTGTTTAATTTTTTGAATGGTTCCGTATTGTAGCAAAAAGCCCAATGTGCTGACGTTTTTCAATAATTATTAAATCAAACAAAACCTATGACGTCATTTTTATATTGCCAATAACGAACAATTTTATTTTAAATTGCAAACGATATTTTCATCCATGTTAAGTCAATGGAATCCATTAAAATAGTTACAACATACGATTGAAACATCGTACAAACTTAAAAATTATCACAAAAAATGTCTAATTTTTTAAGTAAAGTATTCTGTAAATTTTATAAAGCTACGTTTTGTAATTATTGAGTATTCCGTGTAAAGATCGGCATTCTAAATGGTATATAATTTTTTATATTACATTTTCGCTTTTCTCCGTTGATTTTAACTGATTTTACTGTTGCCACTTCGTGAAACTTTGCCGACGTACGCTAAAAAATGTCATAACATTCGAATGGAACATCGTAGAGACTTGAAAATAGTCGCGTTAAAATTCTTATTTTTTGAACTAACTATTCTGTGAATTTCAAAGCTCTGCGTTTTGTAGTTACGGAACCTATAATATACTGACAAACCAACAAACCAACAAACACACATCCGGACAGATTTTGGAGATTTCTGCTTTATATATAAGATTAGCTGAAATACCCGTTCTACGCACGGGAAGGAAATAAGTTACAAAATTGATACAAATACAATATTATAGCGAAATAAATATTTTCTTAATTTCTTACCCATTAAGGGGTACCACAGTGTTAAAAGTTCCAATTTGTAACGAAATTTTATTAGAAAGGTCATGCAAGAACTGGAAAGATTAATAATATGGAGAAGTTGGCTATGCAATAACGTGGATATATGTATACCTTACTCCCGTTGATTAACATCCATATTTTAACCTTTAACTCATATATTTTTAATAATAATTATCTCCGAAAAACTTTTATTAAACAACTATGTCAACATTTGTCGTTAAGTTTCAAAAATTGGCGAGAATATGAAAAGTAAAAAAAAAAAATGATTTTAAATTCAAGATTTTCATATTTTTTCTAATGTGCGGTATAGCCTATCAATATGCAGAAGGGCGGGGGGGGGGGGGGGGGGGTCGAGGGAGAGTGGGGATGGAGAATCAGCATTTTTTTTTTCGGATATCCCCCGCACTTTTTTAATATTAAACTTTTTAAAATAAAAAAAATATTCACAATCAAATTTTTTATTGCATTTCCATACTAAATTTTTTTTTAAAAAATTCGAAACCCTAACCCCTACAGGCTACTACAGACAATGGACGTAAATTTATTCACCCTCTGACACTTGCACCACGTGGGGGAGGAGTCCACAACAACAGGTTTCGATTCCGCCCACGTAACTCGTCGTATAGGTATACCATCTTATAAAGAAAGGTAGGCCGCATCGACCAAGGCAATTATTAACCCATTCCGCCCTCTGACCTTTGTACCCCGTAACGGGAATGTCGCCCTTAACTGCAGGCGATTTCGTTCTCATTACTCCCCGGGAAATCGTGCTATTGGCGATAAATGACATACCGTCGTATAGGATAGCGAGTCGCGTCGATCAGGTCGTTTGTTAACCGATTTTTCCCTCTGATCTTTATACCGCATTAAGGGAACCCCAATCATTCTACGGGAAATCAGTCTTCGTGGATAAATGACATAACATTGAGTAGAGAAAGGTAGGCCGCGTCAACCAGATTGACCATTTATACTCTCTCCCACTGACATTCCTACCACATGGGGTGCAAAGTATTCATGAACCAATTATTACGGTACAGTGTGGCTTGTACCTATTGTCCAGGGCCCGATAGCTTACTTTTTCTATGTCCATTTTGTACGACTGGCCCGCCCGAAGGCATACAGCGAGATGTTTCACAGAAACTGAAGTTTCGACAACCGTGAAGGCAACCCAGCCCAACCGAGAAGACGCCGGCGAACACCCGGACCATGAACCCGAGCGAACCGTGCTGCGAACCAACATCCACGGGCGACAACGTGTTTTAAAATCTGAACTCAACTGAAAGATTTGCTACTTTGCCTTTATAACTTTATTACAGAGCTTAACAGAACTTCACTCACAGGTAGAGTGGTAACATAACTCTCGGCAGACAAAGTAATAAATAATGGATAACACAAAACTAACTGAGTGCACGGGGGCTAAATTACAAACTTTTATTTAGCGATGGGTTTCCTGTCTTGAACCTTTATATTATTCATACTGTATACTTCTCTTCAGTTTGATAATATATTTTTCGTATGGCTTGCACTTTTGGTCGTAGCATTTTTCGTTTTGTTTTCTTTTTCACAGTTAAATCCCCCCCGGTGCGACGGGCCGGTTTTTATATTATTTTTACATATATGATCATATTTTAGTTCATTTGGCGATATTTTATTAATTTGGCGAAATGTTTTATTCATTCGGTGAAATTTTAATTTATTTGGCGAAGTTTATTAATTTGGCGACAGTTTTTAGTTATTTGGCGACAGTTTTTAGTTATTTGGCGACATTTTGGCGATATTTAGTCATCAGCCAATCAGAATGCTCCTCGTACGTTACATAATATTAAAAATTTCCATTGTTTAAATTTTATATTTTGCATTGTTACATGTTCTCCATGTTAATCCTATGGAGAAGTTTCGAAAAAGGGGTTTTACAACCCCTTAAATCCGTTCGATCGGAACAAAAATAGCTTACTTTTCCTATTTAAGGTATAAGGAACAAATTTGCCAAATTTCATCTTCATAGGTATACGGGAAGTTGGAGAATTAGTGATGAGTGATGAGTGGGTTTTTCGCATTTATATATATAGATTACGACTGTGTCTATTCGATTTTTCCTCCCAACTTTTAAGCTGTTTCTATTTCAAGGAGATTTTTTCAATAAAACAAATATAATAAACAAATATAAAACAAAATAAAAACAAATATAATAAACAAATATAAAACAAAATAAAAACAAATATAAAACAAAATAAAAACAAATATAAAACAAAATAAAAACAAATATATTAAACAAAATAAAAACAAATTTATTAAACAAAATAAAAACAAATATAATAAACTAATATAAAACAAAATAAAAACACATATAATAAAACAAATATAATAAAAGTTGTGTGTTTCACGTTTGACAGAATTTTATTAAATAAATTTTGTTGGACCGTTAATTTTGAGAATTAGAATGAATATTTATGATTTCCCACAATTTTTTAGCAATCCAAACAATTCCCTACAAATGCAGCATTGGAAATCATGTAAAAAAAAATATCGAAATAGCAAATTTGAGTAAAATGGACGAAATTGTTTTAGAAACATGCACAATTGCAGTGAAAGCTTGTTGCTTATCAAAAGCAAATTAATCGCTTGCTATCGAAAGGACATCGATGACAGGCAATACAAAATAGTGAAATATCGCGAACCTAAATTTTTCCTAACTGAGAAGCGCCCAAGTACAAACAAAATGTCAGTTAGATCGCAAATCTCAAAAAAACACTTAGTATGTATTTCTACACTGTAAAAAAAGTACTTCAAAATGAGTACCCATATCAACTCGATTTTTGTTTGTACAATTGCATCGTAAATGAGCGATGACGTACTCAAATTTAAATAACCGTACTTTCTCAAAAATGAGTAGGGATTTAATATTGCTAATATCAGCTTCTGTTCAAGTCATCTCAACAAAGCGACCTGACAAGTTTAAAATAGTTGTTCAGAAGATGGTTTTCCACAGCATTTGATGTCGATTGCTTAAATAGAAACTGAGTTATTATAACTCAATTATCTTACTTCCCTCCAATTCTTTTTACGCATCTTTTTAACAAGTCGTCATTTGTTTATAACTTCTTCAAGTCGCCCTAATATTTTAACGAATAAGGCTCTCGACTGCGGTGTCTGAGGGTCTGGGTTCGGTACCCGGTTAGTATTTGTTGTAATTGGCGATATTTATTGAAAGTGATTTCAGGCTATGTAGACTAGTATCTGCTCATTGTACTCATTTCTGAGTACATGTCTTTTTCAAAATTGAAACTTATGTATTCGGAGCTATGGTTGTGTTATACATTAAGTTTTGCACTCATTTGTATTTTATTAATTCATTTTCTCTTGTCTTTTTGGATTTGCATTTTTGTATTTGTATGTATGTGTATGTTTTGTCAATTGCAAATGGTGTGTTAACTGGTTTCATTGTGTTTTGCTTTTTCTCCGCCCACGAGGGTGTTGAGTTTTGTTTTTGTATCTTTTTTTGTTCTTTCCTGGGCATGCCCGTAGCTCTACAGTTTTTTTAAGCTGAGTTGAACATGTCTTGGGTATTAAATAAAAAAAAGCATCGAATGTACTCAAAAACGAGTACATTCTACTTATTTTTGGGTACCTATTTATAATAGTATATGGACATACGGATTTTCATGGTTTAAAATAAAAAGCATATTCTTGGAAATATTAAGAATTTTTTTGCAAAAACGGATAGAGGCCATCCTTTTTTTTTTAAATTCAATGCTTATCTCATTTTTAAAAGCCTTCGTGACCGAGCGGTTAAGGCGTTCAGCTGCGCGATGGACTTGACAAAGAAAAGTAAAAAAGTAGTGATCTTGTGACCGGAGGGTTGCCGGCTTTGTTACAAAAATACTAGAAAAGTCGTCCAGAACATCCGCAAAAATTAACGGCGTGTATACGGGACTGGTGCACGATAAATCTGATCGGGGTCCAAAGTCCCGACGTCTATTGAAGGCGTTGGGTGCCAGTTCAGATGTTTCCTCGTCATCTGACCATGGTTCTAAAATAACGAGGTGCATGCATGAATGTGTATGTGTTCCTGGGGCTTTCCTTCGAGATAGACCCCGAACCGTCGCCAATAGCCCACTGTGCAGCTCTAGTGCGACGTTAATTAACCAAACCAAACCAATCATTAAAAAAAATTGACATGTCTGGTATATTTTCAACTTAAAATCCGCATATTAAATTGCCATTTTCTTCTTCGTTACTGAAACAATTCAGAACGCATAAGTTAAAGACGCGCGCGATGAAAACAAATGAGACTCTTCAATAAAACCGCCAAACACATTTGAATCATCAAACGCTAAAAATACAATCTTGCAACGTTTGAAGGACTCCTGTTACCGAACGCACTCCGTAACAGTGACGCAAAACCCCTTCAACCCCGGAAAGCAACACCTACCCCGCGGCTGTTGACACTTTCTACCTAAACACAAACATAAAAAACCCAACAAATTAAACTATTAAACTACACGCGTGTCTCCATTTTTACCTTCAGTCGAAAAAACCAAAACAACTGTTTACCTATTCCGTTAACCTGGTAGGGAATCAAGACTGGAAAGTGTGACAAAGAAGGTCGTGTCTGGATGACCAATAGGAGGCAGTGAATGGGAATTACGTCATTCGCGCGCTTTTAAAGTCAGGTGCGAATGCATAAAACTAGAAAGTTTGCGGGGCTTATCTTAATATAGCGCTATTTGTTGTTGGGTGATACGTTTAGGGGTTTGTGGACGATTTTGAGAATAAGTTTTCAACCTTAACAGAGCAGATATGACGGAGATGATCTACCCGTATGAGAACGGACACCCGGACGTCCGGACAGGGGACGATTCCCTGTTCTCGACCGTGGATCCGGCACCCCCTGTGGAGATTTTTGCACTTCATAAAGCTTACCATGATGATAATTTCTCCAAGAAAGTCGATCTCACCATTGGAGGTAAGAAAAATTCACCCAGAGTTTGATTCTTGGATTAATGGGTTCTTGTAGCGTGGTTGTCATAATTCTAAATTGTAAATACAAACAAATTTTAGTCATAAATTTTGTTAAAATAGCAATTTTAGGTATTATCCGGAGATTTTTTTCTTTAAGAATTTCACATTCTACCAACTAGTATCGAAATGTACTTTTTTATTCCTGTATAAAAAGATAATTGACAATTACGAATTTTACTGTTTGTCAAAAATTAAAAGGATCATAAATATATAGAACGTAGATATACACATACGAAGTTTAAATGAGAAAATGTACCATTTTTTATTACTTTGAGCTATTTTTTTATAAAATAAATAGAAGAAGAGATACTGATAATACAAGCTTACTCGCATAATTTCTAAATTGCGAATAATTTCATCAATATGTCAATAAATGTAGGTAAGCTGTACCACTTGCTCCATTGTTGTTAATGCCACTTGCTTTGGCTGAACACACTGGTATTAAAATATGGTGTAGAAATTCTCAAATATAAATTAGAAATGTTTCTGTTTAAATAATTCTCGGTGCCTTACATAGTACCTCTGATACGAAATCTAGCCCAATTAATCTTTGCATGGCATGATTCTGGTTATTCACCGTTCTTCAAGTGTTTCTCCAGTTGTTAGACGTGATTTTTGCGTTATAGTATAATGTTAGAATTACTGAATGAACTTCGAAATATTAAAATATATTGAATGCCCAATATTTCCATCGGGACATTTCATGTAATGGACCAACACTACATGAATGACAAAACACGATAATTTCGATAAACATTTGTCGTTAGGAAATTTATACTGAATAGTAAAAAAATTAGTTTCGTACTGATCATTTGCTTATGTGTCTTCATTATTTGAGTTATTTTCATTCTCTAGTTAAAATTTTATTTTCTTATTGATAAATAAATATTTTCATTTTATAACCGTTTTCATAAGTTAATTTAATTCACTCTATGAACAACATATGAAATAAATTTTATATTAATTATAATTTTATATAATTACTTATGCAGCTTATTCTCGTTAGAAAGGACTGATGTAAGCAACAAATGATTGTAAAGTAATTTATGATATTTTTTTCACTTTACGACTTTATTCTTGTTTTACTTGACGAAGAGAGGCTCGGAGGAACCATTTCGCTCTGACTCCTCCGTCACATTTAATGAACTTATCTCCTCAGGAAAATCAAGGACTTACCTTTAAGTCCTTGATTTTTCCATGGTGTGGAGGGTCCAGCCCTGGTGGATCTATTGGCCTCTAGATTTGCTAGTGGCCACTTGCAAAGATGTTTTTATGAAAACGGCATTAAGCAGTTTCCGGTATGCTCCAAGTGTGGAGTGCGTTCCTGAAACACATTATATCTTATCTTCGGCTCACCAGAGAATTTTTTAATACGGATCCTTTGCAGGCCCTCGATTTTTTTAGGGTGTGGGGACTCATGGAAGCTGCCTCTAGCCAGCAAAGGACTAGTAACAACAATTCTTGTTTTAAAGTATAAGGGGCCTTGCAGTCAGTGCATAGTTAGAGAGTGAACATTTAAAGCTTTTGTGAAATAATTCTTCATACTATTATACAAACACCAACATAATTGTACAAGCTGTGACTGACCCTGACCAACTGTTCTTTTCCAAAATAAATTCCTGCCATCTTTTGCCACTTTGATCAACCAACTAGACGCCTCGTGAAGAAGAGAACTATCGGTGTTCCAATTAACAATAGTTTTTTTCCCCGAATACTTCTCATTTTATAAAATGGACTCTGTACTTAACAGTTTTTTTTTTCCCCATTCGAAGGTTGCAATACATACTTAAAATCAACGTAAATAGACAAATACACTTTTGTAAGTTTTACATCCATCTTTCCTCACAAATTTGAAACCACTACCTTGTTATTTATTTTAAAAAACAAACGATATTTAAACTATTGAAATACTTGATAAAACCCTAACCGTATTAGATCAAAACTTAAACGAACTGGAAGATGTCAAAAGAGGATACGTGCAATATCCCCTTTTTACTAAAATTTAAGTTCTAAGATCCCCGTTTTACATCTTCCGATTCAAATGTCTTTATACTATGATTCAATATATGTCAAGTAAATTTATTTTTAAAAAATTATATGCCAGAATACAACTGGCATTTCATGTCGAAAGTAATTTTACGCTTCATTTCTTTTTTGATATAAATTTCCATATCATAATCAAACATCCTTGGGTCTTATAAGTTCCTTCAAGGATTTAGCTAAATCTCTATTAATTTCTTGATTCTTGCTAGTATCATGCCTCACCTTCGGATTAACATTTGATTGTCGTATATTAAAGGCTTTATTAATAATGAAATAAGACCTTCCCAAATAGAATTGAAACTCATTTTGATGTCATTAATTTTTACACATTGTTCCAGTATTTTGATTCACTTTCTTGGTTTCAGGTGTATTTTTAAAAATTGTTTAAAATATTGATAATTATATTGATTAACCATGGGGAAATTCTTTGATTTTATTATTTGTGAGACAAGTATGAGTTTTTTTGCATTTCTTTACAAATTATTTTAAATGCCTATCTTTAAATGCAACATAGAGATATCCACCGTTGAGTTAAATTGTATGTGAGACTAATAGTACTTGATAATGTATCTTATTGAAAAATATAGTATCTTCGTCAGATAGTTATCTGATAGATCAGATAGTTATCTGATCATAAATTAAAAATCTAATCAAATAAATACATTTTATTTTGGAAATGAGATTGTGTTCGTACATTCTTTTTAAATCCTAAATGTTTCAAGCTCATATAAATTCAGTTTGTGGAAATTTATAAAGGTTTTTTCTTATTTATACTTTCGTTTAATAAATAATTATTTAAATAACACATAAAATTTCTAGTGATGAAACATTTCGTGCATATAAATGTGTTATATTAAACCCGAAAGAGATGGAGAGATTGAGAAAAATGTAAAATTGTGTATTATATATTTATCCCCTTTGTAACTTAATTATAATAACGTAATTAATTTTTTATTTAGATTTGTTAACATCACGTGTACTTAACTTTTAAGTCTGTAGTAATAACATACATAAATTACAAAGGTGTTTCATAATACCTTTCCATAACAAAAATCAATTGGATATTTTATCCTCAATTCTTATCTAATCAATTAGATATTCAATTAAGAAATTCAATAATAAGACAATACAGTCTATATACTGAACAATTAGAAATCAATAAGATATTTATCATCACTTCTTATAATAATCAATGAGGTATTTCACCAATCAATTAGATATTCAATTAAGCAATTAAATAATAAGACAACACAGTCTATATACTGAACAGTTAGAAATCAATAAGATATTTATCATCAATTCTTATAATAATCAATGAGATATTTTACCAATCAATTAGATATTCAGTTAAAAAATTCAATAATAAAGAAAAACAGTCTATATACTGAACAAAGTAAATGAATGCACTATTTTACTATTATAAAATTTAATTATGCTTAGAAATAAATTGAATTTTTTACTAATACGTTGCATAAAACATTGCATTAAGAATATTAAAATACAAATACAACGGAAAAATATACAATTAAAAATACATAAAATCCAGACATGTTTCGGGAGATACATCTCCCTTCATCAGTAAGCAATTAAATATACATCATCAGTTGTATTTTTGCGTTGCATTTGTATTGTAATAAATTGCTATATTTTTATTTTTCATATATCTCAATCAATGTTTGGTTTGATTTAATTAACTTTACACTGGAGCTGCACAATGAGCTTTTGGTCTTAATTTTTAGAGACCGTATTAACTTAAAAAACTATGTCGAAAGTTTTTAGTAATCATTTGTAAGCTGTTACGAAACTGACAACCTATCGTTATGAAATATTTTTAAAATCCCAATTTCATTCCATAACGATAGCTTTATTCACGTAATCCTGTGAAACGCTCCTCGTGATTCGAATACAAAACCAACCATTTACCTACAAACTAATTAAAACAAACAGAATCAGCAACCCTCTTGTCAAACTCAAGCACTAAAACTGATTTCCCACTCATCTAGATAGAAAAGAATTCTTAAATTCTGTGCCGAAAAGCGTTACGCAACAGCCACGGTCAAAACTAAAAGTTCAGTAGGCCTTTCGAAGAACCGTCAGAATAAGCACATCCACTTTTGAGTCCCACAACTCAATTGCCTATGATTCTCACGTCCGGGCTTAACCAGGGCAGTCTTAAAGTTCACTTTTTAGACTCACTGAATATTTTCTTTTATTATTTCAAGTTGAAGAGAGCCCCTTATCAGTGCTGGTTAAAAGTGAGAGTTTATGGGGTCAGTAGGCGTAAAAAGTCTAAATGCGAAATGGCTAAATTTGTGACGGGTCAATTTCGGAAGAAACCGGCCAGGTATGGAGTTCGAATTTCACGTCTTCCCCAAAACGTTCTTTCTCTTTGGTATTCCGTGTGAGTCCTTGTGTGGTGAAAGTCTTGATTTTTATTAGAGATTCAGTAATTTATCTTTTTCGGGGTTTGCTGTTTACTTGATGGGAATTATGAAAACAGCCCTAAATGTTTCGTAATTAATTGATCAGGTGAACTATCTGAGCATTGGGCTAGTTTTGTTAATAGAAAATTATACGCTGAAAATATATTATTTATGGGAATGAACCTTGCATAAGTTATCCACATACGCATTTGAATATTATAATGGATTTTACTAAAGCTTTGAATTTTGAGTAAAGAATTTTTAATAAAGAGTTCAAAACGCACTTAATGTTTTAATATTTTTTAAAAAATTTGAAAATTGGATTATTACACCATTGAATTCGTGTTTGAACTTGCCATGGAATCTACACTGTCAAAAAAAAGGTGCTTAAAAATGAGTACATGAACGTACTCGCTTTTCTTTGAGTACAACTGCATTGCAAATTTAAATAACAGTACTTTTTCAAAAATGGGCAGTGTGATTTAATATTGCTCATCTCATCTTCTGTTCAAGCCATCTTAACAAAGCGACATGGCAAACTAAAAATATCTTTTCAAAGATGGTTTTCCACATTATTTGATGTCGATTGCTCAAATGGAAACTGAGTTATTGCAATTCAATTATATTTCTTTTGCACACCTTTTGAACACTAATTCTGTTTATAAGTTCTTCTTGTCGCCCTGGTAGCTAAACGGATGAGACTCTGGACAGCGGTGCCTGCAGGTCTGGGTTCGATTCCCGATGTCTTGGTTGTAATTGTCGATATTTATTGAAAGTGCTTTAGGAAGGCAGTCTATGTAGGATAGCATCTGCTCTTTTTTATTAATTTTTAGCCATTTTACTAATTTTTGAGTACATGTCTTTTTCAAAATTGAAACATATGTATTTGGAGCCATAAGCATCGAATGTATACAAAAATAAGTACATTTTACTTATTTTTGAATACCTATTCTTAACAGTATATACTTTCATAGAAAAATGGGCAAGCCCAAAATTAAAATAACTGTGTAAAAATAATTGACAAATATATAGTATCCAAAAATACATTAAATGTGTGCTTTAGAAGATAAAAGGTAATGCCATACATAATGTTATACATGGCAAATTAACAGTAACAGGGGGGTTACTCCCTCAAACATCATATTAAATTCACAGTTTATAAAAAAAAGATATCTAAAATTTATGATAATGGGATATAATTTCCTCAAATTCATCATTAGTTTGATATTTCAGTGGAAATGCGCAATGTTCAAAATAACGAATTTAAATGCTTATATCCAGTTAAACATATGTGAAAATGAATGTGATTGATGTTTAACGCTGAAATAGCCAAAATTAAAAATTTTAAAGGGAAATTGCAGAGCTATTAAATGTTTTATACAAACAAATTTAAAACTCTAAAAAAAACATTCCGGTTTTATAAAAGCGTTTAGAACACCCTTCAGGTTTCATTAAGGTTTATAAAGGTTTTAGGCAGGGTTTTGATAAAGGTTTTTATATACATCTAAGTTGGGGAAATATGGATAATTGTAAAAAAAGAAGTAAAAACCAGTAATTATTTCCTCCTGAAAAATGAAAGATGCATATGCTTCCAGTTGAAATCTTACTCCGTGTCAATAGCACAACAAATAACCTGCTGTGATGCAAGTGAATTGCGTGAATTTTTACACACATATCTGCATACGTGTTTAGAATTATACCCCGTTATTTTGACTGTCAACGAGGTCAACAATGCAAAGCTATGAAAACTACTTACATGAAATCGACGAATATCCTTCAAACTTTTGTTAAGAAAACTCTTATGTCTAACATGGGGAAGAGATTGTACTGACAGTTTATATATGAGAGCAGATTTTAGACCTGAAAAAAAAATTATAAGGAAACAAATAGTTTTAAATCCCTTTCACCCGATGTTGATTTCATCCAGGCTTGTCAATGATACCGCAAACTCTACTTTGACGATTACAAGATATGATACCTGGCAGCCTTGAGTTGGATGCAATTGAACAACCGCTCGTAGTTGACGTCTGATTTTTTTTATGTACTCAGTTGTTGAAAAGTTACTTTGCAATTGGAGACGTGTGTGCAAGAACCAGACAGCTCCACTTTTTTTTATTTACACTTTTTCACTTATTCCTATAAAGAAAAAATCTTCTATCGATTGGTGCAAGAACCAGACAGCTCCAAGCAATTTCTAATGAGATATAAAGGAAAAGGAGCTGTATTTTTGTATTATACGATGTAAGAAACGCACCGTGTTTTTCGTCATTCCTGAACAATTTTGAAAACTGGAGCTGTCCGGTCCTTTCACACACGTCTTCCATTGTGTGCTCGTCTAACCTTATAGTAGTAAACTAAGAGTAGACTAAGCATGAGCTTTTTTCCCTCTTGGATTAAAAAGGACAATGTGATAAAAAGACAGTTTCGGAAAGATTTTTTAAAATGTAACTGATAGGAGGGAATTTATGTTTGCAAATATGTTGTTTATATCTAATAATGCTAATGCAAGGTATAACATTAGAACGCAATGGGCCGAACGTCAGAGTGGAGACATGTTAAATGGGACCTATATTTTTCATTCACTATATCTTTTGTATTATTAATCTGTATCTTTTGATAATATTCTTCTATCTTTTGATAAGATTCTCCTATCTTTTAGTAGTATTCTCCTATCTTTTGATGATATTCTTCTATCTTTTGATAAGATTCTCTTATCTTTTGATAAAATTCTCTTATCTTTTAATAAGATTCTCTTAACTTTTGATTAGATTATCTTATCTTTTGATAAGATTCTTCTATATTTTAATAATATTCTCCTATCTTTTTATAAGATTCCCCTATCCTTTAATAATATTTTCCTATCTTTTGATAATATTCCTCCATTTTTTGATAAGATTATCATCTTTCGAAAAGATTCTCCTATTATAATATTCTCCTATCTTTTTATAAGATTCTCCAATCTTTTGATAAAATTCTTTTATCTTTTAATAAGATTCTCTTATATTTTGATGAGATTCTCTTATCTTTTGATAAGATTCTTCTATATTTTAATAATATTCCTCTGTCTTTTGATAAGTTTCTCCTATCTTTATATAAGATTCCCCTATCTTTTAATAATATTCTCCTATCTTTTAATAATATTCTCCTATCTTTTGATAATATTCTCCTATCTTTTGATAATATTCCTCCATTTTTTGATAAGATTATCATCTTTTGAAAAGATTCTCCTATTATAATATACTCCTATCTTTTTATAAGATTCTCCTATATTTTTTATAAGATTCCCCTATCTTTTAATAATATTCTCCTATCTTTTAATAATATTCTCCTATCTTTTGATAATATTCTCCTATCTTTTGATAATATTCCTCCATTTTTTTATAAGATTATCATCTTTTGAAAAGATTCTCCTATTATAATATACTCCTATCTTTTTATAAGATTCTCCTATATTTTTTATAAGATTCTCCTATATTTTTATAAGATTCTCCTATATTTTCATAATATTCTCCTATCTTTTGATGAGATTTTCTTATCTTTTTCGCGTTTTCAGCCTACAGGGACGAGGAGGGTCGTCCGTGGGTCCTTCCCGTCGTGAGGAAGGTGGAGGAGGAGATCACCTCCGGCACCAACCTCACCCACGAGTACCTCGGGCAGCTGGGACTGGAGGACCTCAGCACGGCAGCCACGAAGCTGCTGCTGGGCAGCGACAGCCCCGCACTCAAGCAGACCAGGGTGAGTGAGACAACAGAGAACGTGAATCCCTTGGGGTATAGTAATTATTTTAGCCTACCAGATAGAGTATCTGCGAAATATTCCTGGTTCAATCTCGTAAGATCATGCTACGCTACATTGGTGACCCGAACGTTTGTCGCTGTTTAGGGAGGAATGTATTAGCGCTGTAACTACAATATTTCAGTACAAGTTAAAATGTTATCTTAAAACGAAATAGACATATTACTATGCGCCTAAAAAAATTCTGAATGTAACTAAGCACAGGCTCAAAATAAGAACTCCACGTAAAGACATATAGAAAATAACCGTTGAAATTATTTTACAAAAGTAATAATGACATACTTTAATAGCAATAATATGATTTCAAATTTCATAAAGAAAAGTTTCAATTTATCTGCAAATATAAGGATTATTATCTATAAAAAAATGCTTTATTTTCCAGGCTTTCGGGGTGCAGACAGTGGGTGGAACAGGTGCTTTACGTGTGGGTGCAGACTTCTTGGTGAAATGTGCAAAGTTAAAGATTTTTTACATGGCCGATCCATGCTGGCGTAAGTACGAAATATTGTACCTCTATATAATTTTTTTATACTCGAATATTACATACTTGACTTACTTCCATGTTATTAAGTCAGTTTTAGTGACACAATTGATTTATTCACTAACTTTTCGATAATTTTTCTTCTTTTCTGTTGAATATTTTCATTTTAAAATGGAAAAAGTACTAACACTACAAACTCTAATAAATTTTCCTGGAATTCCGTTTTCTTAGCATCGGTTTTAGTCGGATTTATTTTTCGTTATTAATAATTAAGATAAATCGTTATTTTTTAACCTTTACAAGATGGGTGGTTTATATTTTAACCAGATTCCCATGCTAAAACCAAACACCCGTGTATTAAAGGTTTAAATGATGTTAAGTACTAGCAGGCAACCAGCGAATGAATGTAACCACTTTTGTCGAAAAACGTTGCTTTGACACACTTTGCTTGTTAAGAAAGCCGAGAGAAATAAATCCGGATATCAAAACATATTTTTTCCCTTAATCAATATTTTTTTTAATCATGTATCGTTAAATTTATTATTTGTAAAGTGGATATAAAAAGTTTCGGGCATCTTTTTGTTAAAGAATAAAACGGAGATTTTCAATAGTGTACGTTGTTTATTTCTGCAGTTACTACACATTTCTGGAAATAGCTAAGCCTAAAAAGTGAATAAAGCAACCATTTTCTTTACGTCATGTCATGTTCAACGACATGGAATTGTTCCATTTTCTGTCAAAGGTAATTTTTATCGTCGAAAAGCCCAAGAAGACATCCAACGAAAAGTATATATATTTTTAGAGGTACACCAGCATTAAAATTTACTTTCATGTTTACTGTAAAACTCGAAGAAAGTTTCACCCTTTCACTAATGTACCTACTGAAGCATTATCAACAAACGCTGTTGCCACTAATCTTTGAAAGAGAGTCTTACGAAACGCAAAAGCACTCGAGCAGAAATGACGTTCGTGGAAAGTTCTCGGAAATTCTAGAATAAACTCTGAGAAATCACAAATGATATTTTAATCCGCACAAATTACCCTTGATTTCCAGTAAGTAGGAAAGTTAAATAGTATCACAAAATTGCATTGATAATAGACCAACATTGACACCACGAGTGTGTAAATCTTTATTTATAGCTTCTATGAGCTCAGCCAATAACAATTAGTCATTTAAATGATATAATCTGAAATGGATAATACCCCGGATTTGTTGATAAATTTCCAAATCTCAAAATGTGTGCTTGTTTATTCTCAGAATTCTATTTAGCATTGTTGTTTTCGACACTGAGTTGCTAAAATTCTAAAATAATTCTCATTGCCACCCTAAGAAACCTTAAATGTTACATATTGTATCAGTGATACATATAAATCGCCAGATTGTTTTTTGTTATTGACAAATGAAGTAATGGAATAATGTTGAAAAATATAATCACTAACTTTTCGTATAGAGAATTATTGTTTAGGGCTTACATAATTTTATATGCTTTTTTTTAAAGTTGGTTTGAAATTATTTTTATTTTCATACTATGGGAACATACGAAATCGAGTTTATTTTCTTTTATATATTGTATGTTGAGCTTTGGGTCCATTCTAAATAAACATTATTTACATGCGTTTGCTTCTGCAGATGGCTCTGCGATTGGTGAATACAAACCACAAACAGAACCGTTGACGAACATAAGTAACAAATATGCGGACAACAAAAATTAAAATAAAAAACTCGAGCTTCTTAACATTAAAAAAATATTCTTTTTGATGATAGAATTTTCAAACTATAAGTTCAACGTATAAACTTATTCCAGTAATTAAAAAACAAATCATCGGCTTAATTCACAAACCACTTAACTCCAAAACACGGATTCAACAGCCATAGCGAAAGCTGCTTGGCGACGAAATTCAAATTCAAAAATCACTAAACTCTTTAAGCCAATCCCTCTCCTACAATCTAAGCTCAGGTATTCCGATCACTTCTTGTGTTCAAACAATTCCACATTTATAAATAGAATAGCTTGAATTTCGGCGCCAAGCAGCTTTCGCTACCGCTGCTGAACACGTGGATTGGAGTTGTGTGGTTTGTAAATGAAGCCGACGACTTAACCAAACCCTCTTAATTAACCAAACGTTAGAGGGAACTAATTTTATTTAAAATTAATTTTTTCTTTGCAGCGAGCCATCACCTCGTATTTCCGTACGCCGGTTTTGCTGTCTGCCGAATCTACAGATACTGGCATTCCATGAAGAAATGTTTGGATATTGAAGGCCTTCTGGAAGATTTACGTGTAAGTACCTTAGAATCTCCAGATTTCTAATATGGTTAATCGAGTTTTAAGTTAAATTTTCCAAGTTAGAGTTCCGAGATTTAGCCCCAAAAGAAGTAGAGAGAGGCTGACATACGTTAAATCTGGTATGGCTAAAATGTTTTCACGTTATATATGATGTGGATGTTTGGATAGTACCAGTTCCAGGGTCTTTTCTTTTGAATTATTCCCGAACCATCCCAAATCTATTGTGAGGCTCTAGTGCGACGTTATTTCATTATCATTTTTTATCATGCCAGGGCCCTATAGTCCACATTTCCAGCGTCTCCTATCACTTGCAGCATTCCTTGCTTCTTGCCAGCTCGCCCATCCAGCCTCGTTTCTCTCGCCTTCCATCATTCTAACGCTTGTTAGTCAGCTGGCTCCCTCTGGTGCCCAACTGAGGGAAACGTATGAGATTTCATTTGTGTTTGATTCTATGAATATGGCCGTTTCCCGATTTCTATTTCTTCCTGAATTGATCTTAATTTTGCTTTATGGAAAATCATTTCATTTGTAATGGTGTTTGGCCAAAACAATTTCATGATTATTTTTAAACATTTATTTTGAAAGACATTCAGTTTTTTTATTGTCTTTGAAACTGTAACCTTCCATTTCTCGGAGCCATACAAAAGGAATATCTTACTAAAGATTTAGTTTTACTCTTAAAGCCATGTTCAGTGTTCTCTATAGTTCATTGGCTTTTAAAACAGTTACGGGGTTTGATAATTCTGTTATAGATGTTATCATCTGTTCCACCCTGCATACTCAACGTTGCGCCAATATATGAGAATATATCAATCAATATTCTCTATAGGTTTGCTTTTAATAATTATTTCTGTGTCCGTTTTTTCTTTTATTAGTAATGACTAACGTTAATTCGACTAACCATAAACTAAATTGTTCGTCTTCTCTAAAGACATGGAATATAGACGTAATAAGTTTTGTTAAGATATATCACCGAATAAGATTTATGATACTAGACCACCATCATCGATTCGTATAATGGATTTAAACTAACTGAGGAGCTTATTTTCAGAAGGGAACATTTTCCCGGCTATGATTCAATGGCCATAAAGTACGCTGCTTGGCAACGAAATTCAAAACATTTAGAACTGCTTGAATTTTTTCACCAAGTAGTTTCGCTGCGGCTGCTTGCTGGGAAAATATTCACTTTTGAAAACAAGCTTCTCAATTAGTTTAAAAATGAGAGATTGATTTGATTTTTAGTAAGGAGACAGAAAAGACTCCTATTAATGCAGTATAGTAAAAACCTTAAAGGGAAGAAAATAAATATTCTCTTTCGGAGTTGATGTTGATTGTTGATGTTTTTAACCTTCTTAGGCCGCCCCTCCCGGATCTGTCGTCATTCTTCACGTGTGCGCCCACAATCCGACCGGAATCGACCCGTCCAAGGATCAGTGGGTGAGAATCGCCGATGTGATGCAGGTAACTACAACATACATTGTTTTTTAGACTCATTTCGACCGTGAGCTTTACATTTAATCAAAATAGTTCACTGCTAAAAATAGGTACTCAAAAATAACTAAAATGGGCCCATTTTTGAATAAATGGGATATTTTTATCATAGCTCTGAATACATAAATTTTATTCTTGAAAAAGACATGTACTCAAAAATGAGTAAAAAAAGCAGTTGCTGGCCTACACAGGCTGCCTTTACAAACCACTTTCAATAAATATCGACGATTACAAACAATATCTACCGAGAATCGATCCCAGATTGTCAAACACCGCAATCCAGTGTCTTATCCGTTGTACTACCACCGCGATGTGAATAAGTTATAAACAGAAGAAATGTAAAAGAGGGGTGCCAAAGGAATGGAAAGTAAAGTAATTGAGTTATAATAACTCGGTTTCCATTTAAACACTTGACATCAAATAATGTGGAAAAACATCTTCTGAACAACTATTTTAAGTTTGTCAGGTCGCTTTGTGAAGATGGCTTGAACAGAAGCCCTGAAATTCCCAATATTAAATCACACTGATGATTTTTGAGAAAGTACTGTTACATAAATTTGAGTACGTCGTCGCTCATTTACGATGCAATTGTACTCAAAGAAAAACGAGTAGGTTCAGTTACTAGTTTTTAAGTATATTTTTTTCACAGTGCGTGTTCTCACAAGATATCGAGATCCGCCATTTTTACAGTAGTTCAATTGAATGACCACTGGTGGTCCGCGAGAGGTTTATAAATGGTCCGTGAATCCATTGTTCAATTCCATAGAAGTTTAAATTTTTAAAAACGGGTGATGTCTAAGGAGTTTTCCTTTCTTAAACTGAAAACATCAATTGAAAATCAAAATTTATGTATTAACAAAGAAACAAAATGATATTCTAATGTTAACTATTTCATGTGCTTGCTTGATTATTATAGCAAACAAACACATGAAAGAGTGCTGGTATATAGCAACTCCTCATATCCAGTGTCGAGTCTTCCTTATGTTCCTTAAGTGTAATGAGAATGTTAATCAGACATGATTTCAATATTGTTACCTTGACAAGACATATTACGTTAAAAACTGTAGACTTTTTAAATCGATAACAATTAAATTAATTAAATATAAAGTAGCTAATTTATATAAAGTACCTAAGTATTTTTTTGAACGGGTGTTGTGTCTAAGATGTATGGTCCGTGACTTGCTAAATTTTTGAATCAGTGGTCCGTGACCATCTGACAATTGGGAACTATGTAGCAACTTCTCATATCCTGTGTCGAGTCTTCCTCATGTTCTTTATGTGGGATGAGAATTCTAACATATGAGTTCAATATTGTTACCTTGACCTATTACGTTAAAAATGTAGACTTTTTTAAATCGATAACAATTAAATTAATTAAACATAAAGTACCTAAGTATTTTTTTAAACGGGTGTTGTGTCTAAGATGTATGGTCCACGACTTGCCAAATTTTTAAATTAGTGGTCCGTGACCATCTAAAAATTTGGAACTATGTAGCAACTCCTCATTTCCTGTGTTGCGTCTTCCTTAGTTCTGTATGTTAGATGAAAGTGTAACCAATCTTATTTTACCATATTGTTGTTCTCGTTAATCCTGTTTACCCCTTTGTTGTATCTTATATCTCATGTTGTTATATTTGTTGTCTTGTAGGAAGGACACCTGTTCCCTTTCTTTGATTGTGCATATCAGGGAATAGCATCTGGTGACTTGGACAGAGACGTATGGCCGGTTAGGTACTTCGTTTCCAGGGGTTTCGAACTCGTCTGCGCTCAGTCTTTTTCTAAGAACATGGGGCTCTACAGTAAGTGTCCCTTGAACCTCGATGGAAAAATTATAAAGCATTAAACTGTAAAAAATTATAATGCAAAAAATATAACGTAAAAATATATAATGCATCACATTAAGAATGCGTTAAAATGTATTAAAGATATTTCTTAAAAATCGTTTTCAATAATATTTTAAATGAATTTTTCTGTGAGACATTTACGTACCTTCTATCTATATAAGGCGTATTGACTAAATAACTATTCAAGGATAGAACATAAACATCTTTAATCACATATGCCTAACATACAATAATCTCGGGGAGGGACAAACCTTACATACGCATCACCGTAAGAGGCAGTTACATGACTGAAGCTTTCCCGTGCAGCGGGAAAGACATAAATATGTAGAGGGCGTTACAATCGTAATAACGGGAACAATATATAGACACGTAACGGGAACATGAAAATATATACAGGTGACGGGGACATGATAATAGAACAAACATATAAGATAATAACATAAATGAATAACGCTGGTTACATCCTCCCCCTCTGGCTCCGACGTAGTCCCGACGAGGGGCCAGCACCAGTTCTTTTGGGTAAGTTTGGTGGCCGTCCTCGCTTTCGTAACGGATTGCAAGGACGTTCGATGGGGTCCTGGGTGTAGGCCTTCAGGGCAGAAGTGTGGTACACGCCCAGGGGCACTTGGGGATTGTCCAGGCTGGCAATTTCGAATGTGGATGGTGATCTTTGTGTAAGGATGACATAGGGTCCATCTCGTCTGGGCATAAACTTTTTGG
Source organism: Troglohyphantes excavatus (assembly GCA_963932185.1). Taxonomy (NCBI): domain Eukaryota; kingdom Metazoa; phylum Arthropoda; class Arachnida; order Araneae; family Linyphiidae; genus Troglohyphantes; species Troglohyphantes excavatus. The sequence goes on along the minus strand of OZ010668.1, from coordinate 56,264,342 downwards.
ATTGTCCAGTGGCAGCCTTGCTGACGGGATGCAGGGTCACATATACTTTATCACCTGGAGCATATGGTGGAGCCGGATTACGCCTTTTGTCTGCGTAGATTTTTCTTTTGTCTTGTTGGGTTTCGATGACTTCTTTGATCTGGGCTGTGAATCTTGAGAATTTTTTAAGGTACGGTGTTATTTCAGGGACGAAATTGTCGTTGTCGATCACTCCTCGGATGTCGTTAGTCACGTCGTCTGTCGTCCGCAATTCTCGTCCAAAGCTGAGAAATGCTGCTGTCTGCCCAGTTGATTGGCACTTTGCTGTATTGAGCGCAAAACGGATTGCTGGCAGTTTCTCAGACCAGGATCGGTGTTCGTCTTGAACCAGGATTGCAAGACGAGGTTTAAGATCACGGTTTTTTCTTTCTACCGGATTTGCTTGAGGGTGATAGACCGGTGTCAACGTTTGGTTGATGTCTAGCATGCAGCAAAGTTGTTGCATTACGGCAGACACAAACTGCGTGCCGTTGTCGCTTATAATTCTACGTGGGATTCCGTACCTCAATAATACTTCTTCTAGTAGTGTAGTAGCACACTCTTTCGCAGTTGCAGTGGGTAATGCGAAGAGTTCAACCCATCGAGTGTTGACATCTTCGATGATGAATATCCATTTCTTACCATCTCTGCTTTCTGGTAATGGGCCAAACAGATCGATTGCAAGAGTCTCGAATCGTTGGGCCGGAACGGGAGTTTGCAACAAACCAGCTGGCTTTTGGTTTGAAGCTTTGTATCTGTTGCACTCTATGCAGTTTTTTACATAGTCCGTGATAAACTTCCGCATACCTGTCCAATAATAGCGCTTTGCTATACGATCGAATGTTCCTTCGGCTCCATAGTGGCCTGCTGTTGGAGCATCGTGATGATCTTTAAGGATGGAGTTTACTTCTTGAGCCGGTATGACCAGTTGTGCTTCGTCACTGTCCGAGTCTGGTGCATATCGGTAAAGCACACCTTGATTCATCAGGTAACCACGATCAGTCCAGTTGGCGAAGTCTACGTTTTTCTCATTGCTTTCAAAACAACGAATTATCTTCTCAACTTCTGGGTCTTTAAGTTGTTCTTCTCGGAGCTCTTTTGAAGTATGTGAGGGAACGTCGATGTGTATGCTACACAGTTCACATGAAGGTTCGGCATGCTGACAAGCTGGTCTTGACAACATATCAGCGACCACGTTGCATTTTCCTGGGATGTACTCTAACTTCAAATTGAAAGATTGAACTTCTAGAGCCCATCTTGCTAATCGTCCCGTAGGAGACTTCAAACTCATTAACCACTTAAGAGGTTGGTGGTCGGATGCAACAGTAATCTCTTGTCCTTCAATGTAGGCACGATACTTCTTTAAAGCCCAAACTACAGCTAAAGCCTCGCGCTCTGTAGTCGAATAGTTTCTTTCGGCACTAGTGAGTAAGCGACTGGCATACTCGATAGGATGTTCATCAGATCCGGTGCCTTGTAAGAGAACTGCACCAAGGGCATAACCGCTGGCATCAGTTCGGAGAGTGTATGCTTGACTTGGATCACTTTGACGAAGGATCGGTGGACTAACCAAAAGTCCTTTCAGAGTCTTGAAAGAAGTTTCTTCCTCTGTTCCCCAATTCCAAATGACATTTTTCTTAGTAAGATTGCTAAGAGGTCTTGCTACTTCTGAAAAGTTTGGAATATATCTTCGATACCAAGAACAGGTCTGTAGGAAGGATTGTACTTGTTTGACGTTCTTCGGAGTTGGTATCTTCAGGATAGCCTCAACCTTCTCTGGATCAACTTCGATTCCTTTGGTAGTTATCCAGTGACCTAGATACTTAACCTTTGGGCAGGCGAATTGACATTTCTCTCTATTTGCCCTCAAGTTGAACAGGGAAAGTCGTTGGAAAACTTTCTTGAGGTCTTTTAGGTAATCTTCAAAGGTAGCGGATAAGACAATGATATCGTCCAAGTAGACTAGTATCTTTACATCCGGCAGACCACTTTTAAATCTGTCCATCAGCCTCTGAAATGTAGCTGGTGCATTTCTCAACCCGAAAGGCATTCGGTTGAATCTAAACGTTCCGAACTGGGTTGTGAAAGCCGTCTTGATTTTATCCTCCGGATGCACGCTCACCTGGTGATAACCTGACCTCAAATCAATAGTGGACATGTAAGTTACATGTCGGGCGTCATGGATAAGGTCATCGATCTGTGGTAGAGGGTAGTGGTCTGCAACTGTCACTGCATTCAAGCCGCGATAGTCAACACACAGTCTTGTTTTTCCATTTGGTTTGGGTACCAACACCACCGGAGCAGCAAAGGGCGACTCGCATTCTTCGATTATTTTCTTTTGCAAGAGGTCATCCAGTTCCTTTTTCAATATTTCCTTCTTCGCAGGAGAAACTCTGTAGGGTGGATAAGCGACTGGAGCATGTGCTCCCGTATTAATGCGGTGCTCTATGAAAGTCGTGCTCTCTCCCCCTGGTTTGAAGCTTTCCTCGAAATCCTGAAGCAAATTATTGACCTGGAGCCTTTGCTCGATGTTCAAGCTCTCGCCTTCTTCTTCACGGAGATTACAGCTGTTGATGGGAAGAGTTTCGACAGGTTGCTGAGACGTCAATGTGATGTCATTCCCAAAATAAACCTTTCGGCGAGGGTTGTCACAAAACTTCCACCTTTTGTTTCTTATGTCGAGAACAATTTCCGACTTTTCTAGGAAGTCTGTTCCTAAGAGAGTTCGATTTCCTTTTGCATTTGGAAGGGCAAGGAGATCCAGAATGATTGTTTTGTTTTCAACCTCAATGGACACCGTGGCTGTGCAAGCCTCTTCAGTAGTTTGGTAACCGTTTGCCAAAGTCATGGTTACTGAAGTCTCCTGGAACTCCACTCCTTTTCTCTTCAGCAGGTTGTAGAGGATCTCACCAGCGACTGATCTGCTGGCACCTGTGTCTGCACAAACTCTGGCTCGTACACCGGAAATGCACACATCAATCTGTGCAATAGGGGACATCTTGGAATGACAAGTGTACATGGTAAGTGAATTTGCAGGGAAATTCTCGTTTATCGCCGTTGGAGAGCATGTCGGACACTTTGCCTTTATGAAACCAGGTCTGGAACATCCATAGCAGTATATGGCAGGCTTGTTCTCTGGATTAGGATTTCTTTAATTTTGCCTTGGCTTTGGATTCTGCGCCACTTTTCTGAAGTTTCCAGTATTAAATCTTGGACTGGACCACTTCTTGGTATTCGACGTAGAGTCATTTCTGTTGTTTGGACGAACCGTCTCGTAGTCATCTAGCTTTTGTACTAGATCTGTAGTAGTCTTTATTTGTGTCCAGTCATCGATGAAGTGCTCTTTGACTTCTTGTGGAACACGGCGTTTAATCTGGTCTGTAACCATCAGATCAGACAATTCTTCAAAAGTTGTTATCTCGAGACCTGTAATCCAACCTTGAAAGTAATTCCTAAGTTCGTAGGCGAAATCTGTCCAAGTGCCTTCTTGACATTTCGAATGTTTTGTGAACAATTGACGAAATTTCTCTGGAGTGAGTTTATAGCGCTTTAGAAGCAGCTGTTTCACTTTTTCATAATCTTGTGCAACTTCTTCGACTTCTCTTGCAATGATCTGAGCAATATCATATGGCAGCAGACCAATCAGATGAGAGGCCCAGAAAGTCCTTGGAATATCAGCTCTGTGAGCTTGTCGCTCGAAGAGAACGAGGTATAAGCTGATGTCATTCGTTACTGGATCGAATCTCTGGATCAGCGTCTGCAAGTCCAATCTTGGTTTGGCTGCTTGAAAACCATCGTTCTGGGTAAGAGGAACTTGGGATCGTGTTGCCTCATCCTGGAGTTTCAGCTTCTGAAGTTGGAATTCGTAATCGTCTTTTCTTTTCCGCTCTTCGTACTCCAGTTCCAATCTTCTTTTTCTTTCTTCAGCTTCAAAGTCTTCTTTCCCTTTCTTATCTTCAAGGTCTTCCTTCCTTTTCTTATCTTCAAGGTCTTCCTTCCTTTTCTTATCTTCAATTTCAAGGTCTTCCTTCCTTTTCTTATCTTCAATTTCAAGGTCTTCCTCTTTTATTCTTTCAGCGATTATCTCTTCAAACCTTGCTTGGACAAACTCTAAATCGTCCTTATATGCTTCACTCTCTTGAATTCTCGTCTTCAGTTGAATAACTTTGAGATTATCAATACCATCCAAGTCCAGGTCAATTGCCAGCCGGACCAGGTCAATTTTCTTTCCTCGTGCGAGAAAAGCCATCGTGGGATTTCAGAATAGTTCCTTTGTGAGTTCAGAATATGGCAGTAGATAACAGGCACACAAAATAATTACCTCAAAGTCCTAGAGCTATTTCACAGTTCAATGCACTTAAACTCACTACAATTACCCTACCATGAAATATTAGCACTCAAATAGTCTATAATTATTTTTCAGAAAACCAATTAATATCAGTTAAAATAATATTAAATCATTTAAACTATTATAAATTTATTGTAAACCATTATAAAATCATTCTAACTATTCATTTATTCAAGCAAATAACACTATGCAGTATTAAATCTTTTCAAGTGTAGATGACACTGTATAACACCCGATCTCTAGTTAAAATGCACTATTTCTATGGTACCATTTCAATATTAGATTACCAGAATACCAAATTATATTTTAACATGATTGAACAAATTTATTTATAAGAAGAATCACTTTTGTTTAAATTATTTAGAAATTTATGAAGTACTTAAATATAAAATCAAAACAATAGCATTAACAAACTTCCATTTCATAACGAATCAATTCAAGTGTTCTTTTAAAATAAATTTTAAAAACAACATTAAATTTTATAATATAATCAATTATCCAACTGATCAAAATAACTAATAATTAGTTAATGCCAATAATTAAATTAAATAAGCACTATCACAAATAAAACTTCCTGCCAATATAAAATCTACTACTCTGAATCACACTAAGAACATTTATTTCTTACGTTTGCATGTCAAACCACATTCTTTTATTTTTCCCGAAAGAGAACAAAATAAAATAAATAAAACCCACAATCAGAATTTTCAAGGCCAGCAATAATTTCAAATAAATGAGAAATAAAACACTATCAGTTATGTGGAGAGGAGGGGGAAAAATTGCTTTTCTTTTTATCTCCGTGTGTACGAATTTTGAATTCGTAATGCTACCAAATACGATTCGCACAATCAGTATTTACAGAACCAAGGTGGTTTTTTTTAATTTCAAATTCAGTGAAAAACACAGCAAACCATTGCGGTTTAATTTTAAAAGACTAGTTAAATTTAAATCAATAGAGATAACACTCCAAACGAGACACAGCATACGTGTTATGCAAATTATATCCTCACAGTAAACAGGATGTATACTGAAAAACGAAACTTTGCGTTTCGAAACTGAAACTTTGCGTTTCAAAACTTTAACCTAGCCTACAAATTAAAAAACTTGTAACACTGAACAGAAAACAAAATAACACTTATCTTAAACATCCGATGATATTCCTTCTTGCTTGAAGAACACAATATCCTTCGTTCTTGCAACGAATTTTAATATGGCGGCTCTCCTCGCCATTTTCATTAATCGGAACAACCTAAAAAGCGAGCCATGCAATTGCTGTTCTTACGGTGTTGCGCCACGTTGGGGAGCCATTTATAAGGCGTATTGACTAAATAACTATTCAAGGATAGAACATAAACATCTTTAATCACATATGCCTAACATACAATAATCTCGGGGAGGGACAAACCTTACATACGCATCACCGTAAGAGGCAGTTACATGACTGAAGCTTTCCCGTGCAGCGGGAAAGACATAAATATGTAGAGGACGTTACAATCGTAATAACGGGAACAATATATAGACACGTAACGGGAACATGAAAATATATACAGGTGACGGGGACATGATAATAGAACAAACATATAAGATAATAACATAAATGAATAACGCTGGTTACATCTATTAAATAATTCACTTAAAAACAAAACTGAATTTTCAACAAATTTCAAAATTAATATTAAAATCCGAATGTAGGATTTTTTGAAAATATAAAAATAATATGTAATCTTAGTAAACATTAACATATAAGCAAAAAAAATTCAGTGTTTATATATGCCGGCGCGGCGTCCCGTATATCACCGCAAAATTGTCATGTGTTATATTGTTTTTCTTTAATAAATCCTTAAAATAATTCTTCTTTGCAAATATATTGGCAAATTTACCAGTGTTGAAGACTAGTAAATATTAATAAAATCTTTGCTGCTCATAGTTTCCGTAAATTAAAACTAAAATTTTTTTTTCTTCTATGAGCATTGAGCATTCCGGTCGTTTTTTTTTCTCTGATCGCAATGGTTGCTTCGTTTTCAACGGTGAACTGAGTCCGTATCCACGGCAACCGTAAAGCACATTGTAAGGAAACGTGTTGTTAATGCTTCTGTTAGCTCAGAATCTCTCAGAAATCACGTGAATCTTTAGGCCAATCCCTCACCCACAATCTAAACTAGGGTATACCGATCACTTCTTGTTTTTAAAGAATCCCACATCTAGAAAGGAATTTCTTAAATTTCGACACCAAGCAGCTTTCGGTGCAGCAGCTGAACTCCAGCCACAGAAGTTACGTGGTTTGCGACGTTGCCAGTGTAAATCGTTTACCAGTACAACCTTTTGGACTGAAATATAATTTTAACATCATAAACTTTCGATAAAGTTTATACAAAGTCTTACACCTAAGTCTTCAGAAATATATATAGTCTTAAAATGAATTTTTATTTAAAAAATGGACGAGTTGAAATAACATGTTCTTTTTACCCGAATAAAAGGCGAGCGAGTGGGCAACCTGACCCTCGTCTTCAAGGACCCTAAGGTGATCCCCAATGTGCGCTCCCACATCACCATGATGATCCGGGGGAACTACTGCAACCCCCCGAGGCATGGAGCGGGAATAGCTACCAGGATACTCAACGACAACAGGCTCATCGACGACTGGTGAGTGAAAACCTATCCTTACATTTCCAGACGCTTCGAGCTTTGGGTCAACTGTTGTTTCTCAAAGATTTCACTAGATGGCAGCACCATCATTTTAAGGCACGGTCAGTACAATGGTGATTAGGATATTTACATAAACTTGCAATAATATGTGGGAAAACTTACTAGGTTAATATTTTTAAATTCTTTGTTGTTAATGGCCAAGAGCAGTGATGGGGAGGAAGGGCGCATTTTTATAATCTTTATAATTTCAAATAGAAACATTTAATTTGTTATCTCACAGATAGCAAAGCATCACACAGTTAGCCTATACGTTTTTGACATTGCGCGGACCATTTTGTGTACAGTTCTGTGATCGCATCCGGTCTTCAATGTGCAGAAATTCTACGTGGCATGGGACTCAAATAACTGATAGAATATGATAGCACGAATTGTTTATGATAACATAGATATTGGAATGTGTTACAGTATCATGGGATATAATTATTTCGTTTTTGTAGACTGCGTTTGGTAAAAATTTACTGTGCGGTCACCCTTGGCGACTTTTTTAAAATCTCGCCAAAAGTAGCCATTTTGGCGACTTTTTGCTCGAGCCAGATCTAAAGAAAACAACTGTTGTCTAATAGGGTTGCTGCAATTCCTTGTCGGATCGGAGGGCGGTTGCCATTTCAAAAAAATTATCGCCAAATGTGGAAAAAGTCGCACCAAGGGTGACCGTACAGTACATCTGACCCCTGCGTTTACCTGCACCTACTGAAATACTCCTTTCTGTTGTTGATTGTCTGTTTGTTTCGCCGCAGGAAGAAGCAGCTGAAGACCATTTCCATCCGAATCAAGAGGATGCGATGGGCCCTGAGGACCAAATTGCAGGAGCTCGGAACACCGGGCAACTGGGACCACATCACACGGCAGATCGGGATGTTCTGCTACTCGGGACTCTCAGGCAAGTAAACTATGGCAGGAGGTGATTGTCATTAAGATACTTTGTTACTGTCTCTCACTGTCAAAATAATGTATATGGTAACACAGGTTACATGTAACAAAAATTAAATTCAGTATGTAATTTTTTTTTTAAACAATTATTTTTTGTATTAATTTTTTTTGTCACCAATTACCTGGTAGCGATACCAAATCTTCACAAAAGATATTTGCCATATTTAAAATATTTAACCATAAAGTAATAAAAAATTGGTTACAAAGGTTAAAGAGACACAAAAACACCCACCTGTAAAATAGAGTTTTAATCCAATTGTTTCTGTTGTATGCAACTGATATCCCAAATTGACAACTGTTATTGTTTGTTTCATCCTAAACATCACTTCAGTCCATTGCTGCCCTCTTAGGACAATAATAAAAATAAGCACAATTGGTAACAAAGGTTACACAACAGAGGTAACACAAATCACGGATAACAGTTTTCTAGCTAAAAACATATATAGGAAATAGATTTCAAGAATTAGTTTGTGAAATTCTTATCCACCATAGTATCTATTATTGGGATAGCATGTTTACAAATGAGAAAATAAATGTTATATTACTAAATAAATGATGTATTTCTACAGAAACTTCACCTGAACAGTCAAAATAAGCAGTAATGTGGAATAATAATTTTTTTGTATATTTAAAAAAGATTACAAACAAACTTAATACATATTCTCATGAGTAAAGTTAAGTAAAAATGATGGAAAGTAAAAGTAGTTAAAGGCTGACAAGGGGGAAATATATTTTCAGGACATGAAATCTGCGTGTAAATTTAGAATGACCCTCATATTAATTAGCAAACAAGCAACTATAAATTATCGCCGTCAATAATTACTACACGATATTTATAGATATCGCATAAAAGATATTTGAGAAACTAACGTCTAATATTATTTTTGTCATTTTAGAAGACCAAGTGAAATTCTTAATCCAAAACTACCACATTTATCTCCCAACCGCCGGAAGAATCAACATCTGCGGCCTCAACGACAAGAACGTGGAGTATGTGGCCAGGGCGATCCACGACGCGGTTCTGACCTTGCCATCCGACGACATGTGACAATAGCTCGGACGGATGCCAGATACACCAGTTCTTTTTTACCGTCTGAGAAATGAGAGCGGTTTAGGTTGGCTCTCTTCTTAGATATTCCATCCGTTTCCATCGGTAAAATGGCAGTGGGTATCTGAAAAATAATGGGTGGTCGTTTTAGTATTCAGTTGTAAATTCGATTTATTTCGTATATTTCCATTGTGTTCATGAACTGTGATGTTTTATGTAGCATTTTTTTGTTTTGAAAAGGATGATATGCGAGTTATGGCCGTGCTGTGCTGTAGTTCATTATGTATCGCTTTGAGTGTATTTATGATTTTTTTTTACTCATCGCCTTTTCAGTAGATGTAAGTTTTCCACTTGAATTTTTTTTAATAAAATATTTTAAATACTTCGTATTTGTTTCTTTATTCTTGAAACACCCTATATTGAAATTCTGATATGTATTCTTGTGAAAGCAGTATGCTATAACACTTGTAATCATTGAAATTTCGAAACAAAATCAATTAAACTTTTACAATTTTACACCCTTACCAAAGGGTATAAGATTTTAAATAAAATGTTGAAACATGGATGCAACTACGTATTTAAAAAAAAATATTAATATATACTTAATAGCCAAACAGAGTAAGTAAGTAAATATATGAATGAATGAACGAATTAATAAACACATGCTTGCATGCACACATACGCGCATAAATACGTACGTACATACATACGTGACTGACTGAATGATGGCATGCTTGTATGCACACATACATGCACGTACATGAATAAATAAAGTGAGTAAACGAGTTCGTGCTATATCCAAAAATTCGAAAAATAAGATTTTGGTCTCCAGTGAACATTATCTACTTTATAACTTTTATCTTTAATTTTAAAATATCATAAAGCAGAAAAAACCGTTTTATACTAATATAAACTATAAAAAAATCTTGCAAAAACAAAAGTAACTTTTTCAACACTGGATATACAGACGCAAAAGCAGTTATATCCAGCGAACATGAACGTCATTCAACGTATTTCTGATTGGTCGAAATGTGGGTGTAGAGGATTTTGCTTCTTGAATAAAAACAAGATGCCGATGCAGACATTTCAAAAACCAGTAAAATCCTTCTTCCAGTTGTAAAGCAAGTTTTGTAAAAATTAGTGTTTAGCTTATATCATATTCAGTAATTTGGGAACTTATACATTTCAGTGAAAAATTATTGTATTTTTTTTTTACTAAATCAAATATTATTTTATTAACTATAGTTCAGGGTTGACAGATTTTTGCGGTTTCATACTAAATACATAAATAATTTCATTCAAATACATAAAGCTGCTTTTATATGCTAATCACGTGTATTTTACGTTACAGGAATTGAACTTTTTTTTAAATTCATCTCAAGAAATTGTAAAATCATGTGTTTTTTCTGTTAAAAAGCAATCACACTTTAGTTATATCATTCTTCTTCGTCTTCTGCATAAAAAAAGTCGTGTTTTGCAGCCGAATGACAAAGGAAACATTTCATTAAATAAAAGACTGTCTCGTAAAGAATAATAGTTTTCGTTTTTAAGTGTAAATTTGTATATTGCAGGCCATGCTTGATTTCCCATTTTTTCTGGATGAATCACAACTTTTTACATTATATTAATATAAATATTTCTATATTAAATGACACAGAAGAAGCTATTTAGATAAATTAAGGCATATTTAACCTGTTTAATATGAAGGAACTATTCTAAATCAATTTTAAAGGTTCATAGTAATACTGCAAATGATACGTTTTAAGACGGTTATTAAAAATACTGCCAGACCAACAAAATTTTCCTTTAAACAGAATTGCATAGGAATTGAATGACAGTACACGGGATGTTAAGCTAACGTGCCAAGACTGGTTAAAATATGACGAAATATATCAAAGAAGTTTTCATGTACCCGGACCGTGAAATTTTTTAACGATCAGAAGCGAGTTAGGATTGTTTGTCATGTGAAAAGTTTCATGCTGCCATCTAGTTTTATAATATACAAGCTTAAACGTGATATCTAAATGTAAGTAGAAATATTTTCCGTGTAATTTTAATGATCAGTGACTGTGGATGTTTGAAATAATAAATAAATTTTAAAGGTTATTTTTTCTCTAGATTCAAAATTTTTGCAGTGCATTGTAATGCACCCTATGGGGGCATGAAGGTGAAACTTGGCATTTTAAAACTTGTGATATGAAGGTTTTTAGGAATTCCATTGTTAAAGCGAAACAAAAATCTCTCTAATATTTGTTCTGAAGAAGTTTTCTTAAGAAATAATTTTTACTGTCGGGGGGGGGGGGGGGGGGGATGGGGGGGGGGTCAGAACCCTTACTATTAGTCTGTAAAAAATCATTATCGTGTATACGTATTAAAGCGTTATTTAAAAATAAAACCATGGTAGAGACTTCTTTGATAAAGTTCACAATCCACATTGTTAATTTTCAAAATAGTTTATTCTGCTTATCTTGGTGCAAGGCCGAACTGGTGTGATACGTACGCCATGTACTTTCCACAATCCAGTTCGGTCTTGGTTGGGGATAACGCCAAAAAGCCGAGAACGCAGAAACACATCCTACATAAATTCTGGTTAGGTTAGGAATGCTATGAATTTGCAGGATTTCCCAAGAGAGATTGCCATCTTGAGAGAAAGTTTCGGTTCTCATTGATTCTAGTGACCATATATGGATGTGAAAAAAGGGTTTGAAGACATTACTTAGAAGTATGGAATGTACAAATGCGTGAGATTGATACGCAGTTAAAAGCTGAATATTAACTCATAAGATCACTATTGGAAAAGAAGTGATTTAGGATTGGATCAGGAAATAAGATTCGAAAGTAACTGTGGGTATATTACATATATTTGATAATTTTTTTTAATTAATAAAGTTGAGTGGGGTTAATTGAAGTGTTTGTTTTTATTAAGTCATACCGTGTTTTTTTTTATTTCCTGCTGTATTTTGATAGTTATTGGTTGTTTTCATTTGTTTATTTAAAAAAAAAGATTGCGCCTTTGATCTGATATCAGAAGGAACAATGGACTCGGACTGGTGATGATACCTTACCAAATATTTCGCAATCAACGTTTCAAGAAAACTTCCTAAACTCTTTTCTGTATGATTTGAGAAAATTATAATTTCTTTGAAATTATTTTTCCTTAGATACAGCATTTTGCAATGCTTAATGCCAATGAATGTGCGCGTCCTGATTCTGATGAATCAATTAGCTTATTTCTTTTGAGTTTATTAGTTTGTGTATCTATCGTAATTTTTTCAATATATTATACACTCGTTTTCGGTTCGTACAGCTCAAAAATTTCATCTATCGGTGATGTTTGGAACTAATTTTTTAAATTAAAATCTTTTCCTCATCCTTTTAATATCCTTAACATGAAATTTGTCGTCATTCCGTTCATTAGTTTTAACTACAGATGCCCCTGAACAGCGGTACTTATTTTGTATGGCATGGCCACTCTGTATATTGATATTTATACTTTACCGAAGCAATAATATTTATATTTGACAAAAAACAAATTGTTGATTTTAGAAAATAATATATTTTATGGGGGGGGGGGGGGGGGGGGGGATGTAAATATAAAAATATTTACAGGAAAAATAGCTTGGGAAAACGTGCTTGAAACATACGGAAAATTATGCGTCTGGAAATATTCACTTCCCAATTTCTAAATGGTTTCTTAAATGATAGTCAAATCGATAATGGCGACGACAATTGGCATGTTTGGGCGAAGTGCCTGGGGTAAAATAATTACATAGGGACAACAAGGAAAAAGTAAAGAACAAGGTGGCCATTCCTTCAAAGTCAATTTTCGTAACAAACTTGGAGTGGAAGATCAATGTTTACCATTGCAAGCGCCGAGATATCGATGTCACGAAAATAAGTGGAAGGAGCAACTTGTAAATAAACCAATGAAAGTCTTACCTGACGTCATGAAAAATCAAGCGTCATATAATATTAATAAACATTTCAAAATTACTTACTTTTTTGTAGTGGTTATATGGATCGTAATTTTGTAAATCATATATTGTCTAGTAAGTATATCTTTTATCGTACTCGTCGTTTAATTATTTTTGCTTCTGATAGCATTTTACAATATGAATTGGCGCTAAAGGGTGAACCCAGGCGTATCAAACCAATGAAGATATTTCAAGAAAAAGTTCATATCATACAAAATATTCGAAATAATGTGAGTGACACTTGTTATAAATGAGGATTTGATAGTTTTCAATATTTTATTTAAACTTTTTTTTCAATATTTGATTATTTATTTATTTTTGTTTACCAAAATTTCGCACCCTTTTTATTCCGGCGCCCTAAGTGACCGCTTGTATCGTTTTGGGCCTTAATCTGTTTTGGGCCTGTATCACAGTCACGGTCCTGCGTCGCCAACCATTAAATATTACGTTAAAAAAACTCAAGTTGCATATAATTACGATTTCTTTCGGTAGATGGCAGCACGACATCGCTTTTTCTTGTGTTTGTTGCAGTTGCTGAAGAGGATAAAAAAAAAAGCCGCGAGAGGGGAAAGGTTGACAAACTGCACCAGAATGTGTGCGATCAAGACCCATTATTTAGAGGGATACCGGTTTCAGACAGCTGTGAATGTATGTATACGTAATGTTCTCCTCCTCGTGATGCTCCTCTTCACAGGATGTCTGGTCTGATGCCTCCTCCTTCGAGAAAAAAAAGGGATTTTTAATAGTCCGCTGGCACTACTCATTGTCATCAGAAGGGCCAATAGTTTATTATTTATAGGGGGGATTTATTAAGAGAGCGGAAAAATAAAAGGCGGCAAATTTTGTTTAAATATTGATACTCAAAAGAGTTTATTAAAAAGAAAATATTTTATTTTTCTTTTAATTAAAAAAAAATCATTTTTTAATATTTTTGTTGTTGTTTATAATAAGTTTGATTTCTAAGATAAGAATAATACTATATACAAATCAGCTGTTTTATATTTGTTTCATAGAAATGGGTTTAATTACAAAACCACGTCGAACGTTATTATTTTAGGACACATTTTGATTATTATTCTACTTTCCTGGAAAAGCAGGAGTCAAAAACAAGGGAAAAAAGCTTTTGTGGTGTCTATTTTCCAAAACAGTAGCAGAATTTCGCATTACCGTCCTCTTTTCAACCAATAATTTTACTTTGTTTCTCTTGGTATACTTGCTTTTTTTTACACCTGAAGAAAAATAGAAAATTATTCTTTTTTTTTACAAACACATATTTAATTCACTTGCATACTTTTACGATATCCTCTTGCTTCTTTAACTGGATTTGATTCAAACTAACAAAAAGATTTAAGTAGAATTTCTCATTGACGTCCTCTTTTCAATGAGAAATTTAACTTTTTTCTCTTGGTGTTCATGCTTCTTTACACCTGTAAAAATGATATTATTTATATATATAAACATATTTTAATCACTTACATACTTTTGCGCTATCCCTTTGCATTTTTAACTGAATTTATTACTTACCTACAAGAGTATTTAAGATTTATTACAAGAGTATTAAGTATTTAAGTAGAATTTCACATTACCGTCCTTCTTATAAATTATTTTCGATATATATATATATATATATATATATATATATATATATATATATATATATATATATATATATATATATATATATATATATATATATATATATATATATATATTCTGTTTACTACAAGCGTTTATGCTTTGGGTTTTATAGTTCGATGTAGCCGCTATAACGTTGTTTTTCGGCTATTTTCTTGTAATTAAAAAGCAAAAAATATATATTTTTCATCTTACTTTATTTATTTAATTTTTGGCACAAAAGTTGTAAAATGTCCATATACTGAACATTAAAATATGAATCCGAAAAACAACTTTCACTATTGTTTCGCGTATGTCATTATAAAGTAAAAATATATTGTGATGACACGTAATGAATTGTTATTTTTAATCAAACCCCATTTTTGGCATTTTTTAACAAGTTTCCAAATCGTTTTACTTTGTAACTTTGACCGCTCTCACAAAGGAAAAAATGCATGAAATGCTTCAAACTCTCTCTCTTTCTCTCTTTGAAATACAATTTCGAAATTATCCCTACTTATAAAGAAAGGAAAAATTCAGCAACACAAAAAGGAACCACTTTTATTTTAAAGTGACATTCTAAAATTTATTTAGTCTTTCTTCTAACCTCAAATTAAAGCAGTGAAAGGAATAGTGTTGTTATTTTTTTTAATGTTCGGTATACCCCTTGACACATTGCAGGATTTTCGAACAAAATAATTATATCAACAAAAAATTTCTATTTAACTAGATAGCTTGATTTTTTTTAAAAAAAATAACCCCAACGATTTCTTTACATTTTCGCTGCGCCTTTTTCCCCTTAGGATATTTTTAAAAAATCGACTTTTAAAACACATGATCAGCGAAACTTTGCCAAACAGACATTTCAAAATAAGCAACACAATTCGTTGCATCAGAAAAAAAATATTCTGCTCTGATAAACAGAAAATAGAATCTTTAGACTACTAATTAAAGTGACGATTTGGGGTCTTCCATTTCCATTCGACTTTTTTTTTCCCGCTTGTGTATTTTCTCAAATTGAAATCGAGATTCCATCAACTCAACTTTTATTTTAAAACAAATGGAATTTTGTGTTTTTTGGTCCTTTGAGTGTAAGTGACCTTTGAGAACTAGTTTTGGCATCTCAAAACTAATGACGAAAATTGCGATGCAGGCCAGTAATTAAAATCGATTATACCTTCTCGATTTAAACTATTTTTTCGGAGTTCATTATGCAGATACCCTTGACTACCACATTCGCCATTGATCGAATTTATAAAATGAGTTCTGAAGAAAAGCTAATTGCATGTTTTCATTTCTTTCCATTCTATTTTTTTTCTTCCAGCTGATTTTGCTTATAAATGATCGTATAACCAATTTGGAAATTAAGTTTAATTCTTACTATTATGTAGTGGCTGTAATCTACCATTGCGAAGAAAAAGTGAAAGTGTTGAATGCATTTCTTTGGAATTGTGGAACTTAAATATAGTTTGCAAATTACTTAAAAATTGATTTGAATGTGTTTTCAACCTACAATTACAGGGCTCGTGCATGCAATATTTTGAAGGTTGTATTCTTTCAATAACAATTTTCTTTTCAGAGGATTGCAAATTTGTTAATCGTCGTCCGCAAAAATTATCTGCCGTGTGTAGATGAGATTGGTGCACGTTAAATCCGTCATGATCCAAATATCCTCACGCCTATTTAGGTTGTGTGGGATGCAAGTTCTATGTCTTCTAATTACAGTTCAAAATTATGAGTCATTTTGCCTGAGTCATTCCTTCGGAATAAGGGCCTCCGAAGGTAGGTTGCTCAGAGGATAAAGGCGTTCAGCTGGTAATCAGAGGTTTGCTAGTTCGAGCCCGTGCGGTGGACTTGACAAATAAAAAGTAAAAAAAGTAGTGATCTTACGATCGGAGGGTTACCAGCTTCGCAATGAAAATACTCGAAAATCGTCCAGAACATACAACAAATTATACTGGTGTGTAAACGGGACTGGTGCACGATAAATATGATCGGGGTCCAATGTTATGATGCCTATTGAGGTTGCGTCGGATGCCATCTCAGGTGTTGTGCTCGTCATCTGACCATAATTCACAAATACGAGGCATCGTTTCGGGCCTTTCCTTCGAATAACCCCGTACCGTCGCCAATAGCCCACTGTTCAGCTCCAGTGCGACATTAATTAACCAAACCAAACCAAAACAATTCGTCACCAATAACCTATAGTGTAGTTCCACTGATCTGTTACTTCTGGATAGCGCAAGACATTTTGTGGACTTGAAGCCGATGTAGAGGCAGCCATGATGTGGCCCACTTTCTTTGCTACCGCAATATTTCGTATATTTTTCATGTTAAAATAAGTCGACATGTATTGCTTTTGGCTGATTTTTTTTCTATTTTCTTTTTAAAACCATTTTAAATGAAATCTGCTATTAAAATAGAAAGTCATTTGTAAGTCAAAGTCGAAGTAGATAAAAAGCAAGAGCAAAAACTATTTATTTGGCAATATAAAAATTAATTCTATAAGAAGAAAATATAATATTTATATACATTTAATATTTCTACAATGCTATGGTAATAAAAAACACCACTAAATCACTTTAAAACAATATTGGGACACATCATGGCTGCTTTCGATTGGCTTCAACGCGCCCATAGAGGAAACAAGGTTTGAGCCTTCCAGCAGTTACAGTTAGAATTCAGTGTGTAGTTCCAGTGCGACGTAATTCAACCAAGCACCTGACCAATAACCACAAACATATTACTAATAATCCCATCTCACCCGACAAGTGTTGCCACTCACGTGTATCCCCCACCCTAAACTTTATTAAAATGTCTGGGTTTAGAGGTTTTGCCAAACGAACGGATTTCCTGGTTATTAAAAACCCCAACCGTTCCATGCGGGCATCAATTAGCCCCATGCACTCAATGGGCAACCGACGGATGCCCATCGACGGATCATTGTCCTCCTAACAGGCACACTAGTTGAAGGGGGGGACTACTTGTTGCCGCTAATGAGTCAAACGGTAGCGCTCGCCATTTTGCGCGATTTGGAACAAAAGTGTTCTTTTTTGGAGCGATTTCTGTGGATTTTTTGGAACCATTAAAGTGGGCGCTCGATCGCTTGGTCCAGGAGGTCGGGTCAAGGCAATTAAGGTCGGCTCTGTAAATGATGGGCTGATGATTGGACTCATCAAGGGGGAAAATTGGTGTTGGGAAGAGATTTTATTGATGTGCTGGTTGAAGGAAGTGGTTCAAAATGGATGCTCACTTATTGACGAAGCAGTTGTCTGAGAAATGCTCCGATTAAATATTTCGTCAAATTGAGGAAATTTATTTTGGCAGTTTTTTTCACAATTTTTATTCTTCAAAAATATTGAGGATGATTTTAAATAGAAAAAAATTGACAGCTCGATTCGGACCAGGGATTTCTTGGTTCGGAGTCGAGCGCGCAATCGATGAATTCAGAAAATCTCGTTCAGGAATGTGGCAATATACATGTAAGAAACGAAATTAGAATCGAATGAGATGATACCTTCGAGCATGAATGGACTGTAGTAGAGCGAATATGACGTCATAATCGTGAAACCAACATCTCAGACCGAAAGGCCTCAGACACGTGACTTCTTTTCAAAATTATGAATTAAAAAATACTCGCGATTGGCTGATGAATTGGGAAAAGTGTAACAGTGAAAATTTATAAATGGAATGACGTAATTAATCACGTGTCTAAGGTCATACATGTTGGCTTCACTTTGATGTTAACGAAATTAAAACATTATGTTTTCTCTACTATGAAGGATCCATGCTCGAAGGATGATACCATCGGAAAGGAATCGAGGTAAATAACTATCGCAAAAATTTTGAGCAACCTTTTTTCGTCGAAAATCATGGGATTCAATGACAAAGCGATTGTCAAAATGGACAAAAATAGCCTTGACGAGCTGTCAGCTGCAAGTTAGCTGTGTGTGTTTTCGTCCTCAGGGTGCACAGTGAAACCTTTGGGGGTACGCTCTCAGTATATAATGATTAAGCAGCTTCAAAATATATGTTATAACTGTTACCAATAGCGGATCGTCAGTTAAAAATGTGGCAGTAGTGAATGTCGTTATCAAAATGTAAGTTTAAATTCTCCCATTAACATAATAAGAAAAATCGTATTGTTACGACTCGGCAAAAAAAAGTCAGCATTAAAATCTTCATCAAAGATAAAAGCTTAAGAAATCGAAATGCTCTTCATAGTACTTTTTTAACTTAATTTTGGAATTTGACATTAAATTTTTTTTTCTTCTGGACGCAAAGTCAGATTTACCATAGGCATGTTAGGCTCGGGCTCAGGGCCCCTTTTCTTAATTAAATAAAAGTTGTCTATAGGAAAAGTTTGATATTATTATTTAAATTTTTCATAACGTTATAATTTCTTGCTTTTTAAATAAATAATTAACTTCATCTGCGACTTTTTTTATTCTTCGAAACTATTTTATAGGAGAGGGGTCGACATCAGTGCTATTGAGCTCTTACAGTACTGATTTTTTTAAATCCGGCCCCGACTGGACGGAAATGTAAACTTCCAAAAGGTATCTCTTACCTACTGATCCAAAAAGTTGTATTCTTCATGCGCATCAGTGAAATCGATGAAAACAGAGAATTGAACACGAGCATGAGCATTTTCTATTAAAGTGCTCGTCACACGGTCCAGCGAATGAGAAAGAATTTGGATTAGAGATCTGCTTATCTCTCGAAAATAAAGATAAAACATACACAAATTCAGGATAAAGTGAAACATTCGGTGAAGCAAAAGCTGATTCCTGATTCTTCTGCAAATGGTTTTTTATCTTCATTGTATCTCAATGGGGGGAACAGGAAGTGACAGACGATTTTTTTTGTGTGTTAATAATTTGTTTGAAATGCAACGTGAATGATTCATTATTTGGAGGAGAGATGGGACATACTCTTCTGGATGGTTGTTTAAATCTGATGATTACTTTTAAAATTAATAGTTACAAGTTGTATTAAATGGGGATGATTATCAACAAGCCATTCGACATAAATTCATAATCATTCGAATAAACTAAGATTGATTTGGTTAGTTAACGTCGCACTAGAGCTGCACATCGGAGCCTATTCCGAAGCAAAGACCCGGGAATAATACCTCGTATTTTAGAACCATGGTCAGGAAAGCACCTGAGCTAGCACCCGACGCACTCAATAGGCGTCTGAACATTGGACCCCGATCTGATTTATCGATCACCAGTCCCGTATACACGCCAGCACAATTTTTTGGATATTTTTAGAAGACTTTCTATCATTTTAGTATCGAAGCTGGCAATCTTTCGATCGCAAGATCTCTACATTTTTACTTTTCTTTGTCATTATCAAGTAATTGTTATGTCTACTCAGTTGGACAATCCTCTTATTACTAGCCGAACTCTGTTATCCACTGGACAACTGGGGTCAGTGGCGTAGCCAGCATTGGGTTACTTTGGGTTAGAACCCCCCCCCCCCCCATAGCCAGACCAAAATTATTTTTTTGAAAAATAACAAGTGCCAAAAAAAAAAAAAAAAAAAAAAAATCTTCTTCTCCGATTTTTATAGAGAAAACACGCGTCGCATTTCCTGGTCTAACCCACATGTATCTCCTGACTTTCTGTGGGGGGTAAAAAAATTCTCTTGCTTGAAAATGAAAGTCTTTATTTTGTTAAAACTAAATGCCATTTTAGAAAGAATTGACGAACTAAAGAAAAATTTCGTTCCCCAACCCACCTCTTAATTTTTTCTGGTGCTTCTATTACATTTACAATCAATTTTATTTTCTCGTATTATCTTGTTTCTTCTGCCAGCACACAGACAGCTAACAGACATTTGGGAGCCACTTCTGTCATTACAAAATACTCATCGTTGAAATAAAAAAAAAAATGGAAATGAGCGGGAAATATATTGGCGCCGATATTTATCTACGTTGAATATTATGAGATTTAACTGAACTTTTAGAACCCAATCGCTGCGAGTGTATGTGGTTTTATTATATTTGGGTTCGAATCAGTTTAAATAATTTCAATGGTGTTACAATGAAAGAACTAATATTATATTTTAGTCAGCAAGGACGAATGGTTTTTGTGAACATGCAGTTTAAATGTGGAGCAAAGCTGCGAATATTTAAATTGTAAAAAAAAAACCTAAATGAACGGTATTTTCTGAGTTTGATAAACTGCACTGGTAAGTGGATAAATATCATACGGCATTTTTTAATTAAAGTTTAATTTTAAAAGATTTCTTAAAATTCGATAAAATAAAGTTTTTGCATTTGATAGTCATATTTAAAATAGTCAAACGTAAGAGTAGACGCTCACGAGCGATTTTAAACGAAACCAATAATAATACGTTTAGTATTTTGCATGAATTTCGTCGATAATTTTTTTTTCTATCTTTAAGTTTACCTGTCTATTTTGTTGGGGTTTAATAAATGTTTTTTTTTTAAATAAAACTTTTACAAGTTTATTCATTATTTATAATCTGTACTTTAGTTCATGTTGACATCTCTAACCGTTAGACATGTATTTTCCCACTGTTTCATAAATATTTCTGTTTGACCATATTATGTAGCTGTGTTTTATATATGACAGTTTTATTTATACCATTAGGTAAGAGAAAGTATACTTAACCAGTAAAAAATAGATATTCCAAGGCCCATTCTACACGGACGCTATTTACGCCGCGTTGCATTTTGCAAAAGTCTTTGATTGGTGCATTCAAACCATGTGGTGGACCAATCGCAGAGTTATCTGCAAAAGCTAACGTGCACAAATAACGTCCGTGTAGATTGGGGACATTATTAAAGCACATTAGCTTTTGTAGATGGCCCTGTGATTGGGAAATACAAACTATGTGGTTTACATATACACTCGTAGAGCCATCTGTATCTAACACGCGTAAATACGGCGCTGCGTCTTGTGCTGGTGATTAGACAAGCATTTTTCCATTTTTTGTCTAGCTTCACAGATTCTACAAATCAATGTTTTTTTTTATAATAATATATTTTTTATTCACTTATTTGATTTTTTTACAAGCAACGTCAATTTCCGTTATGATTTTGCCACAATGCGCCGTTTTGCTGCGTCAAGCAACCAATGAAACCTCCTCCCCCATATCACGTCATAGTCATGCATGATGATTTTAATTATATAATAAAGAATTATTTACAAATTTAAAATTACTACTTAAAAATTATTATTATTACCCCCCATCAATATTTAGCTACAGACTTAAATCCCAGTAAAATGTCAACCAGGTTTGTTAGTAATTTAAATTAGGAAATGACTAAAGATTAACCTTTGAAAATTAAGATTTTAATTTACATCTTATTTATAATTGTTATATATATTTAATTAATTAAAATTATTAATTAGAAATTTAATTTAAAACTACTGCTTAAATTAAAAAAATATCATAAATTAAATTTACTAATTTAAAATTACTACTTAAAAATTATTATGATTATTTAAAATTACTAATTTAAAATTATTAATGAAAATTGCTAATTTAAAATTATTAATGAAAATTGTTAATTTAAAATTATTAATGAAAATTGCTAATTTAAAATTATTAATGAAAATTGCTAATTTAAAATTATTAATGAAAATTGCTAATTTAAAATTATTAATGAAAATTGCTAATTTAAAATTATTAATGAAAATTGCTAATTTAAAATTTTTAATGAAAATTGCTAATTTAAAATTATTAATGAAAATTGCTAATTTAAAATTATTAATGAAAATTGCTAATTTAAAATTATTAATTAAATTTAATTAAAATTATTAGTTAAAAATTGTTCAAATCAATTTATAATAAAAAAAATTATTTGGTTTTGGTCGGACCAAAAATAATTTATGAACCCCCCCCTTCGGACAATCCTGGCTACGCCACTGACTGGGGTTCATCATGAACTAAGAAACAGACGTTTAAATAAAAGTCACAATAGAAAGTTAATGTTCAATTTTAGTTGGTTGAAGTAACGCCGCACTAAAGCTACACAATGGCCTATTGGAGACGGTTCGGGATATATCCCGAAGGAAAAACCCGAGAACACCGCCTCGTAATTTTAAATCATGATCAGAATGCAAGGAAATCCCCTGAACTTACACCCCACGCAACATCACATAGACGTGAGGACATTGGACCCAATATGCATGGCACCAGTCCCCTATACATATCGGATGTGTATTGCGGACGACGAGATACTAAACTGGGGATCCTCCGATCACGAGCTCTCCGCAATGTCAAAATCTATATCAAACCAACAACGCACCGATTAATTTACCGCTGACCCATTTATTAGGGGATGACATATAATTTACAAGATTTGAAGAGACAACAGACAAAGCGGGCTAAACGAAAGCGCATAAATAAAAGAAAAATAATCCGTGCGACAAGAAAGCGACTCCAAACCAGCGCTACTTGACTAACATTTATGCAGAAAACGATTTGCTTTGATTTCAGAAATGTCACTACTCGCGTACGCGTCCGTCGGAAAGACCTTCGCGTCGCATGCAAATAAAAGCACCTGACATTCGTGTGAGTGACAGAATGTGACATCCTGCCCATTACAGCTTTTGTACCAGAACCTCACGCATTTTACCATCCGAAAATTCCTGTACACCGAAATGGGGGTGTCGTGCTGGATACGCTTGAGGTGTATGCGCCACCGCGGGTGTTTGGCCTCCAAATGCCTGTGTTTGGCTCTCTGGTTTGGCCTAACTGGGGTAGGGAAAACATGTGTAGACACATCTACATCATCTTCGTGACTGATTTTTTCGGGTGTCATTTTCACCCATTTATCAAAGGCACCATGGAGGCAGTGGCGTAGGAACTTCTTTTTTTCAGGGGGGGCTGAATTTTTTTTTTAATATATTGTTATACAATATAAAATAGTACGGAGTTGCGAGCTATTAAACAATTAAAAAACAATCAATGTTTTAAATTTTTACAAACAAGTGTTTAACTTGTTAAATGTTTTAACTTGTATCCGTTTTTGTTTGGACAGCTTTAGAACATAAAGTAACCAGGAAAAGGTTAATAGTAATTTCAAATGTCCGTATTATACGCTAAAATATGAATTTTTTCAGCTTTGAGGAATTCGTCTCTATTTAACTTTCTTTAACAAAATCTTAATTTTCTAAAAGAAGAAATTTCAACTATATAAGCTGTTTAGAAAATAGTGCATGAATCTGATGGTTTATTATTTGAATGGGAATAAATTACGGGATTATAATTTATGAAATGTCCACAAATAATATTTTTTTTTATTTAAAAGCGTATTTTTTACATTATTCTTAAAATTACTCTTTAAAGCTTTAGCGTTGTTGCTTTCAAAGCAAATTCCCCCCATTTTAAAGCACGTTTAGAATAAATGAGGGACGCTTCCTTTCGAATGCCTCTTTGTAGGAATTATCTATTTATACAATTAGTTTTTTAAGTATTTAAAAAAAAACAAATAGTATAATATTAGGGGGGGGCTGAGCCCCTTCAAAATAATTCCTGGGGGGGCTCGAGCACCCCCAGCCCCCCTACTTCCTACGCCTATGCATGGAGAAAGATAATAGTGAGGAGTCGGCGGGTGATTTTTAGAGTTGAAGCATTCAGCTGTGACTGCGTCGCCATTACTGTTAGACCACATTTTTTAAAGTTTGTTGATGAAGCGTTATGTGGAAACAGTTGTTCAAGATGCGAAACACTCTCGTTTTTCAGAATTATCCGATGGTTAAGGTTACTTTCGTTATATTTGACAATCGTTTCGTCGTTGAATTACGTGACTTTTGGCGAAAAAAGACTTCTTAAATTTTAAGCGAAAGTCATTTAACTTAGATTTCTTTTTCGGTCCTTTTCTGGGTCATCACCTCATGTTTGGTTCTTAATATTATATTGTCCGAAGTTAATTACGTTTTCTTGGCTGCTTGAATACACCGTTCGACTCTAGAACGGGAGGTCCGCGGTTCGAGTCAGCTAGACGGTATTCAGTTCTTATATTATTTAAGATTGTCCTCTTTTTTACGAAAAATATTTCGTTAAGAAAACGACAAAATCAATTTCTTCAGTTTGACGAAATATTTAATTGGAGCATTATAGCCTGTTTCGTCAAAAATGACCAAAGTTTCGTCAAATATGATAATGTATTTTTAACAGTAAATGTTGTTAGATTGAAGTTAGGAATTCATTGATATTAGGAGAAATTAATATTGTAGTTAGTGGTTTATTTATTAATATATTCGAATTTGTCGCTTTTGAACCAACACATAAATAAAATAAATTGTTTTTAAAAGGGTTAAAAATTACCTAAGCAATTCACATCAAAAGTGATTTTAAATTAAGGACTGATGATTGGTCCATCCAAGAGAGATTGTGCAGTAAACGCAAAATAAATCTTCATATCTCATAGATGTGCTGAGCATTCTTTTTTTCTGAGTGGACTCTTATTGCTTTTTCCGATTCACATTTTGTTCCAATAAAAATACTTCCCTGTAGCTAATAATAAAATAAAGTGATAAAATAAATAAAATAATTGCTTTGACTAAATAAAATAATTAATTTACTAAATAAAATAATTCATTTACTAAATAAAATAATTCATTTACTAAATAAAATAATTCATTTACTAAATAAAATAATTCATTTACTAAATAAAATAATTCATTTACTAAATAAAATAATTCATTTACTAAATAAAATAATTAATTTACTAAATAAAATAATTGATATCTAAATAAAATAAGTTTCTAAAAATAAATAGTTTACTTAAATAATTCAATAAAAAAGCTAATTTACTTAAATAATTCAATACAAAACTTAATTTGTTTAAATACAATAACTAAATAAATAAAATTAATTTACGTAAATAATGAAATAAATTAAATAATTAAATAAAATAAATTTATTTTAATAATTAAATAAATAAAATTAATGTACTTAAATAATGAAATAAATAAAATAAATTTACATTAATAATTAAATATTTAAATAAAATAAATTTATTTTAATAATTAAATATTTAAATAAAATAAATTTATTTTAATAATTAAATATTTAAATAAAATAAATTTATTTTAATAATTAAATAAATAAAATTAATTTACTTAAATTTTCATTTTAACAAACAAGATCTCTATAATTTACATTGTATAACTCTAGTGTGACGTTAGTTCAAATGTTTATTATTTATCTGGTTAAGCGGGATTTTCAATAAAAATTCTGTAAAGTTTTTCCAGTGAAAGGAAATGGCATGGTTATTTCATATAAGAAATTTTGAAATAAATCATTCATTTATATAAAAAGTTTGCTGTTATAATTTTTTTTATTGTGATAATTTCTTTTTTCGTTCGTCCTTTTTTCAAAATAACTCTTTTGCAATTTCAACCCCCAAGTTAAAACATTTTGGAAATTTATGAACATCCTACTAGGAGGCAAGGGTTTCTAATCAAATGGGTTAGATATCTTAAAAAGTATCATTTATTTCATTGTTCGGATAGTAAATGGCCTTCGATGACCTGGTAGAAAAGGTATAACGAGCTCATAATCGGAGGATTTGTGGTTCCATCTCGTCTTCTGAGCGTAGCGAAATCGGGAGGTTGCGAAATCGGGAGGTTGCGAAATTCGTTCTTTTCGTCCACCAAAACCTTCACCGCGTAGAGGGAACTGATGATGTTGTTTAAATTT
The DNA here is from genome assembly GCA_963932185.1 of Troglohyphantes excavatus. NCBI lineage: Eukaryota > Metazoa > Arthropoda > Arachnida > Araneae > Linyphiidae > Troglohyphantes > Troglohyphantes excavatus. The sequence goes on along the minus strand of OZ010668.1, from coordinate 56,238,016 downwards.
GTCATAATCCAAATGTCCTCATCTCAGCATCAGATGTGTGTGTGTTTGACCATATGATCATGGTGCAAAATTACTAGGTATAGTGTTTCCGTGTCTTTCTTATGGGATAGATTCAACCAACCCGATAAAAAACTATAAATTAATAAAATTTCAAAATTAAATTTTTATTTCAATTTAGCACGCTTTAAAAAATACTCATAAAAATATTAATAACCAGTTAATACATAATCACGCTCATTTATTTGCGACTACATTTCTGCCCAAAGTTTACATACCAAAAAAATACCGATTTTATTTGCATAATAAGTTTACATTTCAACTAAAAATTAGAGTTTTAAAAAATCTAACTGGGAAAGGGTTATAAAAATAGGAAATCGCGCACCTTTCTAGTTATTTTTAATAGCAACAAAAAGTTACTCTTCACTTACAACCCTAATTATACAACGCTTGTTTACTTTAGCCTGGAATAATTTTCAGATTAAGGCAGGTAATTTATTGCCCATGTTTTTTCCTGCTCACGCTCGATGATATTCGTGATGCCGACATCAGCATGCAGATGACTCCAAAATCAGAATGTATAACTAAGTAATTAACTCGTCTATCGTATACGTGTCGCGTTTTGTTTGGGGTAATGGATTCCAATAGACTGGCTGTTCCGCACTGGAAAGTGCCTGAGCAAAGCAAGGTGCGTTCCATCTGCGGTGGGGTGATTGATTTTCCTTAAAAAAATGGAATTCTTTAAAAAATCGGGCTAAATTTGTAGTGTTTTTTAAGTGAATACGTCTTTAAAATCAGCCCAAGTAAATCGAGAAAAAATTGTGTAAAAAGTGTTGATATTTCAAAGACATTAAACTCCAAGGGGAATCAATCAATGGGAATAAATGATCTACCATCATGTAGAAGAAAGATGGACTGCGTCAACCCCCTTTGTAGTGACGTATTTGTAAATTATATATATATAAAAAATTTTGCCACTCATTTTTTTCTAGAAAAGAAGAATTCTAAATGTGATCAATATGTATTTTAATATAAGATTGAATTGTAATACAAGTTGCTTTGTAATTAATTTGATTTGATGAGAAAAATATAAATAATAAGTTAATCGCATAAATAAACAGTTAATTAATTGGAATTTACAATGTACATACAACTTGATAAATAAAAAAAAATACGCTGTTAAAAATGCGTACGCTCAAAAATAAGTAAAATGTACCTATTTCTGTGTACATTCGATGCTTATCATAGCTCCGAATACAAAAGTTTCACTTTTGAAAAAGACTGGTACTCAAAAATGAGTACAATGAGTAAAAATTAATAAAAAGAGCAGTTGCTTGCCTGCGTTGGCTGCGTTCGTAAATCTTTTTCAATCAATAGTAACAATTATAACTCAGATATGACGGGAATCGAACCCATATCCAAGGGACTACAGCCCTGTGTATTATCCGTTGTACTACCAGGACGAGTTGAAATAGTTATAAACAGAAGAAATGTTAAAAAGGTGTACCAAAAGAATGGGAAGTAAGATAACTGATTTATAATAACGCAGTTTCCATTTAAGCAATCGACATCAAATACGATGGTTTGGTTTGTTTTTGTTAATTAACGTCGCACTAGAGCTGCACAGTGGGCTATTGGCGACGGTTCGGGGTCAATCTCGAAGAAAAGATCCAGAAACACATACACATTCACACACACATTCATACATGCACCTCGTTATTTTAGAACCATGGTCAGATGACGAGGAAACACCTGAACTGGCACCCAACGCCTTCAATAGACGTCGGGACTTTGGACCCCGATCAGATGTATCGTGCACCAGTCCCGTATACACGCCAGTATAATTTGTTGGATATTCTGGACGACTTTCTAGTATTTTTGTAGCGAAGCTGGCAACCCTCCGATCGCAATATCACTACTTTTTTACTTTTCTAAGTCAAGTCCATTTCACGGATTCGAACCACCAATCCTCTGATTAGTAGCTGAACGCCTTACCAACTGAGCGACTGGGGCTCCCAAATACGATGGAAAACCATCTTCTGGACAACTATTAAAGTTTGCCAGGTCGCTTTGTCAAGGTGGTTTGAACAGAAGCTGAGATTAGCGATATTAAATCACACTGCTCATGTTTGAGAAAGTATAATTACTTAAATTTGAGTACGTCATCGCTCATTTACGATGCAATTATCCTCAAAGAAAAACAAGTAAGTTCATGTACTCATATTTAAGTACCTTTTTTACAGTGTACAATGGGCATTATATATCTATGGGAGGGCCCATAAATATAAATCTCCATCATTCCGTGATCCATTTTATAGCGAAATGACGGGATTGTAAAAACCCCTTTCGAGGTTATACAACCAGATTTAAAAAAATGCAATATAAAACTTTTGGCTTGGTTTGAGGGCACTAATCTACAACCAGTTAAACCGGCCTTTGCATAGATCTTCCAGCTTCCATGTTTTTTTTTAAAAAGATTTTTTTTTAAACTGTTGGAAGAATAAACATTTTTTCTTGGAAGCGGGCGGCAGATCCAGTTCCCTCCCCAATTTTCTGTGGTTGTTTTTAATCAGAAGTCTTAAGGGGGTCTTTCTGCATTTGATTTCAGTCTGGCCATCCAAGAAGTCTACTGTAATGAATACAAATAGCTTTTAAATATATTCTTCTATAAAATAAGTTCGATAATTTTTCTATTTTTATATTAGTAAATCTATGAAATGTCAATGCATAAGTGTGTAAATGAGATAAGTGATAACTCACTAATATTTCAGGATAGTAATTAAAATATTTGTAGTGTTATGTGGTAAATGGAAAGAAAATTCATTAAAGGGTTTATCAAATAATCGTTTTTCAAATACAATTATCGGTTACTATTTAGATTACAATTTTAGGATTTAAATGAAGTCCAAAATTTACGAGAAGTACTTTTTTTTTCATTTCATAATTCGGAGATCGAGTGTTGATTTTAGCCGTTTTGAGATCACTCAAAAGAGTCCAAAAATGAGTTTTTAAAAATTTGTTAAAGTTATATGGGATGTTATAACAATGTTAAAGCCTAAATTGAGCATTTGAAGAGGGGACTTGATGAAGAAGGATGCCAAATATTTGTGAGAAAGGGGAAAAGTAAATGACTTTAGTGGAAATGTTGTGGTGTATGTTCTTTTTCTTCCTAAATTAGTCTATTTAATTACATATTGCATTTAAATGAATCAGTTGCTTTGGGATTCATTTATTACATAATTTTTACTTTATTTTATAAATGAGTCATAGTTTAAATGTTATTTTCCTGCGGGAAAGATGCACTCTTGACATAATTTTTTAGTTTACAAGAATAAATTTTTTTTAATATTAAAAAAAAAATTAACCCTAATTGGTTAATAGTTTACAAAAAAATATTTATGCAAATCGGAAAGCCAAAATCTGGTTTGTGCTTGTGTCAAAAATTCATTGAATCTCCACTGAAGGTTTTACATTTATTCTCGATAAAGATCAAGCGATGCTCTTTATAAAATTGACATGGTAATATATTGTTCTTTAATGAAGGTTTACATTTGCGAAATTAATGGAAAGAGATGGTCATTTCTTCAGGACAGCTCCGGAACAGTTGCCATCAACTAATACGTAACTTCTAATACGACGTTAATTCAACCAATCAATAAAGTCAACACAAAGAGGACTTTTTTATTTATATAAAAGGTCTGTACACTTCAACGAATACCCAGCATCGTGGATCGACGCCACTCGCTTTTTTTTATAATTATTTTAGAATTAAAGGTGTGTTTTTTTAAACATTCTATTCCATTCGACCGCTGCCCTTGAAAAGGTTAAACACACAAATAACTCTTATGCGACAGCTCGGTGATTCAGCCCTATCGTGAATCACTTGTCCCCCTAAGGCTTCTTACTTTCAAACGGGCTGAGGGCAGGTAGACTTGCTTTCGCTTGCATTCAGGAAGAAAGCACGGCCAACAATCGAAATGAATACATAGTTTCAATTTGTACTTCAGGGAAACTGCTGTAATGACTTCATTCTGAATGATATTTTGTTCCGAGCAGGTTTGTTCCATATTTCAGTCCACCTTTCGACCTGTTTGTGGCACACTAATGGACTGACTGATGTCGGTTTCCCCCTTTTTTAGTTCCTTAATTGTTTGAAAACAGTTACTGCTTGTTATGTATTGTTTGGATATATTTATTTTAGTTCGGTTTTTTTTCGGTTGGTTTATGTTGTGATTTGTTTAGGGTTTTTAAATGCAAGCAAATATATTTCAAAGACGCTATTCTCCTTAATTTTTTCTGACCTTTGCTAGAAAAGTGTACTTTAATTTAATTTTATTTTATGCAGAACCATACACTGTTAAAAATAGGTACTCAAAAATAAGTAAAATGTACTCATTTTTTAATACAGTCGATGATTATCAGGGCTTCGAATATTTAAGTTTCAATTTTGAAAGAGACATGTACTTAAAAATGAGTACAAGGAATAAACAGGGCAGTAGGTTGCCGACATAGGATGCAATCATAAATTACTTTCAATAAAAATCGACAATTACAACCAAGAGTTATCGGGAATCGAACCCATATCCTCATACACCGCTGTTCAGAACCTTATCCGTTAAGCTACCAGGGCGACATGAAGAAGTTACAAACAGAAGTAATGTTAAAAAGGTGAGCCAAAAGAATGGGAAGTAAGATAATTGAATTGTAAAAACTCAGTTTTTGCATGAAAGACATAAAATAATGTGGAATAATCTTCTGAACAACTATTTTAAATGTGTCAGGTCGCTTTGTTAAGATGGCTTGAACAGAAGCTGAAATTAGCAGTATTAAAACACATTGCTCATTTTTTAGAAAGTACGGTTTAAATTTGAATACGTCATTACTCATTTACGATGCAATTGCACTAAAAGAAAAACAATATGTTCAGGTACTCATTTTTAAGTTCCTTTTTTTTAAAGTATATAAAAAAGGTATTGAAAAAATTCGAAATAAATCTTCTATAAACAAATAATCTTTTTTTTTTTGTAGAAAAAACTAATGTAAGTTTTTTTCAGCTAACACTACAACAAACAGTTTGTTGTTAATTTACTAAGTAGTTCTAAAGCAAAATAGCTGCAAAAATCTTGTTGAGTTTTCTAGCAATAACACGATATGCAGGGTGGTCTCCAATTGTTGGTTGATGGTCAATGTTTAGCTGTTTAAATACACATATTAAACCATTCTTTTTCTATGCGTAAATTACTTTGTTTGTTGCTACTATAGCTGAGACTTGTTTAAAATATAAGCGAAGTAGTTGGGTAAAAATAAAGTTTTATTATGCCAATACAGCTAAATGTGATAGAGCAATAACCATCACTCAACAATTTGTGATCATACTGTATTTATTATTGTAAATTTTGTAACAGATATCTAAATTAAATTTTTTAATTATTTTTTCTTTGAAAAGATTTCATTCATTGATAGTTCTATATTAAAGTCACATCGATTTTTAAATTACTTATATAAGGTATATTTTTTAACGTAATAGCCTATTTTTAAAAATTCTATTTTTTATTAATATGACGCATAAAAAAATAAGATTTAAGATCGAGAAACTTCCCATCATAAATCATCCAAATTAATTTAAAATTTAAGGGTGTAATTTAAGGGGACAATTTTAAAATAATCGATGGTAAAGAATTCTTATATTTAACGCATAAAAAAATTGCAATTATAAACGTATGCAATGTGTTGAATATAGAATCAGATTTAAAATTATTAAACGTTACCTTGTTCGGCAGTCCAGTGCACTACTCTTCTAAAGCGATGGTCTGTTTCAAAATAAATCAAATAAATGTTTATATACTTTTCATATTCATTTAAGAATTCAGTCCTTTTTGTTATTATTCTGCGCATAGTGGAAAATCAAAAGTTTTATGTTCATAATCTAAAAATGTAGTGGAAAGAAATCAAGCAGAAGAAAAGAATTTTAAACAACCACCTAGTTAAAAAAATTATTTGGATATGTGAAAAGGCACATGTGACACACCCCAAAGGCGGCTCAGGTCACATGCACCGAAATGCCATAAATTTTTGGTTATCCGGCATTTAACTATCTGGAATTCTAAATTAACCACTCCGTTTTAAAAAAAAATATTGTCCGATTTCGAAAATTCTTTTTTTGTTGGATAGAGAAAAATCCACTTAAGCAAAATCTGTAAAAAGTAATCGGTTATCCGCTTGTTATATATCCGGAAATGTCGATAAACAGGAGTTTTTTTAAGACAATTTATCCGTCTCAAAATGTTTTCATTGTTTAACAGAAGTTGTACAACAATGACATTTCGTTTACCTAGCATTTATTGCCATGGATAGGGATTGTTTTACGATATACATTGTTGAGACAAAATGTAAGCACAAGTTGTCACTTGAATTTCTTGGTGAATAATAGCAAGCGGCGAAGCCCCCCCCCCCCCCCCCTCTAAATTAAAAACTAAAAATTTGAAAATAAAATAATATTTCTAAAAAAAGGAAAACCGACTTTAAGGAAAATGTACTAAAAAGTAAAAAATAGTTTTTAATTTTACGAACAAATTGGAAAAAATTGAATTATTTAGTATCAATTTTATACTTATTAACACTTTTTGAAATCGGCGCCAATTAACAAAAATCATACCTAAATTTTGGTGCCGATTTCAAAAAGTTTTAATAAGTATAAAATTGATATTAAATAATTCAATTGTTTTCAACTCGTTCGTAAAATTAAAAATTATTTTTTACTTTTTAGTGCATGTTCCTTAAAGTCGGTTTTCCTTTTTTTTTTAGAAAGATTATTTTAATATTTATTCAAATGTCTTTTGTCAGTTCCAACAAAAGCGGGCTCCAACCCTATACGGAGACACTTGTGGCAAAACCTTTAGTGCGACCCTGTGGGTAATCATAACTCAATTTAGCCAAAAGAAGACTTTCACAGTTCTGGGAATAAACTCTTCAATTGAAATGTTTTGTGCCGAAAACTATTGATTTAGTGAAAACTATTGATTGACAATTGAATAGTTTAGTGATGTTTTTATTATATTAATTTAAAATGTGTATTCCAACCTTTAAATAAACTATCCTACCTTGAACTAGAAAAAAAATGAAGGTAACAAATAATCCCGATCTTAGTTTGCCTAGATAATTTGAATAGCTATAGGTAGATGTCTATCTGGACGAGAATAACTTGCTACTACTGGATTTAAATGGAATTACGCGGTTGAGACACCATCAAGTTCTTCAATTGTGAAATTGAGAGTTTCCTTACTAAAGTTATGCAGTGACTAATGCTTTTAAAAATAGAATACATTTTATGTACTATCTGCACTTAATACTTATTAATTTGCATAGTGTATCTGATCCGTCTGTATAAACAAAGTTCTTTTGGGAGCAATTGGATCGTTTCGTCTTGTATCTTCTTAATGAGCAACTGATTGGGAATTCAAATTTGCGATGACAGATTATTCAAGTGACTTGTCAAGTATGACGAGGGAGAAAAGTGGAAGTATCGACAGATTAAAACTTTATGGTTTAAAAAGCATTGTGTCTCTAATTTTTCTAAGAACTAAATCCCAAACACAAAGATAAGGTTCGACTCGTTTGTTTCTTTTTGAGGGGGATTTGGATTCATCGCAGGTCTTGCTCTAATTATAATCTAGTTGATTCTCGATTTCTCTTCGGTAAATTGTTTCCTCAAATAAAAGCTCCGTATTAAGTTTTTTTTTTAAGTAACATACTTTTTTGCTGATTTACATGACCTACTGTCAGCGAAGAGTAATGTATTTAAATATTTAATAAGGCTTAAATTGTGTGCCTGAGCATGTAGACCACTTTGAGGTTGGATGATACGAAGTTTTAACCGATAACGAAGTCATTTTTGTCTCGTTTTCCTCAATGTCGTGGAATAAGCAGATTTCGGTTATCGTTATTTTATGTGGAAACTGTGTTTTTAATTCTGATGCACTTGGATGAATCGTTTCTAGTTTTTTAAACATTGTATCGAATGTTTGCAAATAGTAAGCCGTATCTTGCCAGAAGCTTTTCTTTCAAGTTTTGTTTTTCGCTTAGATAGGCTCATTATACTTTCCGCAAAAGGATATAGTTTTAAATGGTTATTTTTTAGAAACATGATTCGTGTTTAAGTAGATATACTGAAAAACCTTAAGTTTAGTCCTTAAAATTTGTATTTTACCAATCCCCAAAATGTTAAATTAAATTAGATAACTCTCATTGAAAATACGTTATCTTTTGTACAGTAAATGCTTGGCTGAGGGCATAATTTTTTTTAATATGTTAAAAAATAAATCAGCGTAAAACCTTCAAAAAACCTGTATGTTGTTCTAAAAACCTTTATAAAATCTACTTGTTTTGAAATTTTTAATTTATCTATATTAAGAAACTTTGTCTTAAATTATTTCAATGCATTATCCCTCCATAAAACCTTTCATTTTAGCATTAAACTTCCATAAAATCTTCAATTTTAATAAAAAAAGCTTTATGCTGTTTTTTTTTTTAAAAAACTGGATTGTCTTAAGATATTGGCAATTTGGTTAAATTCATGAAACAGATGAACAACTAAATTTTTTGAAGCACTATGAAAGAGAAGTTAAATTTCCTTCTCTTTGGAAATAAGTAAATAAATCGTGCATTAATCTAACTTGAACCTTAATTGCCAAAAATATTACAGGTTGGGGTTTCAATTTCTGACCAAACATTTGCAATATTTTGACCCGCCATGGTCTGTCCAGAGTCAGAACAGTGCCTAGCTTGTAATCGGTGGGTTAAGAACTCGATCCTCGTCTAAAGAGCGTAGCGAGCTCATAATAGAGAGTTAGAGATTATATATTTTCATTGTCAGTACCATAGTCGTGCCACGAATCGTGATATGTGAGTTGCCAGTTTAGTTCCTCGGTATCTTCTAAAAAAACATTCGTTTCGAAGAAAGGGCCGGTATACCTTAAATCTATCGTATGTCCTCACGTTGCTTGAGGTATGGAAGTTTAGATAGTGTGGTATCGTGTCAAATGCTGTCTTTGTAGTCTGACTATGGTTCCAATTTACGATGTACAGTTCCCGCGGGTCTTTCGTTCCGAATATATCCCGAGCTATCGCCAATGAATTTCTAGTGTGAATCTCTAGCGCAACATTAATCAGCCAACCAATCAAAAGTATCAATTGCCCCACAAGTTAACAATTGGTCGAATTAACGTCCCACTACAGCTGCACGGTTGGCTATTGGTGACAGTTCGGGGTCCTTAAGAAAGACCCGGGAACATTGTCTCGTAATGGTCAGAGGACGGGGACAACATCTGAGCTGGCACCCCACCCAACCTTAATCCACAAGCCAGTGGCGGATTTAACAGGCGGCAAATGGACAGTTGCCACCTGGGCTCTTTTACTTTTGGGTACTTTGGGGCACTCTTGACTCCAGAAATTAAAAAAAAGTAAGAATTTCCCCCCGCATATTTCATTGCAGTTTTCTGTCTGTATTCCCTTACCCTTTTTCATACGTGTAGATGCCCTTCTTCGACGGGCCCACTCTTTGTTACAGTACAGAGTCCGATTACCGAAAAGGCTTGTGAAGACAATACTTATGTCGCATAGCAGTAGATTATGGCCTATGAAGCTGGACACTATGAACTATAATATAAATTTAAAATATTTTTAATACATTTTAAGATTATTATTTTGTGGTTTTTATACAATGACTCTCGTAAATTAACCCATTATAAAGATAGTGATTTCTATAAAAGTGACTTGTATTAAAATTTCAAAACGAAATTAAAAAAAAATTATAAAGTTTTTCTACGTCACACAAACCATGAGGTATGACTCACCACAGTCCTGCATGATAAACCCTTCTTCCCTCAAGGGTGCAAGACGTAATAATTGTAAACTGAGCCCCTCAAAAGTTTTGCCACCTGTGCCTTTTCTCTTAAATCCGCCACTGCCACAAGCTAACGGTTAGTTGAATAAACGTCGCACTAGAGCGGCACAGTGGGCCAAAACTAAGGTTCAAATGTAAACCATGTCTGTTCCATAACCCAATGTTCAATCTCCATAGGCGGTCACGTGATCACCATTCAATTTCTTTGAGCAAAAACTGCTCTGGAGAGAGACGAATCGCCGGCGGTCCCAGTGAAGTGCTCGGGTGTAATGCCCCCTTGCGTGCCTGCCTCCTCCTTGGAGAGAGAGAGAGCATCAAGAAGAAAGAAAGGGCTGACTTTCTTCTTACCTGGTCACTTCTTCTGGGCTGAAGAACAGGTTCTTCTCTTTCGGCTTCTTTTTTGGTCACTTTCTCTTCTCTTTTCACTCGAATTTCTTAAAAAAAACTAGGAGAGATTCGAATTATAACGGATATTAAGGGAATGTGGTTTGCATTTTCTGGGAACTTCTGTTGCTGGTATAAAAGACCCAAGGTGGCTCTGGTAGAGTTTCGGTAGATTTAAATTCGTAATCATAATTCTCTTATTCAACCATGTTGTTTTCTAAAAAATTTATTTATTTTAATCAAATTTTATATTGGAATATATTTGTATGGTCTGTTAATGTAACTAGTTATATTTTTGAGTGAATTTAATCCTTTGTAAAGTTGTTGTTACTGTAATAGATCTTCACTTATATTTCATGAGTTACTTACCTATTGTTTTAAATTTTATTACGTTTTATTTAAATACATAAAAAATACATCAATTTTATGTTTCATAATCCAGGTTTTATATACTTTAATGGATCGCCTGCATGAGTAGGGGCACACAGAAAATGTAAAGTAAATAAACCAAAAATAGGTTAAATAAATATAGAATACAATCCAAATTATTTTTTAGTTTAATATGTTTCGCGTTTGTTCCGGTGTTTTTTTGCATTTACCAAAATTATTTCATATGATTTAATTTAATCTAAAATATATATCGGAATTTTGACGTTTATTTTTTTTTAAATCTCTTTTTAGCTTCCTCGGTTTTTTGGTTTTTCCTCCCTTTCTGGATTCCACACCTAATTCTTCTTTTTAATTATTTTGTTTTAGTTATACAAAGTCGAGTTTATAATTACTTTCTAATAATTTTTTTTTGTATTTATTTTGTTTACTTTTAAAAAAAAAAATTAAGGACCAGTTTTACTGCCAATTTTTACATTTTAGAGAAATGTCACTTCAAAACAAATGGTCTAATATCAATTCTCCCAGATAGCTGAAACTGATTTGATCATACAGGTTAATGTTACAAAACAATATTTCTGTGTACTCCACTGAACCAGTGTCGAAACTCCCCCCTTCAAACTTATCTTGATTATCGAATCGTATCTGCACGCCACTGCAGATGTGGGGTGGATGCCTGTTCCTTGTCGACAGACCGTGTCTGGCGTTGCTTTGAAGAGACTGGAGAAAAAAGAGAAAAAAAATATAATTAACACAACTTCTCACACTCTTGCAACATCGCAGCTCGCATATTGCCGGGTTGATGCACTTTGGGCTAAGAGTCTGCTTCTTCGACTGTGACATATGTTGCATAAGGGTAAACAGAATATGATCAGGATACCTGGTTTGTGTGTGTGGTGTTGAAAAAACAAATATTGATTTGATTGATGGGGATTTCTTTTATTGCAGGGAAGAACAATGCGTTTGGATACATATTGGAATGAAACATTAAATAGGCCAGAATAAAGCATTCAATAGTCAAGAATGACCCTTGAAAAGGGACATTAAAAATAGGACATTAATAATTTACATTTTTTTATAACCTCACCCTAATCCATGCTTCAGAAAACATTTATATCTATTGATACCATAGCTACAATGTCCTACATAAACTGCGATTGGTTTTATAAAATGTAAATTTCAGATTAAACTACTGAGTGATATATTTAATAGGCAAGAGTGACACATTAAAAAGGGCATTAAAACAGGACATTAAAATAGGACATTAATAATTTCCATTTTTTTATAACCTCACCCTAATCCATGCTTTAGAAAACATTTATATCTATTGATACCACAGCCACAAGATTCTACGATGCTACATCAACTGTGGTTGGTTTTATAAAATGTAATCTTTTCAGATTAAACTATTGAATGAAACATTTAATAGGCAAGAACACCACTTTAAAAAGGCCATTAAACTAGGACATTATTTACATTAAAAAAATATTAAATAGGACATTAAAAAAGGCATTAACAATTTAAAATGTTCTATAATCTCACCCTAACCCATGCTTCAGAAAGTGTTTCAATCAATTTATACCATGTCACAACGTTCTACGTCAACTAGGGTTGGTTTTATAAAATGTAAATTTCTGATTAAACTATTGCATCAATTTAAATTCTAATTGAATATTTATGTTTTTCAAATGATCTTTAAGATAGTGTGAATGTCGAACTAAAATAAATTGGAAAATTGGAATTAAAATAATTTTTTAATAATCTATAAGTGAATTTTACGTCTTATTAATAAACAAGCGTAAACTGCGCTATTATGGTAATTTTCAACAAAATTCGTTCGACCATTTTGGAGTAATATTTATAAATAGAACAAAATCGGCCATTGCGCCTTTCCAAAACTGTAATTTACAAGGTAGCTAATGCTAACTATAATAATTAAGAAAATGCATTTAATTAAGACATACATATTATTTTATATAACTAATTATTATATTATTATTATGACTAATTATTTTATTCTAGACATATTTATTTCTAAAGTACGTCATTTTAATTCATCTCTTGAAGAAAGAACGAATATTTTTGATAATAAAAAATATTTTAAGGTGCCATTGGCGAATAACATATTAAAATAAACGTTAATATATATTTTATCTATTTTGGCGAAGAAGTTTTTTAAAAAAACATCACGTCTATTTTCACCTGACGCATTACAAGTCTTGTGTTGTCTCTTCAGCTGTGCTTAACCAAGCAAATACCTTCAATCTCAGTATCAACTCTCCCAACGCGCAGGCATCGAGGTTTTGTGATAAATAGCATTTATTTTCGATAAATTTCGGGGAAGGAATCTGAATATCTTAAACAGAATCTTGAGGAGAAAAAAGATTTCTCACCAGACTAGCAGCACGGGTCCTCATTATTAGGGGCCGTGACTCACGATCAATGGTTTCCATTTATCATGAATTGGCTGAGTGATCGGAAAAATAATTACTCTAACAGCACTGAAAGACACAGGTTCTGAAATTATTTTTTTGTCTCGTATAAACGCCAGGCTCACTTGAACGTCACATAAAAACCTTTCTTATGGTAGCTTTCACACGGGATAGTTGGATACAGAGAGGCGAACCAATGAGCATAGCATTGTATCAAATAAGCAAGTTCATACGGGAAAACATAAGCTCAGGCACGCAGGTAAGGGGGTGGTTCAAACCCCTCCCATTGAAAGTCAAGAAGAAAATAAATTAAAAATCGAATTACTGTAAAAATCATAAAAAATGCTTTAAAAAACTAGAACAATTTTAATTTCTCGTATAATATTTCTTTTTGAATAACATGAGAGAAAACCTGGTATTTTCCGGTGTCTTACTACGGAAAATAGTTTTTAAAAGGCGTCAAAAACATGTTTTGAGGTTATTTTTTATCTGAAACTATGTCTAACATGTCATCTAGTAGTTGGATTTCGGCTACAAAAAGGAAAAATATCGTCAAACTAGGACGCATGAACAAGATGCTCCAAACATACATTATTCTAACACACAAATTTTTAATTTGTTTTCTAATTTATTTCCTAATTAGGGAGTGATATTTACTAATTTTAAAATAATAGATAATGACTGATTATTACGGAAACAATTACATGAAAAATGGATGATGTTGCTTTTTCGATACTTATCTGTCAAGGTTGTTCCTGTGTATTTTAATAAAAATTGGTAAATTAAAAAAAATGGGTGTGAAGGGGAATTTTGAATTTTTGGAGGAACGCAGAGGGGGGGGGGATTTGTTGATTTTGGAGGAGGATCCACCCATCCCCCTTTGATTCATGGTACTGAAATAAGTTACCCAAAGAAGTCCGTTGCTCAGTTACTGATAAAACCTATACCTACGTGTCTGCATAAACCGCTATATATTGTTAAAATTTAGGTGGATGTTCATTCAGCTCTCTGAAGCGATCTCCCGTGTAAAGGCTACCATTGTAATTCCCAATGCAGTGTTACAGCGGGACATCAGTACAGGTGTTGCCCTCGTCATCTGACCGTAGTTTAAAATTACGAGACTGTATACCCGGGCTTTAAATCCCTATTTATAATAATTTGTGTTTAAATATACATGAAAACTTATACAAGTTGATAGGAGTTTAGAAACAAGCAAACATGAACGTAAATAACAATTTTAAAGCCGGTCTATTAAAGTTCCTCAAAAGGTTCATAGTCAATGAAACAAAAGCTAAACTTCACTGATGGCAGTAAAATTGCTCCTGAATCTAAACATTTTGTTTTGACCATTATATATACAGTTTAAACTTGTTTTAACCCTCTGTATTCGAGTAGTGACACTCAGTCACTAAAATAACAACTTGTTCTTTTGTTCTCTGTTCTTCGAATCGAACGAGAACTGCGTGTTCTTGAACAAAACACTTTTATTTTGTTAGCTTATTCTTTATCTAAACCCATTAAAAAGTATGACATCACTTTTAGGTATCAATATATTTTATCAACCCTTTTTAAATGACCAAAAATAATGGCGTGACATTTTTTCCCCCTTTCTCTTCTTTAAAATGAAACAAAGTAATATAGTTTTAAAAGTTATTTTCTCACAAACTTTAATAAAAAATATTTTTGTCTTACAGAAAAGCACCAAGTATATGCTAGATATCTAAAAATTTCTACACATTGAAATTCCTCACAAGACTTGTTTAAAAAAAATGGACATATGTCATAAACCAGTAAATATATGTTTCGATACTGAGAATAATTACAGCTTTCTATTTTTATAATTATCCACCCGAAACGTAAAAAAGAACATGCTTTAAAAAGAATAGCAACTGTTCCATAAAAATAACGTAAAAAGTGCATAGGTTTGTTTTTATTTGAATTACTAGGGGACTCCGCCCCCTGCTCCGCTGACGCTCCGCCAACCCAGTTGCTCGAAATATCCGACATTTTTTTCCCTTCTTCGCTATTTTTTATACCTATCTTAATTGACCATATTTAATTTAATTGTAAAGATAGAAATATAATCTTTATAACATCAGAAAGAGGAAGTTTTAATGAACATTAATATATTTTTTTTTGAATAAGAAAATATGTAATTTTTAATTACTTACAGTAATTTAGAAAGCACGTTTCAAAAAAGAGGGTGAAAAAACTTCAAAAAGTGGAGCGTGTTTAAATGTTTAAAAAATTAATAAATCCAAAACTAATTCGAATTTAAAAAAATGCTTATTTAGATTTACATTTCAAACCTATTTGTACACTCCCTAAAAAAATTGGATTTCTCCTCTTAATAGTGTTTCAGAAACTCGACGGACAAAATTACTTGTAAGGGAAATTTTATCAACGACGACTTTAATATTAAATAACTTATAATCTAATAACAGTATTGAAACAAAAATATATTCTTCTTATTTATCAAATTTTTTTTAACAAATTCATTTAATTTTGTAATATTAGGACTTTTACATTTTGAGATACGATCTGAATAACATTGAAAGAACTGAAAATTCCCCTAGGGCTTACTTTTTTTTTTTAAAATAGAGAGAAAGTTATAAATTGCTCTTTTCGACCGTTACTTAAATTAATTTTTTTCTAAATTTAAATTGTCTTTTTTATCCGCCTCTCTCCTTCTCCGCGGTTCGGCATCGGCCACACTATCGTGTAGTCGTAGCTATAGTAGTGGCGCCTGGAATTGCCCGACGGGGTTGCTAGCCTTCTACATGCCTCTTCATAATTCCTTCCATTCTGAAAATCTCGTTTACCCGACACCTAAACGCGCATTTCCGCAAACCCGACCTCGAAATACAGTTAACGCAATTTGCGAACGCTCCCCAAACCCACAAGTTCTAGAGAGTTTCCCCAAAACTTTCGCCGGCAAATAGCCACACGCGAAACCCCCTCCTCCCCCCTCTCAAAGAAGGAAAGAGGGAGGGGGGAGTGAGATAGAACTTCACCAGGTGAATCGTGGAGGGGGAGAGGGGGGTGAAGAACTACCTACCTGCCACGTTGGTTCGGAAAGTCATTCTCCACCAATCAGAAGTGAGCGCTGCAGGTATGCAAGTGTTTCTTCCCTCTTGTAGGGGAAACCTGAGTGAAGGTAGGGATATTTTCAGATCAACAGGTTTCTTTCTATATTTTTTTGTCAGACCGATAATTTTCGCGCTTCCGATTTCATTTGCTTTTATTTGTTTAGTTTTTTGTGAAAGGGAGAAGTTTTGGATCCGAACTGATGCTCTTGAAGATTAGATTATAATTTCAGAGCGGCGGACAGTGAATGTTTTATTTGTTTTAATTTTTATTTCCGTTGGATTGGGCTACGGGATTTTGTGGTGCTCTCTGTTATTCGATTTTGCCGACTTTGGTTCTGTAATTATATACGGCAGTACTGCGTCGCGACGTTTGATTTAAACCTACTCCGATATTTTGTGTAGTCTTTCGAAATATTTTTATTTAATTTTTTTGGAGGGAAAAATCTTTTTTGTGGCGATTTACTTGATTGTGACTGTGAGTCATGGCTAACGGACACCTTGAAAATAACCTTCAAAATTGATTAATTTCTGGAATTGATTTTTTTTTTCAGAATAAAGTGTTAAAAATAGATAAAATGATATATCGTCGCCTCAGAGCAACAGCAAATACAGAGTTGCCTATGAAATTGATTTTAAAATTTGCTGTTTTTTCAATGCTGAATATCCAAGGCTGAAGTTCAGGGATTTCAAAGAAGACATAAAATTGTCCGAATGTTCCACTAAATAAAGGCACATTTGGTAATATTAGCAAGACCGAAAACTCATTTTCGTTTTTTTAGATGTCTTACTGTTGCTCTGATGACGACGATATATACAAAAACGTAGGCCATGTCTTACTGTTAAAACACTTTAAAAATAGTTTTTTCATATTTGGGAAAAATTAATTGAAATATATTCATAATAAATTATCATAAGAAAAGTTACGTAAACCTAGTGAAAAGTCGAAATATTTTGTTGACAAATATCGTTAAAATCGTTATCGTTAAATATCGACAAAATTTTCTGTTTGACAAATATCGTTATTCAGCGAAATATTGTATAAAATATTTTTTATTAAAGTTAATTCGAAACATATTTCGGGAAACTTTCGTCCAAATTTGAGAATTTCAAAAATTTTAGAATCGCCCTGTCATTGAATCGCTTGAATTTTGACATAACAAGAATCTTCGCATTTTTAACGAAAGTAATTTGCTTCGTTTCCTTTCCGGTGATATCAGCTCATTCGATTCTACACGTATATTGCTAAAATTCAAAAGAGCTTTTCCGGCCCGGTCGATAGCGTGCCTGACTTCAGACCTAAATATCACTGATTAGTGTTAAGTCGTCGAACCTTATTGGAACACTGTCAGAAATAACACAATATTTTTTTAGATTTCTGTGATTGTCTTGTTTGTCATTAAATGACGTAAGTTTTGACGAAATAAGAATCCCCAAATTTTGAACAAAAGTCATTTACTCAGGTTCCTTTTCGGCCCTTTTCTGTCTCATCAACTCATGTTTGGTTCTTATGCTTATATTGTCAGAATTCAATAGAGTGTTCTAGTCGAGTGGATAGAGCGTTGGACTCTGGAACGGGAGGTCCGCGTCGATATTGAATAATGTTTAAACCTTCCTCATTTCTTTCGTTAAAAAGAGGCAAAATGAATTTTCTCAGTTTGACGAAATGTTTAATTGGTGCATATAGCCGGCGTCTGATACGCCAAACAGGACAAAAGTTTCGTCAAATATGAGAATGCATTTTTAACAGTGAAATCGTTTTTTTTTTACTAAGTAAATTTCCCGAAAAAATAAAATTTATCCGAAAAACATAACATTAGAGTTTTAAGTGCTTAAAAAGTTAAAAATAAATAAAATATATTTCGGTAAAAAAAATCGCATGGAAATAATTAAAAAAAAACTTAATATATGTTTTTTTTAATTAAATAAAAAAGTTTTTATTATTTTCAAACCAAATTTTTTCCTCCATGTTGAATAAGTATTGTAAATACATGGTAAAAATGTCAGAACGTTAGCTTGAATTTTTTTTAATTTTTTTTTTTATAGTTCACTGTACCTTTAACTGGAGTTGTTAAACGTTAGATAGGCATTTTAATTATTAATAAATAAAAAAAACTTTCAATTAAGAACTGTTACTTTTGTTGAACTCTTATGACTTCTTGTTGACTCCTGTCCTATTGACGTATTCCTTTTGTGGAATTCTAAATGAGTATTCGTCTATGTTTCGTACACTTATTTACAACATTTTCAAATAAAGAGTATTTTCATCAATCATCAGTGTAGGTTGCTGGAAATTCCAGGAAATTAAGCTCATAGTTTCAAAGAATTTGCGTATTTCGTTTTTAATTCTAAATAAAAGAATAACTTGATTTCTTTTTAGTCTCAAACTTTAGAATAACCGGGTGAAGGGGAAATAGACGAGTTTGATTGTCCGTCATTCGTTTAACCGTAATATCTTCTTTTCGAATAACCAAAGAGAAAAGAAAACAATGGAGATTGATCATGTGTCATTCGTTTAACCGTTATGTTTTATATTGGAATAACCGGATAAAGAAAACTTGGAGATGTTTGAATATTTTTCATTCTTTTAACCGTTATTTGTTTTAGTATAACCGAATGGAGAAAAACGGTGAAGTGTGATTATCTGTCATTCGTTTAACCGTAGTCTTGCTTTCGAATAACCGGGTGAAGGGAAAACTGTGAAGTTCAATTATATGTCATTTGTTTATCTGGAGTTTTATTAACTGTCATTTCTTACTTTAGAATAACTTGGTTAAAAGAATACAATTGAGTTTAATTATCTGTCAATCGTTTAACCGTAATGGCTTACTTTAAAACAATGGTGTGTTAGAATATTCGTTTAAACGTAATTTTTTTCTAAATAACCCAGTGAAAAGAAAATAATGGAGGTTGATTATATCTGTTATTCGTTTGAGCTTAAAGTCTTCCTAAACAGAGGGCAGAAACAAACTGAATGTTTCTTTTTCAAATGAAATAATTATCGATTTTTTCTTTATTTTTGGTGTGATTATTACTTTTGTAATTCGTATTTTTTAAATATTTTTAAAATTTTATTTTAAAATGAAATAAACATAATAATTTATCTAAGGCTTTTTTAAGGCTTTTGCATTGAGGTTGTCATTGTCTTGAGGTTTTTAAATATCTTTACAAAAGTTGAAAAAGTTTATAACCCAACACTTCTTTATATAGAGAGTTTAATCTTGACATTTATTATTTTTATCGTATGAAGACTACTTGAAGTAGATAAACATAAACAAGTTTACTAAAAACAGATTAAATTTATTAGTCTAATCTTTATTGTATCCTAATAAAGTTTCGCGGGAAAAAAAAGGTTTTGTTTTGAATCCTTTAAATACGTTTTAATGCGATTAATTGTGTCCTAAAAATACTCTTTAACTTGCCGAATATTAATTTACTATATACGCATAAATTCCTGGAGTGTCAGTTAAATAAAAAGTTAGTTCTAATTATTAATACGTTTTTATATTATTTCACTGTTGTGTCATCTAATGCTGTAAGTAAATTTTTATATCTCCTTCTGTATGCCATACCGATTTAAAACGTGGTAGATTTGTTTAAACTATTGTAGATTTGTTAACAATATTATATTTAGTGAATTGAAATATAGTAATTGTTTGGACTCTCGTTGATGGGGAACTCGTAAACTCATATACATTAAAAATATATATAATGGCCCCCTTCGGGACTCGAACCTGCGACATATTACTCCGAAGTACCACGCGCAATCGAACGAACTACAAAGATCCGTTACAACTGAAACTTGGAAATATTTTTTAAGATGTTTCTTTATCCATTAATTCTTTTAAACGCATATTTTAAACAAACCGTTTATATTTATGAGATGAATACACGATTCGTCAGTGCTCAGGAAAATTCTCCTCCTTATATATACTATAGAATTAATATATATGATGCTTACAAGGCCGTAGCCAGGATTTTTTTTCGGGGCGTGTTATGGTTGTCGGTTTAATTTCCGTTGTTACGACAACACGAAGACAAACTTTTCCTTTATAATTTTCGTATCGTATCTAAACAATTTTCAAAACTATTTGATGCCCCTATATTTCATAAACTGTTCATGCTAAAATTTACCGAATGGTAGTGTTTTGGCAATTTTTTTTTAAATTTTACATTAAAACACATTTAAATGCCTATTCTTTGAAATCCACTTTAACCAATAAAGTGGATAAGTAGCAAAAAAAAAAAAAAAAAAACTATAGTTTTGGAGATACGCAAATTGATTCTATATGTAGAAAATATAAAATGTTTAAACATATTTAACATTTCTAAAACGATTTGAGAAGAAAAAAAATCCACAAAATCCCTTTAAAAAATTAGTTGGGGTACAGTATTGTTTCAACCACGACCATAGAAGGAACTGGTTATAAGCGTTTCAGAAGTTACAATTTATAGTTCAGTGCCAAAAGAATCGAGAGTTCAGCCACGGCCGTGGTTCAGTTCACTTCCGTTCAGAACACTCCCAGCCGATGTAGAAAAAAAGAATATGATTGGCTGTGACGTCATAGTTAATTTTTATAGTTATACACCATCGGTGGTATTAGGCACTATAAGTAAATAGTTTTCTTTGATTCAAGAAAGAAAAAAAGGACATGATGAAAACGAAGGGGGAAGAGGAGTGAGTGTTTAAAAAAAAGTTTAACACAATTTCGGGGGGGGTGGGGGGGGGGGTTGTCCCGTCGGTCCCCACCCTGTCTACGGGCCTGGATGCTTAATAATGAGAGAGGGTTTCCTTTTTTTTAATAGTTGTTAGTTCCTAACCCGCATTGATAGGTGCCGTTCTCTGACAACGTGTTATGCTCGATCACGTCTTCTGGTAGTACAACATCATAGCATTGAAAGCACAGTACGAGGCAAACTTTAATTTTAAACGTGTGTTAGACACAATTACAAAAACAATCTGCCCGATTTTTTTTTAGTCTTATTAGGCAACTGAGCTATTTAGTTGCATGGAACTGAAAAATTCGATTGGTGACCAATTCCTATTTCTATAATTTACAGAAATTACGTTTTGCGTAAAACCTTTAAGGGTGAGCCTGAATTTAGTTACACCCGATTAAATAAAATATATATTTCACATATTTTCTGGCTCTATTCTATGATCTCAGACCTCCATTATTTTAATTTTGATAAAAAAAATCAAGCCAGACCGTACGGAGCCGCCATCACAATATTCCCCAGACATAATCCCAAAAAAAAGAAGAAAAAAAAAGCTGAAATTTTTCGAAAAGCACTACCATATTCAATCTTCGAACCCCCCTGTCATTACCATTACAGTCCGCAACGTCCAGAAAACACACGACTTTCTACTAAAAAAAAATATCATAAAATAAATCCGAACCCCGCACAACAGGTTCTGGGATACCCGTACAAGACCGCTGGCAGAGAGACACTCATCGAAAAGAACATAAAAAATAATCCGAATAAAACAAAAACAAACGCCGCCGCTCGCTCGCAGGTAGACGACTTGTGGACAGCGATGCTATGCTTGGCGAAAATTGCCCAGCTAGGCGAACTTCCAAAACACTTTTGTTAGTTTGTTATTGAAGGGATAAGAGAATGGAGGAGGACAAAAAGTAAATTTTGAGTTATTTAACCTTAAAGTTTTCAGTTTGTGGTCATATATCTTCTTCATGAGACTAGTATCTCTGCTTATAAGGTTTCTATAGTGCTGTTGGCACTGTCAAAAAACAGGCCAACACACTTATCATCCAGGACAATAATTCAATTAATTAAATAATGACATACCTTCTCTTGCTACTTTATCCACTGACCCCTTCAGTTGTATGTTTGTGATTTTATGCAAATTATGTATATATAAAGGAAATTAACCAAATATAAACTATATAAAACGATTTCAAAAGGGATATATTCTATGGAATAAAATTTGTGAACTTTTAATTAATTCGAAACGTGCGAGATTATAATTTTTAAAGCAAGGACACAACAAAAGGTTGAAATTGAGGATGAACTCAATGTTTTAGTTATTTTTTATTGATATCGTGTTTTTTTTTTAATTTGAGAGAAATTGTATAGAGTAATTTTTTGTTGTTGTTAAACTCAAACTTAAGAAGTACCTTCATTGGCCTGACCCTATCTCAAGTCAAATTTAAGCGAATAAAATTTGTTTAAAAGGATTTTCTTAATAATAGTATAATTGATGTAAGTCAATGAATATATAATTAATTGAGGCCAAATGTAATTAAATATTGTCTTTAATTTGTCTTTTTTTTATGTAATGTACTTAACTAGTTTTAAAGACTGGTTCTCTTTAATATTCATTTCGTAATACGTGAAGTCTCCCAATTTTAAAATTTTAGGTGCGTCCTTTGTTGAACAATAGAGTTAAATGAAATGAACTGTAAAAAAAGCATTAAAAAAAACCACACAATATTTTAATTTGGTGCATTTTTTATAAACAGTTTTTATAAATTAAACTACTTTGAAAGCTAAAATACTTCTTCATTAAAGCTTTTCTCTTGAAAAATGATCATTTGGTTATGTGAGTGCTTTTTTTTACCACGTGTAATTTATTGATTCAAATTTTGTCATTTTTGCCAAGTGTATTTGAAAAACAATTCAAAACAATATTTTAGAAAGTGATACAATGGTTTGAAAATGACAATTTAATTTTATTCAAAGTGTCCCTAAACTTGAAACGTGCTGCAATTCCCTAAACTTTTATTTTTATAATTTGGCGATCATTCTCCCCCTCCACTTTGGCGATTTCTCGACTTTCGCAGTCGGCAACCCCTCCCATCTACCTGTCCAGGGATTTTTCGCGGCTCGTGTTAGGGGAAAACAACTCCCAACTTACCTGCGATTCCAACAGGCGTCTCAGTGTTCAGGTTGCGGTACAGGTTGGCTGGTGTGTGTTGGTGTGTCTGGTTGTTTGGTCTGGTCGTCCGCATATTTTCAGTGTGTTATTTATTTACTCACCTACCCCCTTACTTCTAATAAACTCACCCCCTCTTTCCCGACACTGGATCGATTCGTTCGCACAAGGGGTGACGGAATTTCTTCGTTTAGAATTAATTATTTAGAACACTGGTGATGGCAAAATACCTGGTGGCGGTCTATACAGTGACGGCTGGACTGCATGAAGAACTTGGATGCGATGAGCAAGAGATTATCCTGTTTTCGTGGGTGGTGGTGGACCTCACTAACATAAAGGTAAGAGTTTTTTCGTTGTCATGAAGTCGAACGGTGATCTTTGAATTCTACAATCAACATATGGAATGGAGCAAAAGTCTAGCAGTTGACGAATCGTTAAATTGTTCTAAAATATTTGAATAATTTCTATGCAACAATAATTTTTTTTTTTAAAGAAAAACTATATTTAGAATGATTTAAAAATCGTCTGGTCTAAAGAAATTGAATATTAGAATGGAATTCCTTTCAGTAATAGTTCTTTCATAATTTGTTTATAGATTAAGGTAACAGTTGGTTAATTTTTTTTTCATTGTAACAATTTACAACAGTGATGTTAAAACTATTCGATTCTTTAAATAGTTCTAAAAAAATTGAATAGTTTCGATGTTGTTGTTGGCAACGTGAAGATTTTTAATGAGGGAAATAAATTCGAACGTCGTTTGGTCTGAAAAAATAGAATATTATAAATTTGTTCTTTTTGAAATGGTTCTTTTATAATTTGTTTTTAGCTTGTTGCTTTGAATTGGCAAATCTATAAATAATTCTAAAAATTCAATGGTTGAGGAATTTTCAAACACTTCTCTAAAATTTTTTAATAATTTTGATACTATCGTTGGCAACACAACAATATTTTTTATTAAAAATACATTTTAACGAGTTTGAAAAATCGTTTGGTCTAAAGAAATTGAACATCAGAACGGAAATTCTTTTGTGTAAGTTCTTTTATATTTGTTTTGAGCCTTTTGCGTAAATTATCTGAAATACAGAAGATGAAAATTAAAATTTATATTACTCTTACATTTGCTTTTATAGTTGCGCAAAAATTCTATTGAAAATTTTAAAAACTGAACATGTAACTCATTATTTTCTAAACTTTACCTTTCATGAGTAGGATAACAATCATAAACATAATAATAAATGAATAAAGTCATTTGAAATAGTACTAAATTGCTGAATTACTATTAAACAATAGAAGAATTTTATTTTTACGCTATTTGTTTATTATTATTAATTTCTTCCAATATTTTGATTTGTACCGAATTCTGAATTTCTTCAAGACATTACCTGTTAAAAAAGTTATTGTTCAATTTCAACAGACTATTGTAATAGCACTGAAACTCGGTCACTACTTGATTGAATTGTGATTGAAGTAGTTTCGCAATTTCATGCAAACAATTATAATATCATTGACGATGGATATTTCGCAGCAATGTCCGAAGTTTGAAATTGATTTGGAACGAGCCGAACACAAAAGAACACTTTTAAGCCATTACTTACAAATCCATTGGAAAGCATTGAAAGGTCATTTCGATTAGACCTTGAATAATTCGCCAGGTAGACGAAATTAAACAAGCGTGTCATGTATAAACTAGATTTTTGAAAACTGAATCAATTGTATGATAGCGTCAATGAAAAATAATATTTTAACTTTCTAGACATCTGTGGTATCTCTTTATTGACTATATTCTTTGTGCACTCACATTCATACACTATACCTTACAGTTGATCTCTAACTGGAAAACTAAATTTGCACGTTAATACAATGATATATTCAAAAATAAAATCACTTCACTGGTTTTGGAATTCCTCAAACGTGAATTGGTGAGTATAACGCTCTAGCTTAAATATTTGGTGCATGCATGATTTTGTTTTTATAGTATTGCTTATTATTGAAATTACTCATAATATAGTTTGTGTTAATACTACTATCCAAAAACACCTATGTATTAATATAAGTACAATGTTGTTGGAATATTAGTTAAAATGAGAAATAAATGTAAGAGTGTTTAAGGTGTGATCGCTGTTTTCGCAAAATGTTTAAGAAATATATTTCTACTACAGTAATAAAATTTTCCCCGCTAAAGTAGAATAAAAAGAATCGTCATTAAAAAATAGTTACAAAAATAAAATTTAATTATCTCTTCTATATCAAACAGACAAAAAAAATTTTGCTTTGCAAATTAATATTAAAGGCATATTAATTGAATATTTTTTTTAATAATAAATCGTGTAAATTTTATACATTAAAAAGCATGTAAAAACACGTGAAATCGTTTTGTGTTTTTGTAATAGAAATGCAAGTAAGTTTATTTAATAAGAAGTTAAACCCCTATTTTTTTATTAATATATATTTGAAAATGCAATAACAGTTTTTGAAACTACAATGTTAAGGTTTAAATAGCACGGCTTAAATACTATTTGCAAGTTAGTGTACAAGTCCGTGAATTAGTACATAAACTACACAATCCAATAGCTCCAAGCAAGGTGGTTTCAATTCCTCAAGTTACACGTGTATGCGATTCTTACACATAGCAAATACTTCTCCAAATATAAAGCTAAACACTACTCGTAAATCCCTGATCTATTGAAACGTAATTCGTGGGGCTGTGTGGCTTCTTCTTAGAATAGGGCCAATGGACCACCGTGCTCATAAAACGGTCCCCATTCAAAGCGTCAAAGGAATTGACTACAAAGGCGACTGAAGTGGTGGCCCAGTATTTATGGGATAGAACCTGGCTTTATTTGTGGTGATTTATCTTCCAGAACTGTCGATCGTTCTCGGAATTGATACGCTCTACAACTATTTTGAAATTATCTTCGCATTATAATGAGACTTTGGCATCTTCATTTGTAATGGGATTATGACAAGTGATGTTTTGTCGTGGCATTTGAATGCTGGCTCGATTTTGTTGACAAAAGCGTGAAACGTTGATTTTTGACAATGGAAAATGGATGATTGTGTATTATCATATGCGTTTTCCTTATTGGATGTGTTGTTTTGTCATAATTTATTTTTGTCAATATCAAGGCTTTAAACTCAAATCAAATTTGATAGTTTTTATAATGCTTGTGGTTGATACTTGACACGCTATTTTCAATTTCATTAACCTTTTAATTATTAAAACAACTTAATTCCAACTTTTTTTTGCATTCACTACAATAGAAATTAGACGGGGGTTTTACATATCGGTAAACCATAAATATGAAACAGTATTTATGAATTATAACCTCAGTTATATTTTATATTAACAAAACGAATTATAAATAATAGTGGCCTTTAAAGTTAGTGGACTCCTACAGTCAGTCAAAATATTAATTTAATGATAAAATATAATTGAATTAACATTTTAAATACCACAAATGTGTTTGTAAATAAATAACAATTATTTCTTACATGAATTATAAATACTGGAAATACCACATAACTTAAAACGAATTTGTTTTCCCTTTTGTATCCCTGAACACGGTAATAAAGAAATAATTTATTTTAGTTCCAGAGTAGCTTTCAAATAGCTTTGAAATACTCCAAATTTATTGTTTTGTTTGACAGCGCTCAAGGGCATTTCCAGTCCCACAACAATAGCGAATTTCAAAGACCGATTGTAGTTGTTTTGGGCGGATACCTATTGAAGTAGGATACATATTTCATTGAAGAAAATAAAGTACGACTTCATATTTATTACAAGATGGGTCAATGTAGCGCAAAATTCTTTGAATGAAATCTATCTTTTTACTATATGCCATAAATGTCCTTTTACTTGCGTATGCATTTTGATGTAAAACGCCTTAAAATCAGATACATAGGGTATCAGAATAGAAACACTATGTTACACTTTAAGTCATTCATTCCAACATTATAACTCTGTCACAAATATCACGATTGGTATTAATATGGTCTCATCTCATTCTATAAGAAATTAGGCACCGATGCGTGTAAAATCCTGAAATAAAGCAAAATTAGTACTTGATATGGGTGATAGGTCTTCGGCATCAAATGGAAGCGTGTTTTTCTTCCCACTGTTAGATAGATGTTTGTTAGCAACTAATCCATATTTCTATAATTTTCTGAAATGATGTTGCACGTTAGATCCATCTGCCGACCGTTCTTCAACACAGTCACGCACGATTGTTTGTGATTTAGTTTGTCATCCCTCTTTTTCCATGTGTCTGGTAGACTACGAAATTTGGGAAGTTAGTAGTGATACAAACTAAGCTACTGTATGGAAAGGTGCCAGTGGTGCCTTCTTAATACGTACTCAATGATATCTACTTGCAAATAAATATAAGTTGATGTTAAAACTTTTTTTTAATTTAAATAGTTCCTTGGGTAAAAATACTAAAGCACTTTCAAAATTTATCAAATATCTTGGTTTGCATTTTATATGATTATTTTTTATGTTAAATAATTATATATATTATTTCGCACTGTTAACTGAATTTTCTGTATTATTGCCCACTTAACTGTTGTATAATAGAAAAATGTGTGACAATTAAATACGTGACCAATTTTGTTATCAGGTGCTTTATTTTTGTACAACGGTGAGTCTGGCACCATTGAGATGTGTATGAATTTATAATTTACTATTAATCTAGCCTCTTTGTAAATGTGTCATCTCACAATCGGTTTAAGCATTGCTATTCTTTTATTTCTTCTAAAGTATCGAGCTTACTGAAAAAACGGTAACATATTTTTGTGCCAATAAATCGTGTTATTTCACCTGATTCAATTAATTGATTTGAGTGTTTTATTACCTTTTAATGGTCAGAAATAATCGAAAAAATCAACGTTTGCTGTGAAACTGGTGTTTTTGATAAGCTATTAAATTTTTATTGATTTTCTAAGATTACACTTGAATAACATGTGCACTTACTTATTACTTACCTTATCTGGTAACTGTTAAAAGTAGCTTCTTTGTACAAACAAAGCTTTCTGTTCGAAACCATTACTTTTCCTAAATGTTTTCTGTAGTATAAAGGAACAGGAAGTACGAATTTATATCTCTGACTTTACTTCTACCTGATGCTCATGTGCAATAAAATATTTGTTATAAGAAACACGAAAAATGGATGTTTACTTCGATACAATGTGTCCTAGAAAATATTTTTAAAGTTAATAGGTATATCTCAGCTTCAAAGCGTTTATTTTTTTTTGCATTTTGTTTCGAGAAATTGGTGTATTGATATTTCTGTAATCTGCATTGACAATCTGTGTTTTTACCTTGATATATATATTGAGAATAATTTTAGTCTGATATTTGGCTGAATATTCGAAAGCTCAAAGCTATACAAATTCGTTTGTTTTGGCCATTTCAGGAATGTATACAAATTGATGACTGAGATGTAAAATAATCTAAAAGGATGATTTTATTAGCTTGACTTCTAATTTCGTTAAATAAAATAATTAAAGCCATTTCATTTGAGATCAAACGTTTGTTCTCTCTTCTTCTTAAATTTGGATTAAGCAAAACTTTTGAAAGGCATCGTATCTTTTTTAGATATGTAAATCGCCATATTTTATGCGATTCTTTCTCTTTTTTTAATATAAGAATGCAATTGTGTATTAGGAGGAAATGCATACGTAATTAAAAGGGTAGCCATTTCAACTGAAAAGAAATCGTAGTTCAACACGATATTGTTTATAATTTTTTCCTTGAAAGTTCAATTGTTTATTTTTCCTCGATGTTTACAACGATACCTATCGTTCCTTTGTAAATTTTATCGAATTCGTAATTGTATCATTTCTTGTTACCAATAAGATTTGTTTGTTTTATTATTAACACAAATTCCAGCTTTTCTTCGGCTTAAAGAATTCTAAATTAGGAAATTGAATTGAAATTATTCGTCTAAAAACTATTTTTTAGTTACATATTATTTTTCTTAGAATGCAACATTATTTTTTTAATATTTTTTTCAGTTTACATTGAATTATTTGTAAAATTTAATTTTGTGTGCTACTATAACTGATAGGTTTTTGCTTATGACGATCGATAAAGTGTGACAGCATAATTTAAGTTTAATTTGTTATCGGTAAACATATATTTTCATAACATCTTAACTATTCCTGGTAAATAACTATCCGACATTTTCTGCCTAGAATATTCAATATAATCTGTTCCCAATTAGAATTAAGCCACGGACCTCTAGGTAAAACTAAAATAGGACCAGGGACCTCTTTTTCCATGTATGCTCAAGAAAGTTCTTCGCTTTCTGAGTATGTATACGTTTCAATTTTGTTTTAACATGAAAATGAAGGAAAGAAACAATTCAATAATTATTTTTATAATTTCTTCCAATTTTACACATTTTTTTACTAAGAATATAAACTTAAATTTACGCAACAAATACATAAAAAAGATAACACCACAATCAGAAGTTTAATTACTTTTAGTCTCTTACTTGTACATTTAAACCCATGAAAACATTGCAATAGTAATTTAATTTAGTGTCACTTAGGTAGTCTTTGTGACCACACGGACCCCCAGTGGTCCGCGAAACATCTTTTGGAAAACACTGTTCTATATTAATCTATATTTCCGTTTGTTCCATCCTTCCTGTCTCCAATATTACTCTATCTCACATAATTTTAATAATGGGCATTCTTATCACCTGTGTGGAGGTTGACAGCTGCTCATGAGTACGATTAGAAGGGGAATTATCTATCAATCGCGCACTCCGTGAGTAGCTTCTGCTTTTGTTATCTGCCTCTCACGACTTTTTCTGTGTGGAGAATCCCGGCGTTAGGTTCGGTGTTTTCTGTCTACACTGGGGGCGGCCATCTTTGTTGCGTGATGTCATTTCCATGAGGAGAGCATCTGCGCATGTCCGCGCGTTTTCAGGGATCGTGTAGAAAGTGCTCATTTCGAATATGTTTGTAAACAAAGATGAATTTTTATTCTTAGGCATGTTAGGTTAAATTTAAAGGAAGTAATCATTTAGATAGCTGTTTCAGTACGTGCATAAAATATATGAAAAACATATATATATATATATATATAAAAGAGAATGATTTATATACATGTTATATAACATTTTAATTTTGTTCTAAAATTTGCACTTAAAGTATTTTTAGAAACTTCCTTTAATTGCAAATAAGCTGTAGTGTCTACTTATTAACTATTTTCTCATACATTTTCTAAGTTCTTTAACTTTGCAATCTAAATAATTTTGTAATATTTTATAAGCATAAAGTTTTATTTATTTTATTTTAACATTATAAAGTGATTTGATGACCACTGCCAATTTCAAATACATTTGTAAAATAAATGTTTTGTACACAATTACACATATTACAACCAAGTTTGTAGAAACAAGGACTGTGTTACTACACACCTGAAAGCCTCCACACAAACTCAACTTGAGTTGATGTTAATCCGACGTTTCTGACGTGTACATTTCTTTAAAGTAATAAAAAATTATCTTCCAGAAGAGATTTAGATACAGAAAGTTTATCAGACCGTTAACGAAAAATGTTTCCCAGAACAAAGTTCACAATCCTGTCATGGCACATATATTGAAACCGAGTACTTTTTCGTTGTAAACAATTTTGTTTTGAAATTCAATTACTACTAAATAATGTTAGTCCGTTATCTACATTAGCTGAGGCTGCATTGTTCTGAGGGCAATTTACGATCTATAAAAGAAAGCAGCTGTTTTGTTTTTAAAATTATTTATTAAACCAACTGAAGTCCCTTTATTGCATTAGTGTACATCTACCAATGATCTAGTAATTCTAAATAATGAAAATACACCAACATTCGCAAGTTAAATGTAAAAAAGGGTAAAGTATATTTTTGCGCATGTTGTTCGAAAAGTTGTTCATTTCCGTTTGCACCATGCAAAATTTACTATATCTAGTCCTAATATTTAATCCCTTTGTTTTTATTCAATTTAAGAGGTAGCAATTTATTAAAATTTCATTTAACAAAATAATAATGTTACAAAGTAAAATTTTATTTGCAAGGGATCTGACTCCACTTCTTCTCTATTTTTACTACACTTCTTAATGACTTTAGTTTTGTTTTAAATGTACTTTGGTACTATTTTTCAATGGTTTTAAAACAAAATCTGCAGAATATCGCAAATTTTTAAAGTTGCATTAGGCTGTTCTAATGCTGAATGCCGATCAGGAATGGGATAACATAAAAATGTTCGTGCTTTTGACTCATATTTTCGTTAAAAATTGACGATAGAGTTTCTTAGTTCATTAAAAATATTTTGGTATTTTATATATATATTTTTTAAATCAACCGTTGCTTTTCGATTGCTTAATAAAGTGTGTATACTCTGATCTTCAATTGAAATATCGTCACGGTATAGAAATATAGTTTCATTGTACCTGCGCAAACATTTCTGTTTTACGATTATCACAACGAGCAACGCATCAAGACAAATGTTATTCCAAACGCACTTTAGTATATGTTTTGACTATTTTTATAATATAATAAAATATAAAATAGGGAAAAGGGATATTTATTTTTATTACATCCATTGTGTAGAAACAATCGAAGATTGCACACAGTAACCCATACATTGGCTTCGGTAGGAAGGTATGAGATTTGAGGCTATGAGTTTTGAAGATTTACTTTCTATTACCTTACAAAGAAATTACAGTACTATTTTCAGGTAAAAATTTCGATGATAAGTTGTTTTTTTCTGTTTCTACTCGTTTTGAGGGCTTTCGAGTCCAAAATATTAAAAAAAAAATTGTGTATTGTGTTGGATGTGGAAAGAAAAAATAGGCCCAGGTTCATATACAGCTTAAATTAGGAGTTGTTAACACTAATTATCAAACTATTAAAATTAACATTAAAACTTTATAATTAACTATACAATATATTATAATTGATTTGGAAACATCATTAAAATAATAATTTAATTTAAGAATAATATTCAAACATTACAATTAATATTAAAAGTAATTTATATCAAAACATTTAATTATTATAATAATATAACATAGACAATATAACATAAACAATATAACATAAAAAATATAACATAAACAATATAACATAAACAATATAATACAAAATAATATAACATAAACAATATAATATAAAATAATATAACATAAACAATATAATATAAAATAATATAACATAAACAATATAAAATAATATAACACAAACAATATAAAATAATATAACTTTAACAAACATAATTCACATTAAAACCTACTTCATATTAAAACACTATGTCATATTAAAATATTATAATTAATATTAAAACATTTCAGTTGTTTAGATGATAGAAGTTTACCTTTTCTTTGGTCTGGCACTCCACCCAAGTTAGTGTCTCACTACGCGACCGTTAACAACCCCCCAAGTCTCCCCCTGTTCTCTGAGTGGGAGGTGAAGCGGGGACGTCCCTACCTGTTGCGCAGGGGGAGGGGGGGGGGGGGGGGGAGTACGATACACGGGGTCACGAGGGGAATTCTAGAGGGGTGAAGGTTTTCTACCTGAGAGGGGCCATTCGACCTTGAGGGTTACCGTTCGATTCCGGGGGTCGGCTCACCTTTCAGATAGGAGGGGGGAGACGGAGAATTGTCTCAAAGCCTAAAAGCGGAGGCTGTCGATTCGCCTCCCCTTTGAGGGGTTTATGAGGGGTTTAATTTTTGTATGGATTTGTGATATAAAATGGGAAATGTGTGATATTAACTATAGTTAATAGGGGAAAACTTGATATATTAACTGTACATAATAATAAGTTTAGACGCACCGAATATAAAAATCAAGAATTTGAAGAAAAGCATTTTAAATTTCTATAAAATATGTCCAAAGTGGTGTGTTTTTGTCATATTTTACTTAAAACCATTGAAATCATTCGGTTTGCTGTTAACCATTACTAACGTTATAATTGCTAAAGATATTAAGTACAACATTATTCACCTCATTTATTAATAATCTGTTGATGTTCATATTTATTATTTTCATTTTAGTTATATCTCGTCATTCATGTTTATCCTCTATTTCACGAAAATAAACCAATAGAGTTCATTATGCTAATTAGTGTCCTGAAATCAATTTGACCAGACAAACGGCCAGTTTTTTTAATTAATTGTTTATCATTTCTTAATATCTTAACTACACATTCTATAAATACGATATACCTGTATGAATCATTACCTTTGAAAGAAAGACACTCATCGAAGCATCAATAAAAATAACCTAACTAGACATATCGCAATAATCTAAATTAAACGAACACTCTCTCACAAAAGGTTATTGCCGTTCCCGAGAAGTAGGGTACAAGACGTGCTGGAAATTCATCAATTGCGCAAGAAGAAATAAAAGCATAGGTGAGTCTGGGCAAGAGAACAAAATAGTGTAGAAACACCCGATTCGAACAAACTGGTTTCGGCGTGGTGTTCGACCAATTAAATAACGGTCATGTTACGGAAGACTGTTTCTTCTCACTCGCGTTTAATATTATAAGATATCTGTCTGTTGATAGGCCCATTGTCACTTTCTAAAAAGATGGCGAAAGGGAAGAGAAATAGAAAGCTGGATTGGATTTCAATTGTATTATATTGCCATTCGTTCTTTTTTTTTCATATATACACACTGTGTTGCCTTTAAATCTTTCCAATGTCCTGTTGGCTTGAAACTTGACATACATATAACCCCAATGAAGCTAAATAAATTGATTTATTGAAAGTAACTCATAACTAGTTAATGAAATCTATTATTCGTAATTATTTCAAAAGCTGTATTTGTGTTTTCCTATATTTTTCCTTTTGTTGGCAACCAGATCGTATGAGGTGTCAATCCGTCGGCATGTGCTTTCAGCGATTTTAAATTTCGAATAAAATTGTTTTTAATGGTCTTTAATTAATTCCATTTATGTTGAGCTGTTATTTAAGGGTACCGTATAGTTTGTGGTGAACAAAAATGGATAATTGTGTGTGCTTATAAAACAGCAGTGTAACTATAATACTATTAGTTCATTTGGTGTAAAAAAAATTATACATACCCAAAAAATAATATTTTACAAGATTTAATCACATTTTTTTCTGCATTTTATATACTTCTTATGGAGGGTATACTTTTCTAAAACAGTTTTCAATACATAATCACCAAATTTAAGTTTTAAGTATAGCCTTATAGTTAAACTACTAAACCTAATTTGAATTTTTTTTTAATTTATGGCTGGCATCTTTTAGTGACCATTAATTGTAAATATATGTTCTAAACTCAGGTTTTGAAAAAAGAAATCAATCTATAAGAAGATACTTGGGTTATCCAGACTATGTTATAAATTTGCTCGAATAATTGAGAAACATTTTTCTGGTGATAAATTTCTTACAATTTAGAGTATTTATAATAAATCATTATCCTATAATAACCACTTTTCTATACGAAAAATTATCATTTTAGTCAATTTATGTTTTCTACTTAGGTGCAGTTTTTCGCTATACAACAAAAAGGAAGGGCATTTTATTTCGAAATTTCGTTTTTTTGTTAACATCTGGGGCATCTTTGAAAATATCCTCGTTTTGTGCTGAAAATAACATCAATTTTAGTAATTCTGTGAACATTCACACATGCACTTCCCTTAGTTGGACGTGATCTGTTTGTGACCAACGACGCAAAGCCATTTGATTTTTGAATACTGCCCGAACATTCGATCACAGATGTTTGAATTTCCTGTTGTGTGTGTGTAGTTTTAGTTTAAGTGTAATATGTATAGTCTATTTAAGCCAGAAAACACCGATACAAGGTTATATAAATGCTTTCTTTTATAACATGACCCCGTCTAACTGGGACTCTTGGGTGACCAAGCAATAAAAAATGATTGACACAACATGTATGGAAGATGTATAAGTATAGACCGGGATGACCCAGTTTGCATGATACTAAATTGCTAATTGAAGAATTTTGAAATTGAAACCGGAATCCCATAATTCCGTGATTATTAAATTCGTAAATTTAAATTTGCCGAAAAGAGTAATTAATACGATTTTTTCTTCATGTTATATAGCCCTATTTAATTTTTCTTTTGCTTATTCGTCTATGGCGATGACTATAGATTTAAATTTAATTTCTTGTCAATTTTCTCCTATTCCTGCTTACCTTACTATTTTAAATTCCCTTAAATTATTTCAAGATATATATATTTCTTAGTAGACCCTTACAAATAGGTAATTGATCTTGAGGAAATATACTGCTTGTGGTGTTTAGATTTTGCGGATAATTTTTAATAAAGTTATTTTTTTAGTGGGTGTCAAAAATGGTCTATCTAAACAAACACTTTCAGTATGTAAACAAAGTAGTTATTTACCAGTAAATGATAATAGAAGTAAACCAGTAAATAAAAATATAATTCGAAATCACCACTCAGTTTCAATCATGATAATACTCTTTTTCGGTACTGGTAAAATAGTATGAAAGCAAACTCTAGGTTTGGTCCCTCAATTCAAAAACCCTCTGAGTGGTTTGACTTCTTACGAATTCTATGGCTTCCATCCGAGTCTCGGTTGAAATACCAAAGTGTAACTCAGAAAAGTCATGCACTGCAGATCTTGATCATATCAAGTCGTCCATTGAAGCCATTCCCTGTGTTACAAGAATGCGTCATACTCTATCTCCCCTTTCAATACAGCAACTAAATGGCACTCCGGCAATCTGATAAATTCACCGATGCAAAGCCCTTTAATTAGCAACAGCTGGCAATTACCCGAGGGATTACCAAACTTGTTGACATTTCGACGCAAAAGAAAACCGAATCAACGTATCTTGGTTTTCCACAACGAGGAAGTTGGTGGTCTCTGACGCAACCGAAATCCAGCAGTTTGGAACAGTTTCCGCGTCCGATTGACAGGATTAACGTATACGCGTTAAATATGTTTTGGGTGGTAAAAAAATGAATTGAAACGTATTTGGGCGGGAGAGAGATAATATTATATCACATGCGTGGAGTTAAGCGAGCGCTTCCGAGACGGGGATTTGTTTGCCTGCCTGCACCGGCTTCAGTAAATGGGGATTTGTTCTCCCAAGTTCAACGGACGCTATGGTTGGTGGTCAGGCCACCATTTTTGTAGATGAGTTTTTAATAAAAAGAACCAAGTATCGCTGTGTTTACCTATAAAAAGGCACAGCTAGGACGTACAAAAAAGAGGGAAAAATATGGAAACAAATATTAATAGGAGAGTAGTTGCTATAACTTTTATGAAGAAATTTTTTCGAGCTTCTTAAGTCTTCGTCAGGCATGTGTTTTATCATAAGAAGCATTCATTTATTTCGTCACAATATTTTTTATCGTTTCGTAAAATCCCCCTCCCCACCTCTCCCCCATGTCACAGACTGTCACGTTGGTCTCACACCACCCCCTCCTCCAAGACACATCATGATAAAAGTTTCAAGTTAAAAAACAATAATTCAAATTTCCACTCTGTATTTTACCAAACATCTCATTAGAAAGATTGTGAGTACTATGTGAAAAATGCGAAACAAATCTCATTAAGTTTTTCTACAAAGTTTCGCTATGTCACACAACTATATGCTCTCTATGTCACGCTACAGTCACGCATGATAGACGCTCTCTTCCTCCAAGGGTGCGTGACGTAACAAATGAACGACCTTTAAATCAAAATTCAATTAACATAACAACGATTTAATAACAAATACATACTTGATTTCAAGTTTATTATCATACGATATTGCATTTATAATACACATTTTTGCAGGTTCATTATGTACAGTAACATTACGAATTGTAACGTGTTTACAAATAGGTTGAGAACTTCATGAAGAAACCATCGTGAGTACTCAAATTATTAGATACGGCAACTACAATTAATTCCTTTGGAATTGCCATGATACTCAAGATACTATATAACTAATTAATTAGTTTAATCAACCTAGTCATAAACACAATTATTTTTTGTTATCGTAAGGACGCAGACATTGTATACATCAAGTGTAGGAAATGATTTAAAACAAGAAATTCTGATTCATGTTGATTGTATATTCAATAGTATTGAAAAAATAATTTATTTTCTGCTGGGTTTGTTTGCGGCTTATTTCTTCAGTTAACACGTTCAATTACCAAATTTTTTAGTGCCCTCTAGGATTTTTGCTTTTACTGACTATAACTGGCTTCCATCTGCATTTGAAAAGGTAACACAGGTTCCTTGCTTAATTTTCTGCTAGGCATACTTTTCTCGGCTTTTTGGAGGTTATGTGTATTGTGAGTATATCCTGTATACTCACATGATATATATATAGTTGTATCCCTTAGAATAAGGTTCTACATACTGTATGTATGTATAAAAAATATCGATATATTAGAAACATCTATTAATTGAAAATTTCGATTATTAGCTGCCGATTAATCGCGATGGCAAAATGTTATTATCACCAAAGCCTGCTTGTCAATTCCCCATTAAGGTTCTTTAAATTTCCCATCGACAGCACTCTGCTGCGTTCCAAAATGTCGACGCTTTCGAATAATATTAAATGATAACCGTGACAAGGAGTCGGTTTCGTGAGGTAGTTTTTCACGACCTAATGTGGCATCCCAGGGTGAAGCAGAGCAGCTCCAATGAATTCAAAAAGATAAAGAAGGATTTTAGAGCGAAGTTATACGGCGACTTCGGGGGTCGTCTCGCCGAGATAAGTGGTCTAATTCCCGGAACAAAATGAAATGAAATCGGCTTATTTGGCTATTTCGAGAGATTTCAGTTCAACACACTTCTCGAAAGAAAGTCGATGGAGAATTTATGGTGGTTGTCTGAGTAAAATATATCGTGGGATTATGATTTAAGAGCTATTCCTTAATTGGTATTTAGTGACTTATTGATTATTTTTTTGGTCATTGAATTATTTTCTTTTGCTGCTTGAGTTTGCTGCTACGATTCTACGATTCTATTTTTGCTGCTACGATTCTATTAAAATATTTTACGTTTTTTTAATGATATTTATTAATGACATTTTGGATTTATCTTTCGGATAGTTTGAAATAACCTTTGTACTTCGTACGAATTATCATTGATGTTTTACTTTGAATAAGTGGATACATTGTGTTTAGCGGGAGAACCAGAGCCGTTAGGGGATTCAGTAAGTATTAAGTCACAGTTATGACGTTTGAAAACAAATTGTTATTGATCAGTAAATTCAAAAGTTACTTTTTAGCTTGAAAAGTATTCGTTGATAGACTGAACGGCCAAATAATTACTAAAGATAACCGAAAGTAGAAATATCATTTTAAACTACACAGATTAACATGAAAATGTGAAATTCTCCATCGAAATCAGAGCAAACACATTAGAATACATTAATTTCGCCACAAGAGCCAACAATATCAACAAATCAACTACAAAAAGAATATTTCAATGGTAATAGTTTGACTATCAAAAATAAATACTTTCTTTTAAGCAATTTAAATTTCTTTCATATCTAATATGTCGATAATTGGCCAAGCATTTCACGCTGAATGTTAGCGGGTTTTCCTTAAAAATTAATAAGAATGAAAAAAAGTTAGTCATTTTTTTTGTAGCTTAAAGATATTATTTTTATGCGCATATTTTTGGCATAACTAAAGATAATTAAAAATAAAGTTTCATTTTAGAAATGTCATCCATCATATTTTTCAATTACTACTGAAATTGATATTCTACTCAAAATAACTTTTTAAAGAGATTATTTAATAATTCGTTTAAATATTTTTCTTTTTAGATTTAAAACATTATTTCAACTTCAGGAATTATTAATGGGAAAAAATAGTTTTTACTTTGGCATATAAAAGAAGGCCCAGTCCTTTTACAACAGAAATCAAGCTATTCTACCGCATCACACCCAGTCCATTGATTATAATTTTTTTTTTCACCATCGAATTCCATGCCTTTGGTATAATCGGGGTGTTTTCTTTACCACAATTTTATAATATCGGCGTCAAACACCTTCAAAATGACAAACCTAATGACTCGAACATTAGAGGCTAATGGCACTTCGCACTTTTTTTTTGTAACTACTCAAAGAAGTCAAGGACCCGATATGGGTGGTTGATTCAATCCTTTTTTACTCGGTTTCTTTTAAGTTGTAACTCTTAAAATGGAATTATTGAGCTACTTCCAAACTTTTTAAGAATTCCTGTCGCAATTAAAATAATTGGTTTAGAAAGAGAATTGTGATGTAGATTTACGAAATCGTTGTTTACCTTTCGAGATAAATGTTTTTTTTAGCTTTCAACAACCGCATCAGTGTCGAGTTGCGTTGGAGTTTTTATTTAACTACATTTAAATTACATAAAAATGGTCCGTGTTTAGTTATGTCCTCTGTTATTTAACCCCCTTTTGCACTTTTGTAAGCTCACTTGCGCCCAAGGCTTATTTTAAACAGAATTTACGATCGCTGAATTCCTCAAAACATATTACGACTGCTCAGTTCCTCAAAACAAATTAAGTCTTATAATTTTTTTTGTAGTTTTCTGTCTAAACTTACATTCCATATAATTCAATCTATTTTAACAACAATCCATTTCAATTGCGAGCGACTTTTCAAAAAAATTCTGCTACAATTTAATTTTTATTCAAAATCCTTTAATAACTTTGGAAAACTCAAAATGATGTGGTGTTCAACAGACGCTAGAATCGTTTATCAGGCACTTAGAACCTAATAATGGATTGAAACCGTTGACTTTGGTATAAAACATCTTTGCTATGGAATTTAGAAAATTTAATAAAATAATAAAGGTTTACATTTCCCTAACAAATTCAATTGTGTACGTTTATTTTTTAATTACAATTTATTAAATTTCATGCCTGCCCATTTTCAATTTACGACCGACCAGTTAAGCCACGACTTGCCTGCTTGAGATAGAAGTCAATGTTCACGAATGTGCTATGTTCTAGAAGTATTGCTTCATTATCATGTGTCGAATAACGATTTAGATGCATTGAATTTTTGAATATGGACAAATTTATAATCGAATTTGGGATGTAACGAATACTTGAAGCTTTTTGCATTGAATGTAGTTAGTTGATGATTGCAGTTGAAGTGGTCGATATAACTGGTTTCATGTTGCATATTTCCATCGGTTTATATTGCATTTTATAATTTAAAAACATTGTAAGATATTGATACAATTATTTTTTGAACATTTAATTAAATTTTGTATATTTTTTTACTTTATAGCATATTAAATTGTACAATCACAGTTTTTATCTTAAATAAATTCGGTCCACTTTAAATATAAACCGGCACATTTATTCATTTGGTAAATTGCATATTTTAGTATCAACTTTAAATGCATTTTTTTAACGTTCAATAACTACAAATAGATTATTTGATTCATCCTTTTTATGTAAATGAATATACAGTGTTTACACACACACTGATCAATTCAACCTGAGTGCACAATACACAGGAAGTGAGTTTATAGAACACAAAACCTAACTGGAAAACATATTTGTCTTTTAAACTCTACCGTTTAAGAATAGTTTGCAATAGCCAGAAATATACTATACGTCAACACCTACTGATTACTCAGACTCAACTCTTTCGTTCCGTTTCGCGACATTTCGCAATTTGTTCGATGCGGATTTACATCTGCTTGTAGTATAAAGTTATAAAGCACGTCTTTTGCTGTTGCAACAGTAAGGTAAAAGTTTAGTGACACAAGACGTGCGTTTATTCAATTTTGGCTATATTAAGATAAAATATGTTTTGAAACTTTTGAAAAATAATATATGAAAACAATAGTTTAAAGGTTGATAAAACACAAGGCTACTTTTTAAAATATCAAATCACTCGGAAGATGAAAAAATATAAGCGAATTTTGATCTAAAGCTGTTCAAGTCCTTTTAATAAGATATTTTCATTCATTGATCAAGTGTTTGAATCCCGTTTAAGTAGTCTAATGTCACTTTAAAGTTTTGAACAGCTATTTTACAGTCTTTAAGACTAAAATTTCGATTAATAACATGGATAATTTTAATTACGTGCTATATTTCTCTGATATATAAAATAAGAAAGAAATTTAAATTTTCCACTCACAGCCAAACAATTTTAAGTTACATTATTTTTTTTTATCTGTTTTCATAATCCTTGTTTATGATACCTTGCACTATTTAAGTATCGGAGAAGTTAAACTATCTAAAATCGATTGTTGTTGCATTTAAGAGATAGTGACAAGACTTTAGAATTTACAAGATAAGGCCCCATGAAACGTTTATACTATAATGACAAGTTTGTATCCTTAAATTTTGATGCGACAGTTTTCTATTCCCAACATCTTTTTAACAAGCACTTGCACATTGTCAACCCTTTTTAAAACCATACATTTACTAATACATCAAGATCGCTAGCTGTTGGGTTCTAGCCCCATGTAAAAAGCGGGAAGCTTTTCTATTATTGATATTCACTAGTAAAAGTTGACACTTTCTAATATCGAATGAGATATCGCATTAGGCAGCCTAATCTGATTGATTAGTGACATACTCACTTGACCTATCCCAATTAAATTTTGGGGTAGGTCAATTTGTTTCTCAAAATGGACTTACTCTATATTTTTTTAACAATGCTATAATAACAATCGTCAATGTGACGGGTACTTTCATTAGAATAACATTGGCGCGGCACTATGTTACTAATACAGTGT
Source organism: Troglohyphantes excavatus (assembly GCA_963932185.1). Lineage (NCBI taxonomy): Eukaryota > Metazoa > Arthropoda > Arachnida > Araneae > Linyphiidae > Troglohyphantes > Troglohyphantes excavatus. The sequence continues at coordinate 56,196,239 of OZ010668.1, read as the reverse complement.
TAATCCTAGAGTAATAACGTTATTTTTTTATCGTTAATACTAACTCTGAGTAAAATTTACACATGCTTTCAATACTTATCATATTTACTTCAAGATAGTTTATTTTATTTATTATTTTTTTTCTTTCTGGGAACACTTCTTTACACTACTTTTTAAACTAAATTAATAGACGAAAGCACTGGTGGAAGGTTTTAGCCATACGACCAAGTGTTACCAATGCGTTTGTTACGTTTAACGTAAACAAACTAGAGATGAGTAAATTTACTCATGACTAGCACTATAGGGTTAAAAAAACAAATTTAAATAATTAACACCAATTTGTTTGACGATTGAGAAACATAAAAGTATAAAGATATTGTTTGCCTGGTATTAATATCAAATGGGGTAATTTTTTAAAAAACAAGTAACGAACGACTTTGTCATGCGAATAGACTTGGAGGAGAACGGGGGAATCACGTCACCGTAACAATTTTTTTTCTATACTGTAAAGTAATATAACACTTTAAATAAGGAAACTATTTAGTTTTACAGTTTCTTACGCATTACTGAAATACGTTACCAAAGCTTAAATGGGTTCTTAACGTTATTTAAAAAGCAATTTTCAAAACGTTTACAAAGTGACGCGACTACCCTGGTATCGCGGTAATCGCGTCATTCAGTAAACGTTTTGAAAAGTGCTTATTTAAACTTATGGACAACAGTTAAACTTACATTATTTTATTACACAATTGTTTTTTTTTATATAAATGTTAACAATAAATTAAATGTTTTCCAGATTCCTCAAACACTGCAAAATTGTTTGAGGAAATGATTACATTTTTATAGTCATTTGTTAAACTATTTTTGATGTCAAAAGTCAGATATAATTCTCTTCTTGCTACCCACTGTAATATACATGCACCCACGGAAAGTGTACCATACAACATTTTATTTGTGTCAATCTCCACATATTAAGCAAATTTCAACCCCATGGTGACATTACCCCAGTGGAACAATATGCCGGACGATCATATTCACGATTTGTGAAGACGCTTACACATAAAAATTATGACACAGTAAAATAGCTTAATATTCGTAAAATGTGTACACACACTAATTATGGCTATAAATTAACAAATAAAGTCACTATGACGACTTATATATAAGTCGGAAATTAAAACGAAACATTAAAAAATTTACCCGCAATAACAAAATACTCTAGTACCTTGACAATACTGTGACAGTTTCTCCCTAGTGCTTGCTAGTGTGTAGCGCTTATCGTGTTTTCCCACCGGTTATAGTTTGCTGTTTACATATGATGATTGCATTACCCTGTACGGCGCCATTGCCCCCCGGCATCCCCTACCTATTATTATTTTCCCAGAAGGGTTTCGAAAGAAATCTCGGCAGACGCTAATTGCCAGTTAATGATTGGTGGTACACGTTCCAAAATACTGCTAATGAAAAAGAACTCCATCAAGCATGTTCGGAAACGAAACGTGCGAAGTGCAGGAACTGTAACGGGGGAAAACTTCCTTCCTCGATTGTTCAGCTGTTCGCGCGTGTATGAGGAAGTTCTGGTGCTGCGGATTAAATGCGTGTCGCAACGATTGCTGCAAAAGGACACGAGTGGATGGGGAGGCTTTCGATGGGGAATCGCCGCCTTCCCCCCCTTAGGTGCAATAGGCAGATTTCGGGGGATTTCCACAATTGCGATCGCTGGCGACTTTCTTTTAAAAGCCACACTCTTCTCATTTGCATTTAGAGTGATGGTTTACGTGTGCTACCCTATTTAATGTTTTTAACTGTTAAAGAGCATTTCTCTGTAATCTTTTGGAGCCCATGTTGCTCAGTGGATAAAGGCGTTCAGCTACTAATCAGGGGATTGGTGGTTCGAATCCGTGTGATGGACTTGACATAGAAAAGTAAAAAAGTAGTGATCTTGCTATCGGAGAATTGCCAGCTTCGCTACAAAAATACTAGAAAATCGTCCAGAACATCCAACAAATTATACTGGCGTGTATACGGGACTGGTGCACGATAAAACTGATCGGGGTCCAATGTCCTGACGCCTATTGTGGTTGCGTCGGGTGCCAGCTCAGGTGTCGTCCTCGTCATCTGACCATTGGTTCAAAAATATGAGGCATCGTTCCCGGGTCTTTCCGTCGAGTTAGGCCCCGAACCGTCGCCAATAGCCCACTGTGCAGCTCTAGTGCGACGTTAGTTAAAAGAAACCAAACTGTAATCTTTTGTTGTGTTCTTTTACACCGAAGGAACTATAATTATCTTGAAGACAAAGAGAAGCTGGGTACAGACGCCGTGAAGTACGTGAAACATTTTGTGCGTGCTTCAGAGAGTGTATGGATACTAGGGTAACACTTTAAAAAATTAAACACTTATCAGTTTTACAACTCTAGTTAAGCTAGTAACTCTAGTTTGAGTTAGATGAATTCTACTTTTGTCAAACGGGACCACTCTTACTCAAATCGACAAACGTACTGCCAAGCTACGCCTCCGTAAAATATGCGCGTGAGGCTAAATTTAGCTACGCATGCGTGGCGCAACAATGGTTGCATTAGCGCAAGCGCACTACATATTTCCGTTACATGCGGTCTTAGTAAGCAACATCATATTAACCAAACTGAAAAAGTTTCACATAAAAAAAATTCTCTCAACTATGCGATATTTTAATTGTAGTATATCTTCCGGGTTTTTTCCTATTTGGAGTACTATAATACTTAAAGTATAATTCGGCTGCGGCTGAACGGTCTCTGTAACGTCACATTGTTTACATCTTTTAGATAAGCCAATTAGTCAATTCACTAAAACAGTTTTGCTGATTCGTTGGGACTCTCTTAAAGGGGCGTTACCTATCCGCCAATTAATCAGAACCAGACTATAAAAAGCGCTCTAATATATTAAAAAATATATATATTAGAAAAAATAACTTCTCTGCACTGCAAATAAAATACCCGCCTAGGCTTTAATTTAAGGTAAAAAGACCTATTAAACACCTGAGTGATATGATCGTATTTTTGTTTTGGGGTATCGTCATTTTCCTCAGTAATACACACAATATAAAATATCGTATAACAAAATCTCTACTTAGAAACATTTTTCAAATTTAAAGCACTGAGAAAACTTTTAAAATCCTTCTCTGCTAAAATATTTTCTTAAAAATCTATTTTTTTTAAAGAAATGTATTGGAAATATTAATTTTGTGTGAACAAAATTTGAAAATTATCATTTCCGTGCTAAAGTTTTTAAAAAATTCTGGGTACAATATCCATACGAAAGGCTACATTTTAATACTCCTAACTGCTGTCTTTTGTTCAATCATTTCTAAACAGATCGGTAATTACATACATAGTTCAACTTGATTGTAGAACCATGAAGATCTTTCAATGAGACATGACTTGGAAGCAATATAAGTAAAGTGGGTAACGTTCTAAATAACAGGAATCAAAAATTGCATTTGTGGTTTGTTTATAATATATATGAATGTGTGATATATTGTTTATTATTAACTACAAGGTATTTTACTAAACGTGCAACAAAGCAAACATTTTCAATTAATAATATGCATTTTGTACATCCGGAAAGTAAAAGTTCTTTAATTTATCTCTCATTACTTAACATTTCCCCTTTATTGATCTAGTTACGCATGAAGAAATGCAAATGGGTTTCCCATCAACATTTTAATCTATTATCGCTATGCATGAATTAATACACACGAGCTTATTCAACTAACTCAACAAAGCAAGACTGAAACATATGTATGGAATCGAACATATCTACTCTTGCAATTTTAGTTGCATTTTCTGTCTACGGTTGTTGATCCCCTGTGAGATAGAATTTAACCTTTCTTGCCCGAGAAAAGATTGTATTCAAATAAAGAGACATGTTTACTTCTCATAAGATAGGCACGAATAGTTTTCAGAATTTTTATTTTCTCTTAACATATTTCTCATTTGTAGTAACATTTGTAGTAAAAGGTTTTAAGTTTCAAGCATCAATATAGCCATACATTTAACATGATATTTTAACTGCTTCCGATAACAATTAACTCCAGGGATAACGTGCATTTACAATATACAATAACGCGGTTTCTCGGGATAGTCAAGGAAGAGGTTCAATAAAAAAGTATTTCAGCAATTTGCCCTTTGACATTTAGGTTCTTTTAACGGAACAGTTACACATTTTATTATCAAATTAATCGGCGATCAAATTAATATTAAATTAATTAACAAAAATTAATCGATTTGTGAGTTAGCAAGAACTTAAAGGAAACTTAATTACATACCGTTTTCGCTATTTTGAAGAACATGTAAACAAAAGAATGGGTCTTTATTTTGTCTCACCTGTGAAATAATAGTGGAGTTCAAAGAGGTCGTAAAAGTTTTTGCTTTCTACGAAACCTTGAAAAAACGAAGACATTTTATTCGATAACTTGGCGATAATTATAACATTTGCGTGTAATGTCATATTATTTTATCCTAGTAAATTTTTTTAATTACAGTAGCTAAATATATAGTTTTTTTATTGTTGTAAAATGTCCTATTTTCATTTGCATCGCGTTTTTTAGTAGGTAAACATACCAAAACGAAACAACTTCTGAATAGAACAAATAGCCAAAACCATGTCTTGAGCATGAGATTAAAATTCGAATACTGCATGTAGTTGAAACTTGTCATCACATGGAAATACCATATGAATTGCAGATTTACTACCTTCAAATCACGATACTGAAATCCTCCAGTGACCTTCAAGTGCTTGTATAATGGTTCATTGTTCTCCCTCAAAAAAAGGAATTGGCGAGTTTCTACACTTGGGAAGAAGAAAATAACACAACCGAATGACCGAAGGGTTTTATTTGTCCAATGAAGACGAACTGAACTTTATGGATAAGCTTTGCATGTGCAGTTGCTCCATATAATTAGGCCTTGTGGCCACACATAACATTGGAGTCCGCCACGGATCAGAGAGTGCCTCGTGGTCTGTTCTTGATACAAATGCTAAAGTACAAAACATTTACTGCACCTGAAATTCAACATATTCACCTTTTTTTTGGTTGTTAGTTCCTTTATATAAAACAGTGTTCGATTGTGAAAAATTTATACAAATAACCTTTAAGTATGTTAATCCGTTAACTCCATTGTACCAAATATTAAAGAAGAGTTTAAAAAATAGATTAAAAGCAATTCCAGACAAATATGTTCTTTTAGTAGTTTATTCAATTTTAAAATTATCAAACTATTTTGATATAAATCACCATATTGACATATTTCGACCATAGTCAGCGGGTTGACTATGTCTTGTTGTCAGTTAATGGAGATAGCATGCTAACTCTATGTCTGATGTCGCTAAGGTTTCTGTGGGTTTTGGTTAATTATATCTCTATCAACCAAACAGCGTCAAAATATAGTTTAATAATTTAGTTTTTAAATTACTTAACGGTTGATTAAATTAAGATACATAAATATTGTTCGATATAACAAATTCTTTACATTTCAATTTCTTTTATGACAGTTACACAATTAATTTTACAGTGTGGTCACAAATTATTGGGAGATGGTCATCGTTTGGTTGCATTACATTTAGTTGTATTGAAATAATAAAGAATTATTTTTCGCCCAACTACTTCGTTTATATTTTAAACGAGTCGCTTAAAATTAGTAGCAAGAAATAAAGTAGATAAAGCATAGAAAAAAGAGTGATTTATTATGTTTAATTAAACAAACAGCCAAACAATGATCTTTGCCCAGTCACCAAATAATTTCCCAAGACGGTGTTTATCATTATGACTTAACTTAAATCAAATACACTTTTTTATTAATGGTTTTAGTTTATATCGACTCTCTTTGATAAGCCGTGTGACACCAATTCATATTTTTTAGTATCTGCAGATAACACTACATGGATCTTGAGAAAATAATGCCAATTTTTTTTAATTAGATTAAATATTACAAACAGATAGTTGTATCAATGAGCTCTTGGTTATTAACCGATTTGGCAAGAATCCAATTTAAATGTAGGTATGCGTTCGGAATAGTTTAAACGGCTGTTAAACTTTTATTTTGCATAAAACGATCATTTAGTGAGTTTAAGAATAATTAGTGAGTGTGTGAGTTACTACGTTTGAATTCAAGAGTAATAATTTAGCCTTATACCTACATATGGGACAAAATATTCGTACAAGTTCTATACATTTATCCGTTTTCATCCACTGACGCTGAAGTGATTTTTGCAATTGTAGAGGTGTTGTTCACTGTTTGTCAGTTTGAGGAAACATGTGAAGTCAATTTATTCAAAAAAATTAATATTTTTTTACTGTAGTTTAGAGATGCCCTAAATCTTTTATTTGTAACGCCTTTTAAATTTTGTTTCGACGATAATTAGAAGTATTTTGAAAAAATATGTTTGTTCAACTAAAAGTGGCATAACTAAATATAAATATATTATTGTCTCCTTTGTCTCCTTTGTATCTCAGAAGTATGTTCCATAAACTGGATGTACCTTTTCACGGCAACTACTGTAATTAAAACCTGACTGCACCATTGCAACATATGTGAATACTTTAAGGCTTGTGTTTTTTTGCAATATAACCAAGAATTTAATTATATAAATCACTTTTAAGATGAAAAATGCTGTTTTTTGGATTTTGTCAAGTAAATATATCTTTTTTTAATTTTAAAATAATTGCGAAATTTGAGCTTCAGTGTATGTAAAACTGTTCGGAACATAAATATTAAATTTATATCTGTATCTTTGCAAACTTCTGATTTTAAATATATAATTAATTGTAAAGTTAGCTCTTAAGTTGTTCTTCAAACTCTACTTTTTATATTATAAAATAGAGTATTTTTACGAATTAAAAAAATGTGTATATTTCTGGAGAAACTTGCAATTACTAGGCGTGACAGCGAGGGTCTTAACGGTTATATTTGCTTTATCAATCTGAAATTGTTAATGAAATATATTTTCTAACGTCTATGTAAAACAATCTTCAAGAATGCAGTTTTGAAACTGTCAAAAAGTTGTCGAAAGTTAATTGTAAAAAAGTACCACTGGTCAACGTGCGAGAACTTTTAAAGTATCAATGCACTTGAGACAACTGTATTGAAGAAGTAATATTAATAATAAAAGAAAATAACTTTTAACTTGTATGTAGCCTTTTAAACTGGAAATCGCGAGTTTTTTCCTTTTTCGGAGAGTTGTTAGTCAAACCTCATTTGTATAAACTCACATACTAGTCGACTTCTAAGAACTTAAAATATTGTTTGACAAACAATTCTGTAGATGTGACCTTGAATTGAAGGACGTTTAGGAAAATTCGCCCCTGTTTTTTTTACCTGCATTTAGTTTCTCCAGTTATTACCCACCTCATACAAATAATTTACATGGTGTCCTGAATTTAAAAAAATGTTTGTTTTTAAAACCAATTTTCTCCTTTGAAAGCTTTAACACTGTAATACGACATTAATCTGCTGTTTTCCCAATAAAAATTCCTTATCGTAATTAAATAAGAAACACAATAATTTACGGCTCGTTTTTTTATTGCTTCCATGAGGACAAGATTGCTATAACATTGGACATGCCCCTTCCTGTTACGCAGTAAAATAAACGAGTTATGGTTGAAAAAAGCGCCCCACAACCAGAGACTACTTCGAGAATTCGCCGCCTCTTCGAAACTGCTCTAGCTCGAGGCCACAAGCTCGCAGGTCCATCAACCCTTCCTGTCTTCTTCTCTCTTGTTGCTTCACTGAACAACTTTCACTGGATGTTTGGGATGGGATGCTACAGTTACCATGGAAACAAGAATGTTTCAGATGTTTGGGTTTTCGTCTTTGAAAGTATTGTTTTGATATTCCCGTGTTTGGACCAATGTTAAATTCTTCACAGCAGAGTTTTTTTTTTCTTGCGGTCTTAATGCGGTAGTCGTAAATTTGAAATGGGAATTCATGAAATCTGGCAAAAGTGATAATTGTTACGCGGGCAGGTCTGTAACAAAATATAGGCTAGGATTGGCATTATCCTTTTCTGCTACATGAGCTTTTACCCCGCCTTGCGTGTTAAAAAAATTGCCATAGATAACGGATTTTTTATATTTTATATAACAACTTTTTTTAAAAATATCTTTGATAGTCTGTGACTTTTTTTTTACGTAGAAGTGTAACCCCGTTCAGTTAAGATTACGGAAATTAGATAAATTAATTAAAATTGATAAAAAAGTTTTTTGCATTACCAATATCACTGCTCAAACTTAGCTAAGTTCAGAATTTAAATTTTCTACATCTCCAAAATTTACTTTCACTAATCGTTTATTATCGTCGTTTATAATCGTCGATTAAAATAGTTTTTAATAAAATCTTATACACTTTTTTTCTTCTTCTATAAGATAACTGCTTATCCTCCGAACTATGTAGTAAATGTAGCAGCAAGAGAATTTCATCTAAAATTCGGTGAATGAAAAAAACACAATTTATTATTTTCTGATAAGACGACGCTTCTCTAAAAACTGAAAATGAATCAAGTGTTTATACATAACTGATAGCAATGGGGTAAGTGAGACCGCAAATAAAATGCGATATTACATAATTGATAAAGTTTAATGTTGACTCCAGCACAACACAACGTACTTGAAATCTGACTTGTAAGCAACTGATAGCATTGTAATCCGATACCTAATATGTATAAAGAACACACGTCTCGCAGCTCATACATAAAAATATTTCCCACCAAATTTTAATCACTTCCTGCCAAAGGCAGCATTTATACGTGCAAATGAAGTGCTTTAACTTATATTATATTCCATAGCAGCGCGTTCAGATGAGAGATGTAAACCGCTATGTGTAATTTGATGGGATGTTGTTTTGGGAACGGTTCATTGTACAAAGTCGCTTGTAAAGACTTTTAACCCTGACAGTAACATGTTTTTTTTTTAATTAAAACTTATTGAACACATAAAATTAAATTTATGCACTTTGTTCTGAACAGAAGGACTTTGTGTCGATATGCCCTTTGAGAAATATCAGAGTGTTTAAACATGGAGGGGGGCAAGTAGGAAGGGGGGGGGGGGGAGAGGATAAGTAGTTATCAACCCTCGAAGGTCATATTTGTTAATCTCAGGATTAAGGTATACATTCCTCTGTCGAATAAGCAAAATATGAATCTGTAGGATTTTTTTTCAATGTAGAACAGTTTAATTTATATTTCCAATACATGCCTCAAAAAGAAAATATTGTTATTAATATTTCAGTAGAGAAATATTTTAAAAGTCCACCCAATGCTTTAAATTTGAAAAATATTAAGGTAGATATTTTTTATTTAGATTATTCCCAGTAATACACTTAATTTACCTTAATATTAAGTGTACTACTGGGCAAACTGAAGCTACACGTCCGTATCCGCAGGTGGTTAGGAATTGAATTTAATTTCCCATTCGTTTAAACTCAACTGTTTTCTATTTGAAAAGCGCTCCTGCAAACTTAAACTTAAAAAAAATATATAAAAAATGCGATAAGCATTGAGTTTTATGAAAAAAGGATAACTTTTCTTGAACTTGGTACTATCCGTTTTTGAAAACATATCTTAATATTTCAAAAATATCCCTTTCATTTTAAACTTAAAAAGTTGTAGGTCCATAGAAACGTATACATCTCCCAAACGTATTTGCTGTTTTCTGAGGTTTCCAATCTCACTGACATGTTCGTTTTTGCTTAAGCGCTGCTCATGTATGCTCCTTTTGCACGGATGAGATAAACGCGCCTTTTTCAGATGATTCGAGAATTATTTGAATTCTCGAATCACTAAGTCATCTGAAAAAAGATCGTGAGCGTTTATTTCGTTCGTGTAGAAGGGGCCTTAGGTTACGAAATATTTAACGCAGGCCAGACTCATCAAAACCCTCGAGTGTTTTGACGGACGGCGACTCGCAACTCTCCGATTACGCGCTCAGCACTCTTCCAACCAGGCCATTATGGTCTCGAGTATGTCAGAAGAAACGACAACCTTGCTTCCCAATGACATAATATATGCGCGAGTTAAACACCTACTTACGGAGGCAAGTTCCGCCGAAAAGAGACTGCTAATTAGATTCCCCATGACGCAATTTACCCCGCTTAAAGACTCAGGCAGTGCTTTTATTGGCAGCAGCCCTTATTATTATTATTTTACTTTTTCCCGCTGCGCCTAGCGACAGAGCAGCCCCAAGGTCGGAGGGATTCGTTGACCCCACCTGAAAATCAAAGAGCGAAAGAGATGAATAAAACAAAAATAAAGGTAAGCGGTTTAGAAAGCTCCTAAAAAGGTCACAGGTAACCTGTCCGACAATCAAGTGGCGAGCGCTTTTTTTTAGCAGGGATTTCACGATGGTGTATAAATCATCATCCCGTTGGTAATGGCCGAGTTGGGGGGCTAATATTGGAGTTTTTTAAAAATATATTTTGGAGCTAAAGAGGAGCACTAGGGTCATATTATTAGAGATCAGTACTGACATTCTTGAGCTTGGTACTTTTATTTATTGTTATATCCAAAAATAATGGAAGCAGTTCTAATAAGTCCGTTATTGTTTTGGGACTTCAATAAAATGTTCACAGAAAGAAAGCAAATCTTATAACATGTTATAGTATGTTTTATGAGTCTCTATAGGATTAACAATTTGCCCTTCACTATCATCTCTTAAAAGACAAAATAACGATTCGTTCTTTTGTTTCCCATATTCTTCACACAAAAAACCTTCAGAGAACACCAAGTTACTAATAACTCTTCAGTTCAGTTTGCTCTAACGAATTCAAAGAAAACACATTAATTATGTCATCTACAAGTAGCATAGAATTTGGGAGAAAATGAAACGGGAGTAACTGTTCTATAAAAAAAACTTAAATTTTGAAGAAGTTCTTGCAGTGTAAAAAGTTGAAACTGTTTAAAAAAACTGAGTTATTTTTAAATTAAATACTAAAACACTAAATTTTAATTGTTAGGCAGATCTTCACAATCTGCTTTCTGACCAATCAAAGAACTTCTTTTAAAAATATCGAGGAGCTGTTTTGACTTTGGCAATGCAATAACCTTTTGTCGCCTATGGAGGTTGCATTGTATGCCAGCTCAGGTGTTGTCCTCGTCATCTGACAATGGATGAAAAATACGAGGCACTGTTCCCGGGTCTTTCCTTCGAAATAGGCTCCGAATCGTCGCCAGTAACCCAATGTGCAGATCTAGTGGGACGTTAATTAACCAAACCAAGCAATAACCTTTCTTGGGTGCTCTAATTAGTAATCTAATGATATAATCTTTATAATGATTTCTAATTTTATCATAATCTGTATTTAACACATTTCTGAACGGCTATTATAAATATTGTATGCAGCTATTGTAATGAAGTCGGCAATTTTTCCGCTGTTTGATTATATGATAAAAACATGCAAATGTGCTTCTCCAAGCATCTCTACTTTATCGATAGAGGAAAAAGATCTCTTTCTCTCACTCTTCCTTAAAACATCAACTTGGAACTCTTTTTGATCTTACAAATTTGGTATACTTGGGGCCTTTTTCAATTTATATGGAGATGTTTTCTTGTTTGTTGTATCTTGGTGAATTTAGCTTTTAAATAAATAAAAATCGTAGTATGATTATGATCGTAATTTTGGTCTTTTCTATGTTTTTGATTGAAAATCCGTATGGAATATAAAATGCTATTTGACAATTTTATTCACATGAAGCATAAATTACAATCGAAATTCATTCTTTCCCTGTACCAAATCGTAAAATAGTAATTATAATGATATAGTACGTTAAAAAAAAGCTTTAAACGTTCAGATTTCTGGACTATGACTAGAAGGCATAATTTTATTTTTGGAAAAATCTCTCTGGATGGCCGTTCTTGTTCTTTTGCTGGACAGTTCATCTGTAATAGCGAACTTTAGCATTTTGTCATAGCGTACTTTAGCAGCTCGAATTAGCTTAACATTAAAGTATAGTAAAAAATATAAATAACTCACTAGATAACTAGCAACATGGGTTCTTCCAACAATTCAGCCGTCTAGTTTCAAAACCAGGTAGATCTAATTTTTCAATTGTGAGATAATGTCATTTATTTTTAGTTTTCCTTCATATCTATCGGTGAAGTCTTAACATACCACAGCGGTTAGATGCTATTTATTTTGCGGTGTGCAAGTAGCGATTGGCTGCAAATCCAGATCCTCTCAGATAGATCGAGATGCGCATTTACTTCTCACCGATCGCAGCGCAGTAGTTTAGCTACATTCCACAGCTGTGCTCCAAAACCAGATAAATCCTATTCATTGGTTGCAAAACTAGATAGATCCAAAATAATTTATTCTCTGTCTCAAAGTAATACTTAAACGAAGCTATAATTCGGTTACGATCTGTGTCTATCTAATGCTAATTAATAAAAAAAATTAAATTCTTCCATAAATAATACAATTAATATTTTTTTGTTTACCTCGAAACATTTGTCATAATTGATACATCTGGTTTAGAAACTAAACGGCTCAATTGAGAAATAAGAAACGCCTCCAAAAATGTACATCGTTAATGTCCTTGGGGGAAGGGGGGGGGGGGTATAAACACTACAAAATATAGAACTAGGAAAGTGGGTACATTTCCTTGTTTAACTTTTTTAACGGTGTTCGCTCCTGACCTCGACCAAGTTATACCTAACCTCCCCACCACACCTGACGACTTTTCAGAATTTTCAGAAGGGGGCTCTCCAAGGGGTTTGCCATGGAGGGGGGGGGGATACGTGACCTCATTCCACAGCATTGCTGACGAAAGTGAAGGTCGTGCGGCCTCAGGTGCGGCGCTTGCACAATCTCTTTTGCCACCCTGTTCGAACCCCCTTCCTCTTTCTGGGGGTAACCCCAGTGGGAGGTGTGTTTTGGTTAGGAAGGGGCCCTAAACAGGAATGTGTGCAATCGTCTGCATTAGCGTCGCGTGTGCCAAAGGCAACCAGAAACGAGGTTTCTTTTGTTTTGATTGTTTGAGAAAAAGGAGGCTGGAGGATGCTTGGAGGCCCTGAAGGTAAAATTTAACATGTCGATCGGTCTTTTGAAAAAGCCGACATGTGGTCATTGGATGTTGTTGACTGTCTTAAAATAATTATTCCTTTGTATTAAAGTTTCGAGATTGGAATTTGTTATACATTTGTCTCCTTTTTCTTCACATTTTGTCCGATATTTTTTCAAAATCTTTATATGATTTTATTGTACTGATTACATTACTTATGTGTAATTCTCTTATGGATAAACCCTTATCATTAATTTTAATTATGGAACACCGTATTCACCTTTCTTCCTTTATTTAATAAGGTTTATGTTGGCGACATGCAAAGAAGTGTTTAGAGCACAGTTTTTAGAGTTCTTGGACATATTTTTCAGCAACTCAACAATTTGGAAAGCAGAAAGAACCCAATATTACAAAGATTTCAATGATTGGGGATTTTTTTTTTTAAATAAACGAAATTTTAATAATTTTGTCTCTTACAAAAATAAATTGAATGGGAAGTGTGAATTTTATAATGATTTGCTTTGCTTTTGAAATGTAAAATCAGATCCTAATTTTAATTAGTTGAGATATGACTGTTAATTTTGAAATTCCGCACGAAATTTCTTTCTCAATAAATCCGTTTCTGTAAAGCGTGCTTTCCTACACAGTTAGTTAGTCAGAAGTGAAGCTCTTTAGAAGAGTAGATATTTTCACGAAATGAATATATAGAATTAGTCTAAACGAATTCGTCGAGTTTCAAACCACTTAGATAAAATATACGATGAATCATTTAAGCTAACCCTGTTAAACGCAAATGTTATAATGTAATGCTGTTTTGTAAATATCTAATATATTTAAAAAAGTAAAAACTTTCAACTGAAGGCTAGTAAGCCAATTTGAGCACTGATATTTCTATAAATGTTTTAATTACACGCGATAGATTATGTAGCATAAAATATTACACAAAACTTCCTTTTCACACAAAACATGTTTTATACTTGTAATATGTTCTAGGAATTATGTCAATAATTATTTTCTTATAAATATATTGAAGTGTTTGGTAAAAGCTTAAAGCAAAGAGCTGGTTATATTAAAAACATAACATTAAAACCTTTTTTCCACAAAAAAAAATGTTTTATAGCGATCTGAATTAAGAATTAAGTGGATAATTATTTTATCATAAATGTATTGTAACGTTTGGTAAAATATTAAAATGCAAAAGCAAAGCGCTGGTTATAAGCATGAGGATGTTTTACAGAAAACTTCATGTCATCAAATTCTCATTGGAAAAAAATTTCGTTAAGACAATTCAAAATGTTTTTTTTAATATTGCGAGAATAAACACAACATGGGGTACATTACAATAAACTTCCACAAAGCCTGTTTGTTACTTATTAATACCTCACATGTAGCCCTGCGGTTCTACGAACCTCTTCAAAATATAAATGAATAAATAAAGAACAGTTATATAAAACATAAAATTTTATAGTTAATCTACAGTTTCGCAATTACTGACTAAAATTTGCAAAAAGGTTTGGGGGCCAACATGATTTTAATTCATTTGTCTGAAAACAGCCCTTACCAATACGGATAGTCACATTAAGAAAATTGCTTCTTCATTGCATTCTTCTTCTTAAACTGTACAATTTACAAAATAAAATAAAAACTGGATTCTTTTATAAATGTTAGATATACTTACAACTTTTCCTTATTTATGTAGAAATAATTTATTTGGTGAATAATTAATTATGTCATTATAAAATATGAAGACTATTCTAAAACAAATTGAATAAAGGAAGTTAACTATATGACACACAATACAATTTAACAAGCACATTCATAATTTTTTCAATAATTTAATTTTAAATTGTAATCATTCACTAACTGAAAAGTTTTCGAAACTGTTTATAATCAATTTCAGATGATTGAATGAAATTATATTACACTCAGTGGTACTCCATTATATCACCGTAAAACTAAAACAACTTATCTACACTTTTATAACCAATTTCGTACGATTTAACGAAATCTCTGTATGATCAATGCTGATTCATTATCCAACTGTTTTACAACAATGCAATACAAGTCTCTTTCAATTCCAATAATTTACAGATTCTTGCGATTTATTTTAAAAGATCGATACCCTTAAGGTAACAGGAAAAGGCAAGCAACAACTTGATATTTGAGGCCTGGGGATTTATTTCTATGATATAGTTTCCTTCCGCAAGAGACGTGATTCAACTTCCCACTCTGTTAGTGGACACAAGTGTATCAATATTACGAGTCATTGAACCGAAACATTGTGTTCGATCTAAGGACAACAATGGCAGGAGATGTTTACGAGCCTCTGAAATATTTATATAAAAAAGTCCTTTTATGCTTTATTTAAATTATATAATAAAGATTAGTTTGAGTGTTCGAATATACATTTAAATGCTAAGTGATAATTTTTAGCTTAGGAAAGCTGAGTAAGAGTAATTAATGTTGTAGGAATATAATTCTTTTGTTTTGTTTAAGTCATACATAACTTTTTCTGACACTTTTTGAGCTCATTATGATTTTTCCCATTATGTATTTATAGTAATTATTTTTCCGTGTAATAATTCTGTAAGAAAGTTTGATTTTTGCTCATTAACCTACTTCATTTATTTAAAATGTTAAAGTAATTATTTTTGTTGCAAATCTTACGGTTGTTTGATTAAAAAAAATACATTAAATACGATATCTGTATGATTACAAAACAATTGTGAGATTTCATTGAAAACTTAATAATTTATTGACGCTTAACTATTTTCGGGAATTTTTTTTTTCTGTTGTTAAAAATATCCTTTTAATTATTTCTGTAATACAACAAATCATAAACACTTTCAATCCCGTAATGAAACCGATTACTTAAACAAACCCATAATAATCTAAATGAAGATTGAGGAAAATTCATGTGTTCTTTTGATATTTTTTTCTTCTTCTTCTGCAATAAACTCGACGGTCCAGCTATTAGTGTGTATCATTAACACATTCACTGCCGTTGTCTAAAAGGATCCAAGTCGACTTCTTTAATAGTTATTTTGAAGAATGTAGCACGCACATGTGCGTGGATGTCAGCGAACTTGTTAACAGCTGGAAAATTATGACTGCAGAATAATATATCTGCGAATGTTTAGATTGCTATAAATAAAGTAAAACAAAATCTACAAAATGGGCTATAAGGGTCTGTTTGGGTTCTATTCCAAGGTAGCCACTCTGGAATACTATATAATCACTTTGAATAAAATTCAACAAATATTGCAAATTACGGTGAGTCAGATGACGCGGTCGACACCCGAGTTGGCATATCTGTCTCCGAGATATGCTACGTCTTCGGTTGCTATTAAAAGTGTTCTTCAAACGAATTTTTAATCGAAGATGTTGTCTCTTTAAATAATTGTCACATTTCACAACAAAGTACATAATATAGGATAAAAGTGTTTAATTAGAAATAATCTAAAACTGTTCTTCATCGTTCTTGTGTAAAAACTCAAATTTGAATTCTAAACTTTTATGTGATTGATTTGTACTCAGAACATCTTTTGAAATTAAGGGGTGGGAGATAGGTCACTTCAGTTTAACAAAAGGAGTGTACGGAAAACTCTTGCAAGTGAGAATAGTTACACAAAGGATCACAAACTGTTGGGCGATGGTCATTGTTTGGTAGTATCACATTTAACTGTATTATAATAAAACTATATTTTTGCCCAACTACTTCGCTGATATTTTAAACAAGTCGCTTAGCTTCAGTAACAACAAACGAAGTAGTTGAAACATAACAGCAAAAAAAAAGAGTTTATTATGCGTGTTTAAACAGCCAAACAAGGACCATTGTCCAACAATTTGGGATCATCCTGTATATTTTTAATTCCTTCTAACATTAAATACATAATACAGTTTACCTTGGATAAAATGAACATTCTATTTTAAATAAGAGAGCTCTATCAATATTTAACAACTAAAGTTAACACACCGCCATTTTGTTTTAGTGAAAAAAAATGGCGGTATGTTCGAAACACAACATCCCGATAACCCCCCTTCTTTTTGTTCTCAGGTGGTGGCAGCGCAGACTCACGTGGTCAAGCCGCGAGGGTGCGACGTGAACGAGAATGCCCTCTCCGAGGCGTGCAAGTCGGAGCTGGGGCTGAGCGAGGAACAGGTTAAGACGGGTCAGCCCCTGGAACAGGTTGTTGAACAGGTGAGATCCCTTTGTTTGCGCTTCCTTTGCCGAGCCCTTCCCTTTCGTTTGTGCGAGCCGGTTTTAGAAAATGACTTCGAGAATATCAAAAATGTGAATATGGATGCTTGTATGTAAATGAGGGTATTGGGTTGTCGAAGGAAACATGGCAGTGTAGAGGTTCACAACCGTTAGATGGTCGCGGACCACCTAGTCAGAAATAACGCGGGCGACAACTTTCTAACTATAATAATAATAAAAAATCAGGTAATGTAATTCAGGCAATAAATAATATAATTATTTATACATATGTCATTAAAAAGATATAAACTTCTTTTAATTGCTTAAAATCTAAAAAAAGGTACATTATGTTCTAATGCAAATGTGTTGACTTTGATAAAAAAAATAACTTTTTAAGCCCTTTTTTGTTCGAGAACAGCAAATAAAAAAAGTCTTGATAACTGCAAAATTGCTCCATGAACCATTTTCAATCCACTCGCGAACCACAGGTTGGGAAACATTGTACTAAAGGAAAGAATATATATGTATGGCTAAAGGCACAATCATTTTTCACTTTTATAAACTTTTTGAAAACGCAATTAATGAATTTTTTTAACTCGGTCCTTTTTCACACTGGGCCCGAACTTTAAACCTGCACCTCAAAATTATTATTTGGAAGGGATATATACAATGTTTGTACAGGATCATAGAGCTAGACTCCACCTTTATATTGGATACCAGTACCTCCTCTTTTCTCAAAATGGACATACAATGAATTGTGTTTTTAAGCATCAATATCGAGCTATTCGTTGTCTGAATATTGTTTTTATTTGGAGAAACTCGACGAGTTCTTGAGAAAATTTACGAAGTGTAAACAAGACCTAACTGATTCAAGGTCACATATTTGGGATAGTTTTTTTTAACTATACGAAAGCACTTGACTACTTGCACTAGTTTACACTAGAGGATTTAAATGCAGTATAATTAGCTAATAATGAAAGATTCTCAGACATTTGTTACAGGTTAATCTGACCGCGTAAACAAATAGTAATATACATTAATTGAGAAAAAAAGGTATAACGATAATAGAAATATTTGTATACCTTGTGATAGAAAAAGACAAAGGCATTATGGTATAACGCTTCTCAATAAAAATAATTTATGGAGTAAGCGTTTTAGCTAGTATATACAGATACTACTTTTACCAACTCATATTCATTAAATAACTCTAATTTGCTTACCAGCTTTAATGATTATAATACATGGTTTCTAATACTGTATTTGTAACATCCGTCGAATATTGCATTGAAATAACATTGGCAGAAGGAACAAGTTACCAATGCAGTGTAAAATTCAGACAGTTTTACAAGTGAATTACTTCGCTCGAACCGTTCCGCTATTCAACTTGCAGGAAGTTTAAGACAATTGGAGAAATTACCTGATAGTTGTTCTGTTCGTTTAAAAAATATTCATGCTTCCAAGATGTTTCAAAAATAATCATTTAACATTAAAGACTTTTCTAACTAAAATATATATTACAAATTATTTTATTCCAAAGCTAATTTTAAATCTTTAGGATGTACCCAATTCTAGCAAAATTGGCCCAGTACACTACTTGAAGATAAAAAAAAAATCGAAATTATTTAAAATCGATGATATTCAAAATGACACCGATCTAAAACCATCACAACAATTGCACTTTAATAACTTCGACCCCATAACGAAATCGGTTATATTCCGAGCAGTTTCGCAAGGTTTCGGATGACTTCAGTTTCGCTTTTCACCTGGATCGAGCTCGACAACAGACATTTCGATCTGATTTTGATGCACGTCTCTTCGCCGTCAGACTGGAGCAAGGTCGTCGCCATCTTTTATTGTTGCTTGTTGTGGAATCGTGCATTTGGGATTGATTGATATCATCTCTTCCATCCAACAAAAGGATATGGATTCCTTGAACTGGAAATGGATTAAATGATGAAGCAATGTTTGGCGATTTGGGGATATGGAAATTCAAAACATTGAACTCTTGACATGGCAGTTTAGAAGGGCATGCATGGTGGGTGGTTTGACGAATGTTGATGTTGAGTATGTAGTTTATTTCTGTAACTAGTAGATGTTTAGACGATCAAGAAGCAGCAGATCTTAAAACAACTTAAGATTTTGCTTTGAAAAGTTGCCTGAGAAAATTGGAGTCTATTGAACCAAATTTAAACCTTCTCGGGTCAAAGACTTCTGACTCGACATTGTACAAAATACATCACGGCCAAACAGATTTTAACCATTTACATAAAATGTTGTTATTATTATGCAGCATAACAATCGCATCGCAAGGGATTTAACCCTTATAATAACACGCTGTTTTGAAACATTTAAAAAAATATTTTGTGGATAAAATTAAATATACGTGTATTGATCTGAACAAGGAGATGTTATATTCACGACTGGCACTTTGAGGAATAACATAGAATTTTAGCTTCAAGAGAACGAAGAGAATCAAGAGAACGAATAAGACAGGGAATAACAGAATAAAACAGAGTTCACGGGCCTCGGAAGCCTAGACTTTTACTTTCAGAATTAACAATCGCATTAGGCATAGCAAAAGTTTTACTATCAAACGCCTTTTTTGGTATATTCATATGTCGATTTTGATGCGCACTATATGCGCGCCTTAACGACCATAACGACATTCATAGGAATTAACACAAGTTTGTGATAAATTATTTGACTAAGATCATAGAAGCAGTAAGGGAACACTCTATTAATTTCCTCGGAGTATATCATCAAAGTTTTTTTTCTCATGCTAAAACACACTTTACGACAGTTTATCTCCATACCAGCAGCTTTTAGGTGGAACATCTGCGGTGATGTTACGGAAGTGACGTAATAGACATCCCGATCGTCCGTTCTTTGTTCCTGACACGACACACAATTACGACACTTGCGTCCGTCATCTGAAAAAAGAAATGGCGGCGGTTTTATCCCTTCATTCATTCCAGAATTTATTCTCTCTATTTTTAAGACCAACAGCGATTGCTTTTCGAATACGCATACGCTCTTGTCCAACTGTGGTAATTTAGATACGGAAGTCTTTATGGAGTTCTCTTAACAATGGGAAAATCGTTGACATATTTCGTTTTAGACGCATCTTAAGTTGGGAATGAAAGTGATCTTTATTGGTGTATTGCGATGCTTTCGGAGTTTTAAGCTCTGAAGTAATAACCTTTCATAAAGACACTTTGCATTTCCTCAATTGTTATGAGATTTGAAGTATTGATGTATTTATTTTGAAACAGATGATATCGATTGCATAGTGCACATATGTGTTAAGTGCATTTTTGTGAATATGAGATTAGAAGCTGATTTAAATCCACAATTTGAAATCATTACAAAATCACAGTAGTTGAAGAGCAATTATATTCTTTATAATAACGCTACAAACATTCAAACACCTGTCATATGAAAAATTAGTGAATCGCTTATCGTTTAGAAAAGATAACAGTTAAACTAATGCTAATGAGCACAGGTGGGTGTTTTAAAATATAATTTCAGAGTTCTGTAATCATCAATAGAAACAAAAGACAACCAACACAGTCAATTTGTTTAACGGAAAGCACAATTGTCAAAGTAACTTGTAACATCCTACCTTATTATTGGAAGTTATATTTTAAATGTTCCACAATCTTTGCATATTTAATTCTCCACTATTACGTTATTCGCTGACCTCCAGATCTCGATGTTTGAGCTAGTAAAACGTGTACCAACCTAATGTTCGGAAAAGTAAAAAGAAGTTACGCAAATAAATGATACGCTACTCACACAAAGGCTGAACAAAGCAAGGTTATACTTGTTGGTTGGGAGGGTCCACGCCTACAGGAATATCTGCTGCGTGCAAATGGTGTGGGTGCTACTGTAACGTGATGCGCCCCAACTTGCTTTTGGATCATATTGAAACTGTAATCAAGAGTTCGAAATTTAGTTAATATACAGTATATGAAATCAAGTATGTTCCCAGATTTATGACGACCAGGACAAAGACTGTGCCCCATACGCACTTATGCAATAAAACACTTATGTAGTAAATATTTCACAGTGGCTTAATGGTAATAGAAAGGGAATGGCATTTTCTGTGCCAATGATTTGGAGAGAGAGCCAACCAATCAGGTTGATGACTGTTATTTTTGCATTGTACCACCACCAATTTCTGGAGGCATCATCAAGAAAAAGAAGTGGACAGTTAAATACCCTTATACTATCTGCTTATCACGCATGGCATATATACATTTTTCTCAATACGGTTCAATACTTCTCTACGGTTTTTTGTAAACATTACAAAAAACCGTAGCCAATTCACCTTTTTCTTTGTCATATTCTTTTTCAGAAAATTGAATTAATTAGAAAACGACTATTTTCATATCGAAAACAGAAATGATTTAAAATTCTGTTGCAAAGTTTAATTTTATATCTTATATATTTATAGGAACCTTTTTTGTAATGCCATGTATAAATATGTTCATCAAATGCGAGATTTGGACTGTTTCTAATGAAGGTTTTATATTTTTATTTTGTAGATAAAATCTACCACACATAATAAAAAATGCAACCGCCATTTACTGTGTGGCATTAAGGACCTGCAATAGGCGATATATATAAAGAAGTTATAAGTACCACACAGTCGGCTTTTAGAAAGGGATAAGATGTCCCAAACAACTGTCTTAATGCCAGTGCTGAATGTTTATGGAAAGGATGGCCGTAGCTGGTTTTGTGCCTGATGCCTTGCAGAGTGGTACGACACAAATATCATGCACATTAAATATAAATTTCAGCTTTAACTTGCTATTAAATACGTGTACAATTTTAATTTATAATTCTCGTGACAAGGACTCTCTTTTAAATTCAGAATTTCCATCATATTTGTATGGATGCGCGAGTGTATTTTCTAAATACATAAGAATTCGTCCGTGATGTTTCTATTAAATCCAAAATACATTTTGGCTTCTAAAGACTTCTATAATTCAATATCTACATGGAAACATAAGGTTGTTAAGTTAGATTTTTATTATTTATTTATATTTGGAGCAAGATGTAAAAAGTTATTTAAAATTTTAATAACATTAGCTAAGCAATTAGACAAAGGGAGTACAAGAAAATCCAAAAGTAATTATCTCCTAGGTTTGTTAGTAATTCAAGATAATTTTCGTGCACGCACAATAACATTTTTTCATTTGGAAGATATTTAAAAAAAATTTAATTATGTACATTATAAACTAATATGTAACTTTCCGAAGTTTATGAAAATAATTAATTTTTCTTTTGAAATACTAGTGCTGTAAA
Organism: Troglohyphantes excavatus; assembly: GCA_963932185.1. Taxonomy (NCBI): domain Eukaryota; kingdom Metazoa; phylum Arthropoda; class Arachnida; order Araneae; family Linyphiidae; genus Troglohyphantes; species Troglohyphantes excavatus. Next base: position 56,173,723 of record OZ010668.1, on the reverse strand, counting down.
AATCCACCGTCTTTCCACCGAGAAACAAACTAGTTTTCATTTGGAGTCGCAGGAAACTGTTATCAATGAAACACATAAACCCAGTTTCATCGGTGGCCAGACTAACCTTGACTTTGACCGTCTCTTGACAAACGCTGCGTAAGGCTATCTTTTATACCAGCTACACAAATGCCTTGCTTGACATGATTTGGCAGTTTTGCCGAAATCAGCTTGGACATCCAAAACTCTGAATATGAGCGGATATAATTACTTTATGAGTTAGTTATCTATAACGGCTTTGTTCATGCGGTTTGAATAATCAAATATTTACTTCTGGTTATCTGCATTATAAATCTGAACAACTTTGTTGCGTATTGTGAGATTTTTAGCAAGAACGTTAAAGTTAATGTAATATTTTTTTTAATGTAACATTCAAACAAATAATTAATCAATTAGTACTTACGATTTTCACTTACAAATTGATATTCTAATCACAACTTTTAATTAAGTATCTTCATTTTTAAGGGCATAAAACAATAAAAGTTATAAATGAATTTAAAAAAAAAACTATCACAATTTAAAAAGCTTAGAATTTTATTTTTGAGAATGGGCAAATAATTTGTCTTAAAAACATTATTTTTCTGCACATTTTTTCATTTCTGGAATAATACATATTTACTCCTTATTATATTACAATTATCTACTATCGAATTACTTTCGCGCACGATATACATTTTATTCACAATAATTGTCACATTTTATCAATTCTTCTATTTGCAGCCTAATTCTATTTTAAATGTCCTTGTATCTGCTTTCCGGTAAAAAAAAATTACATTATATTTAAATATAAGTTTATAGTAAGATAAATTGTATTATACATCAATACAATTTGTAGAAGCAAGAATTCTATTTTACACTATTAACTGCAATGCATTAGCAAAATTTATTTACTTTGCATATACAGGTTTGCGGTTGTAATTCATGTGTTATATAGATTGTAAGCGTATTTTGAGAGATTTTTATTTTTATAAACTGATGAGTTACTATTAAACTACCACACTACTTTCTTTTTATTTCATTCACAATAATTGTCACATTTATCTTTAAAATAATTTTTCGTTTTTTCCTTAAAATAATCTTAAAAACTTCTACACAGATTCGAGTTACATGGGGGAAGTCAAAGGTTAAACTTTGGGAAAAGGGAAAATCAAAATGAAACACTAGAATTTACAAAACACTAACAAGAAATGTCATTAAAACACACGTTTTTACTAGTTAAAACAATAAACATTCTTTAAGTGCAATATGGGAAACGACTCCAAAAACAAGGTTAATTTTCCACTCGATGTATTCTGTAGCACTAAAATACACTACTCCACAAAAATGCACTTTTTATTTTTTGCAAGCTATTCGCTACCACATCCATTGTTTTTTTTTAAAAAAAACTTTCCCTAAACAACTTCAAAGATGTAATCAATTTCAAGTGACTTTTTTTTTTTAATTTCAGTCACCAAGACAAAAAAAAAAGTCACCATTCCCAAACAAAATGGCCACTCGTTCCTAGAACTTTCTTTCCAGCGATACGCTTCATCTCGCACGCTTTTTTTCGACAATTTGAGCCGATGACTTCGCTTCTCCATCTTATCTCTCAGAGAGTTGAAATAACAAACTTCTACTTTTTTTTTTTTACTATTTTATTTCGGAAAAGTCGTGTTTGGAATCCGTAGCAGCGACTGCAAAAACAAGGCTCGTTTTCCACTCCAGGAGTTTCGTAACATCGCGAAGTAAAGAATAGGGGTTCACTTCACTACAAACGCAGTTGGTCAAACAAAAGTAGCCTCCAAAAATAAAAAATACAGTGGCACGAAGTTGGCTGAGTTAAAAAAAAAAGATGTCCGATACGAAAACAAAACATGACTTTTCACCAAAAGGTGCAATAAAGTTAGGTGATAGATTCAACAACATCGATTAGAAAAAGATTCCCCAACACAGCATCCTTTATCGTAGAAATAGTTTAGTTCATACTTAACTTAAGAGTTAAGTGATACAACCCAATTAAGGTAAATTGGGCTGAAATGTGTTTATCAATCTATCTATAATAATAAAATAAAGAGTTTATGAGGGGCATCAGAGCAAAACACCTATTTCTTTTGCATATAAAACAATGAAGATTCTATGTAACCTCAAGATTCGCACCTAACACTCGGAATAGTAAAATTCCATTAATTTTTTTCAAATTAGTTTATATTTTCAGAAGCATTTTTCTTAAATTTCATTTATAAAAAATTATTAAGATTGCTAGAAAGTTATAAATTTTTCTCCATGTTGAGGCAATGACTCCTGCCTACATGCCTGAATCGGAAACGGATACAATTTTTTTTTATAGAATGACGGACAAATGAAATAACTCTTATGATGATATTGTTAACTCTTCTGCAGTGCATAGTTTTAACAAAAAACGATTAGATTTGCATTGGAGATCCTGTTAAGTTTTAGACGGGGCTAACCTCTCTGGACTTTAATTATGTAGTTTCCAACTCAGATTGTTGACCGGTTATTGAAAGACCCCACTCGCCGTGAGCCTTTGAGATTTAGTCTTTCAACACATAAACAAGAAATCCAGCCCAGTTGGACCGGGAGGGCCCGCGGCAACACCACCGCCGCAGCACGCAGTTCCGGTGCATCGTTTATTGAAATATTTGTTTTAGTTACATGCTGTGTTAGTTTACAAAAACTTCGTTCGAAGACTGCTAATAGGGTCATTTTAGTGATCAAACAAATCATCCAATATGGCGGGTAATATTTAGCCCGCTCAGAAGTCAAATGTAACACAAATATAACAAGTGAATTTAATATATAAATCTGTCTTTCTTGCGGTCTGAAGAAAATACAATTTTAACTGAATTCACGATATGATGTAGTGGGAGTCAGTAATTATTCGTTGCTATTTATATAATGCTGTATTTTTTCCTTTGTATAGCTCGACCAGTTCGTCCAGGCGAAGCTGAATTCGGAAAGCGCTCATTCCTTCTATCTGGTGACCGACGGCCAGATGCACCTGAGACAAGTGATGCACCCTGAGGCCTCCCAGAAGAACATCACCCTCCCCCACTACTACTACAAGTTCTTCGACTTGCGGAAACAGTTCAAGAAATTCTACCACTCCGAGGAGATCAACTCCATCCAAGACATGCTGACTCGTATCCTTTTTCTTCGTTGTGTCTTGTACAGTTAGAGTGGTTTCACTACTATCATTGGGATAAGGGCAGGTTGGTTTGTGTTTTATGGCACAAGAGACGATTTAGCTAAGCTGCGAAAACGGTTTGTTAATTTACAGAACCATTAAAATTATATATAAAATTGAAATGTCCGAAGTGAGATTCAAAACCACGCCCACATTGGTGAACCAAAGCACTCAAACCCTGCAACAGGGTAATGTAGTCCTTGAAACTGTCGCCTCAACATTCCTAATATAAATTTATAAAGACAAAAATATAGAAGCATCTTGCTGGGTCTAGAGCCTGTAGTTGGTCGACGTTATTTGTATTTGTATATGAAATTGGATAATTTCTGAATATCTGAGTGGTAAAAACTAATTAATTAATCATGCCAAGCGTCGCACTGAGCCTTACAGGCAATGGATTTGAGCAACAAAAATATTTTGTGTGACGTTGGTAGAGTTAAAGAAAATCGTAGTAGTGTGCGGTGGATTAAGAGATTTAGAAGTCAGATTTATCGAATATAAAGATTGATTTTTATTTTTAAAAATATTTTCAATAGTGCGATTTGGAGAATAAAATGAACAATATGATCTTAAAAAAAAAACTAATAAGAGTGACGAAAAAAGTCATTTTTCCATTTGTAAACTGGCTTCCTATCCAATATATCTCCGTTTCAGATATCTCACGAGGAGCATACCCATGTGAGATTGTGATCGATATTTCTTTCGCCGTCAACAAAACAAAGATGTCAATTTTATTTGGACAAGATATATTGCAAATTGATATTGATAAAATCCCTCTTAACGTATGCCCCATTGTTATTTTGAAAAAAATTATAAGTCTAAAACATGATTATTGTCATCCATTCTAAGCAAGAACATCCAGATCGCGTTGCCCAGTAGCCCGACTGTCCAAACAGGACCGGCAATCCTATAAACAACACTTCCAAGCAACCCTTAAACAATGGTTATTTGGACAAGGAATGACAAATGAGATCGGCCCTTCCCCTTCGACACACACACGCATTCATGACTTGTGGATTGGCAAACAAATTCCACTTTAGTGCATAGTTACTCATGCAGATCGCAGCCAGGCAAAAGAAGTCCCCCCGCATCCGGGAGAAAAAGAACAATCTTGACATTGATTCCAAAGAGTTTTTTGTTACTTGGGTTTGACGCCCTGGCAGGTTGCTAATTTAAAAGTTGGTCTACCGTTTCCCTAACTCCTGATTCATTATTTAAGACAGTCTGTCTTAGTTTAGTTTACTGTAATGAGAGGGAATAATTGTACCTCATTGCTGATAAATGTCCTACTAGTGACGATTACCGCATAGCATACTATTGCAGAAAAAAATATCAATTACTACAGAAAATGCAATACCAAATAAACGTTTTGCCATAGTATATAAATGAAACTGCGCAGAAATTTGCCATAGTGCATAAAAAATATATAAGGGAAGGGTGGCCACTGACTATTTGCTCCCCTTGTGGTGCTGCCACGAAGCGGCAAACACTTCAACTATTGCGCTAGTTTGTGATCATTGTCATATTGGAGTTTGGAGGAGTTCTGATAACGTGTCCGGAAAGTATTCAACATTTTCGTGCTAATCAACGTGTTGATGTAAGGTAAGCATATTGCGATAATTATTATAACTAAATGCAAGTTTATAATACACACGATTGGCAGTAACACCTTAAAACTATGTGATTTGAGCTTCAAATGCATGTTTTGAGGTAAGTGCTAGAGTTAGTAGTTTAGCACGTAGAGACGCATTTATGTAATGGGTCTATGTTGGAAACACAAGCCTGTGTCGAGTGGGAAGAAAAAGACAATTATTTCATCTATGATGCGTGTAAAAAATTTGATAAAAAGACAATAGTCAACAACATTTTGTTAAAAAAATTTTTAACGCTAATAATGTTTAGGAAATAAGCTTCAAATCCACTAAAATTTTTCACAACCTTTGTATTGAATGATAATATTGTTTTCATGTTAGAAAATACGCATTCATATTCTTTAAAATACTGACAAACATTTTTTTTTATATCGGGCATAGTGGGTGGCCACTTTTCAACGCTCCGTCGGACAAAATGGCCATTTGGTAGATTTCCGGAAATTTCTTTTTAATTTTAATTAACTAAAATAAAATTCCAAATAATATGTTTTGCATAAACCTAAATAACAGAACTAACTTATCCAAAAAAATTTCTCTCCAATTTTTACTTACTAAAAATATTTTTTTTCTCCTTAGAGTAGCCACTGTGCCCAACCCTACTGCATTGGAACCTTAGTTTTCTTGTGGGCTTTCTCTTCACAGTATTTTACTCATAGCAAACTCAATTTTCCTTTTCGATCACAGAGAAAATAAGAAAATAAAATATATGTTGCCTGATTCCTAGTGGACGAGGTTAATGTTTACAAATTTTTATCATTTTATCGAACTTTTATAGAAAACTTTTAATTATAATTTATATTTTCACGTATATTTTATGCTTTAAAAAAATAATTGCGATTTTGATTAGGAATTGGAATTTACATTAAATCGCATGCCGATCATAAAGGGTATATTTAAAAAAAAATTAGTATTTTGAAATTATTTTTATAATGAAGAGATATAGATTGGAAAGTGCAGCGAAATAAATAGCACAAAAAATAAATTAATGAAATTTAAATAATTTTTTTAATTGTATTTAAAAAACGTGATATTTTTGTGTTTGCTTTTTAAAATTATATTTAATGAATATTTCCTTGACTCAACTTCCTCAGATCTTACAATGGAATCCGATGCTTCAGCCGAATTCTCAATGCAACAAGTACAAAACATTGCTAAGATCATTTTACGACTAGTAGAAGATGGTAAGTACCATAACGTCATTTTATTGCATAGAAATATGTACATACATTACATTTAGTACATTTAAATTTTACCCAAATCTAGTAAGATAAACAAATGCCATATTGTTGCGATATTCACTGCAAACTTGCACTAAAAGTGTGGAGAAAATACAAAATACTCTTGCTATATTTTCCTTATTACCAATTATAATTTCTGTTCAGGCCAGTATAATTACGTTTGCATTAAGCGTTGTGGTCAATGCCATACTGTAAATGCACCTAAATAAATATATAAATTAAAAAAATCAATTCGTATAAAGTAAATATAGTTAATCTCGAATTTCAATAATACTAGTTACAAAAAGTTGGTTATAAAAAAAATATTAGAAAAAACTATTTGGTTTACTCTCCCTTAGCATTGTGATATCAATTTTAACAAGCTTTATTAAATTATCTTATTAAAATGAATTTTTTTACTAATTAGCAAGTGCATTTCGTATTAACATTTTTAAACAGAAGACAAACACATTTTCTAAGCAAAACTTTGAAATTTAAAAAACTTGTTAGATGTTTAAAAAATACCACAATGTGCGCTTAAAACACATTTAACGTGAAAGATAAATGAAACGAAATCTAAACATTTTGAAAATGTCATTGTTTTCGATGATCTTGTCACACGAGATCAGCGAATTCAATGGCCCCAATTTTTCCACGTGCGAAGGTCTTCTCTCTCGGGGAGTCCCATTTCGAAGGTCAAATTCAGCAGGGATTCGCCGACTGATGCGGATGACTGAGGTTCGAAGAGAAAAAAAAACACATGAAGAATCCAATGGGATGTGATATTTGCGTTCATTTTAAGTAACAGTTAGCTAGACCTTTTACTGTTCTTTTGCGAAAGTTGTATTTTAGAACTGTTTGGTCCTGTTGGTTATTGTGTTCTTGTTACTTTGTTTAGTTAAAATGGCATTTGTGAAAATTGTATTCTGGTAAAAAACAATCGCAGACGTTTGATTTTAAATTTTTCTTACTTTCAATTAAACTAAATACGATTATCGTTTCATGGTAATATTATTTTGCACAATGCAGCGATTTTTAATTGGATTAGTTATTTATTTCAGGGGTTTAACGGTCACTTTATCACTCTTAGACAATTATTGTTGATTCAAATCATGAAAACGAACTGTTCGGTCGCTGTGATCTAGGAACAACGAAAGTAATATAATGCTTCTCGATAAAAATAAGTAATTATGGGAACAATGGACTTCGTGCCCCCCCCCCCTCCCCCCTCGAAACAAAAATCTTATAATTTTTTTTTAATTCATATGAGTTTTTTTAATGATTTTAAGGTACATTCATGCCAAATTTTAAGAAAATCGAACAACGCGGTTGGTCGTAACTGCGTAGCAAACAAATTTACAAACAGCCGGTCAAAAAATAACGACTGTATAACGTTCGGTGTGTTTATTCGAATAATTTATCAGCGCTCAGACAATAAATAAGTCTCCTGTGCGTACCACTTACGTCTTACGACCTCAAAATATAAGAATTTCGGTATAAAAATTCCGAAATCTACTTTACAATTAGTCAGCAAAATAACATGTATTCGCGAAAGAACACGTTACCCTAACATAAAAAAATCCTCTTGGAATTCACAGACTGTTCCCACTCATTCACAAGAACAGGTGAAAAAGAACAGGCTGTTCTCGAATGCCAAACGTGAATGGGGTGGAGTCGGCAGCGAACCTAAATGATTGTTTCCGCTCGTACCACGAACCGAACCTGGAACGTCGGAATTGGTATGCAGGTCCGCGTCCATTCGTGGATAACTGTTCTCTCCGGGCAACAAAACGGAGTCCATTTCTGCATTCGAATGCACGGTGGTATTCCGATACGCGCTCGCGGGCATTGGCAGCTATTTTTGTCGAGATCCCTATCTGACAAGAAGTGTAACGTCGTTCGAAAAGGGTTCGTTTTTGATAATTGTTACGCGCTGGTCTGCTTGATGTTGTGTAGGGTGTTGGCAGTAGCGCCGAGAACTGTTGCGCCTTTGTCAGAAACTGAAACATTGGTGACGAGGGGATGTTTGTTTGCAGAAGAGCAGGTTGTTAGATGGTGAAGCACTTGCATCGAGTTTGTATTTTTTTATACAAAAAAAAGACAATAAATGAAATTTTGCGTGCACAGTAGATCTCAATGGTTCAATTCGGATTGGGATAGTTCAATTTGGACTTATTTAAGTTGGGTTTGAACCCCCTTTTTATAAGTGAAATTTGTTAAAACATATTCCTTACATTCATTATCATCTACTTCTTTTAAGTATATTCAATTCACAACTTTACAAGCGTACTCAGTTTCAAAAGAACTGCTCGTAAAACTTCAATTTCATGCACCAATTCCAAAACTCTTAGAAATCTTTGTATCAAAGGCTACCTTTTGGTAATACCGCAGTAATATTTGAAAGGTTGTGAATGTAAAGTAGAGGACTGTATTTTTAAATAAGTTAAGCTCACTTGAGTTTTATTCACCTTTGTTTATTGAGAGTCGATCGAACTCTGCCGGAAATACACTTCCGCATTTTGCAACAATGATTACGCAAATAACAGGTGTTGCCACTCACAATACAATCCCAAATAAAGAAAAAATTAATAGCTTTCTAATAAAAACTAAATGATTGTCGAAAGTTGCTTTATAAAGCTTCATTTTGTTATTACTTTCTCTATTAATCTACCGGAAATATACATTCTGACGATAGACAGCGGCATAAATTTTTTTTACACAAAACAAGATGTTTTAAACACCCTTTCTCTTTCATTCGCTCATTTTAGAGGAAAGAAACGAAGAAAATGCAAAGGAAAAGGTTTATGGGTTTTAGAAGTATCTTTAGAGATAAAAAAATATCTTAATATGGAATTTATTGTTTTCTTGTTGTATTTTAACGTATACTTTACTAAACCAGTTCGAGTAATTAGAGTAGTAAAGAACAGCTAGAGATTATTTACTATAATCTTTTGTAAATTGGTAGTTAGGTTAGAATTCCGAAAACGCCTATAACTACTTAATGAAAGTCGTTTGTGATTTGCATAGTTTTAAAAATAAACCGATTAACGCCTATTAGGAAGCAGTTTAAACACTTTTAGTGTTTTTTAGGTATTGATATAATTTTATTAAAAGTTCACATGTTTTATGGTATAAACGTGTACTTTATTAAAACCTGTAATTTTAATACCAATATAATATATTTTTTAAACTAATATTCAACGCTTTTGAATATTTGTTTATAACAAAACAGAACACAAAATCCGCCCAAATACAACTTTTATCCAACGTATACTAAAATCCGCACTTTTTATTCAAAAAAATTGTATTGTAAATAAATGAATGTTTGAACCCTAGTATATTTATGTTCTAAAACTTGTTTAGTGTAATTTTAATTTACAAAGTTAAATACAAATGTAAAAATATGAAACGTAAAATTTTAGTAATAGTAAAAACGTAAACCATTTGCCCAAAAATAAAAATCTATAAAACCGATATTCCGATTTTAAAACCAGCAAATTTCTTCATAAATTTCAAAGGTTTTTTAATTTTATAAAAAAAAATTAATATATAAGTATTTTTTTAATAAAACAAAATATTTAAATTTCTGTAAATTTTAATCACCCATTTTCCCTAATTTTTTTTATGAGCAAATTATATATTATAGAAATAAATTAGAAGGCCTATTTTTCTGTAAGTAAAATAAAAACACTAAAATTTCAAAATCTTATTCCTTCACTAATTGAAAAAAAAAAATCTTCAAAAAGAAGACATAAAAAAATTATATAGTTAATGAACTTTGAACATGTCTTCACAAACAAACAGCCCAATTTATACTTTCAAACTATTAATAACTATAAATAAATGTATGTAAAATCCAATAAAAACTCATTAAAATATTTTAATCTCCTTAAATATTATTTTCACTTTTGAAAAGCATGTCCAAACCCCCATTCCAAAATGTTCGCCAAGTGCACCAATTTTACGATCATTGAACACAACTGATTGACAGCTCTCCAATCGCCCCAATGCAGCTGCTGCCACTGTGTAAAGGCAGAAAGCTTCGCAGAATGACTCGTGATTTACCTGTACGCATCATTACATGCGGGGCGGTGGTAACAGGTGCGTGTTCTGCAACAGACAAGTGCGTTAGTGGTCGTTCGTTTATTATGATACCCCCGGTGTCAGGTATCTTCGCTTGTTCGGCCCTTCTTTTTTTATTAGTATTATATTTTTGTTGGCTTTGTTGGCGGTGCCGACCTCAATGTTGGCGGTATTCCGTGTGCTATGCGATGGAGGATTGAATGGGTTTGGGATTTGTTTTCGGCGTTACATTGGAATTCAAAAGTTTTGGGACACTTTAAAAATGTTTTATTTTTAGACCCCTTTTAAAGTATTGTTAATAATGTTTCTAAAGTGTTATTTCTTTATGAATGGACATAAATGAATTATTCATAACTTTCTGGTGTTGCTTGGGCGTCCTGTTTAGTAAGTGCAAATAGGGCAGCTGCACCGGTCGTTGGTCTGAAAAAAGTTGTTTAATGATAGAACGTACATGCCAAAGTCCTTCCAGAAGGATCTTCCAGAAATACTCTTGTACATCAAAAATACTACAGTTGGAATTTTGAAGCATTTTTTTTTTCAAGATTTTCTCTTGGCAGTACCGACCTTACTACCATAATGAAGGAAATATCTCTTTACGATCGTAAAGATGAGTCCTACCTGCAGTACACTGCGGCCTTCCAGAAGGAAGTTATACGTTCTATCCATAGAGTAATGATACAAATAGAGGAATAAAAATGCTGATTTCAGTGTGTCCATCATTGAAACCACGTGATAAGTGGAAATGCCAATTAACTCATGCGCCAATATTACTTGGCAGGCCTTGGTGACTTTAAGAACTAAACGAGATCGAAGTATTGTAATATGGTTTTGTGTTTAATTTTGTATTAAAATATCGTTTTTTTTTAACGAGTGGCACAATTTAAGGGAGTTTAACAGATATATTAAGGAGATTTTTCTTAGTTTGTAGTTTTGAAATAATTGCATTACGTTTTTATGTAAAAAATTTACCATAAGCGAAGTTCTTTCAATTGTTATTTTGTATACTTCAATAAGAAAATATGAACAATAAAACCTGAGAAATAGAAAGAGTTTCGCTTCTTTGAGTATTGAAAACAAATAAAATATTTTGGTTTCGTTAATGAAGATGAAATATTTAGCGCATATTGTTTGAAAATAAGTAAATACGTACATATACGTTATGAAGTTGAATACGGACAAAACTCCTTATCACCAAAAAAGAAGAAAGTGCGCCAAATTTGAAACTCCTGCAGAAGTCTGAACGCCAAATGTGGCAGCGCTATAACCACGTGATGTTGGTTTTTATTTTCAATGTTGACACCGCGGCCTTACGAGAGTCTAGTAGTGAAGGCGCTCTCTATTTAATATTACAACTCTCTGGTTCTATCATTAAGCGAGGAAGTGGTTCAAAATACGTTTCTAGCGCAGTAGGAAATTTAATTTCTTTCATCCCACTGTCATTATACAATATTAGTGTACTTTTCAGTCGATTTCTTGCACGATTTATCGTCGTAGTATTAATGAAATGCGCAGTGATTTCTATTTATAGTAATTTTTTATTTCGAAATGAGGTCAACAGTTATGGAAAACCAAAATTTCCAATTAATTTTGATTAGCTTTTAAAAGATTATGGATAACGGTCAAATTGTACATATATTTTTACAAAAAGTATATATTTGCATAATAGTATACATCCATCCAAAAATATGTTTAAATTTTAAATATAAAACATTTCGACACAAAAATATAGTACGAAAAATTAAATATCGAATTAATCATAAAACACGTGCATGCTAAATTTCCGGAATTGTTCCAAAAAATAATCTTTCTCTTGACGTCAATGTATGACGTAATAGTGTTTCGGAAGAAGCTTTGAATGGAATTAAGTACTTGGCACCTGCCGTACCCTATATCATTTCCAACGGCGTACCTGTTGTGTAAACATATGCTTTATTTTCGCTTGATATTTGAAGTTGAAGTATTAAACGATTGTATTTTTTACCCTTTATATCATCAACAAATCAACAAATAACATTCCAAATTGGGTATAAATTAGAAATTCGAATATTTATGCCTATGTTTCAGTATTAAAACACTAGCTGTGACGCATAGTCTATTTGTTTCTTTACTTTTAGAATATACACAATATAAAAAAAAAAACTTGCAGTGAACATAGGATAAAAAGTATAGCGACATTTTTTTATTTTTTTTTGGAAAATGCATACTCCACGTAAAAAAAAATATGCGTTCCTTCATTTATGCCATTGAATCTGAAGAAATATTTTTTAATCAATCGTTACTTGTATATTTTAAAGTAAAAAAAAAGTTTATTATCGATTCGAAATAAATCAAAGCCTTTCGATTATAAATATATAAGACAAAAATTAATATAAATATTAAAATAAATATCTCTAATTCATATTTTATATTAAAATTAACAAACAATATTTCAGATTGAAACATTAGAATCCTGACACATCCTTGGTAAACTATTGTACTATCCCTGACACATAATCTAAAAATTTTTACTATTCAAATATGTCACAAAAAACACACACATACGCACACAAACACAAAAGAAGCTTACGGTTAATATACGATATTTAGTTTAACTAGCATGCCCATGCGATAATTATTGTATGACCCCCCCCCCCCCCCCCCCACACACACACATCATACACATATTCGTTAGAGCGAAAATAAAATTTACGGTCTGCCTCTAGAGGGCAGCATGATCAACGACTTGTTAAAAAAAAATCGCTAAAATAAATGATTTTAAACGAATTTTTATTAAAAAAAACCTGTTGATATTTATGAGAGGAAAGTACTATTCGTCACTGGTCCAAGAAATTATCTGATTCCAAAGTCAGACGACGAGGTAAAATACCTGAGTTAGCACCCAACGCAACCTGAATAGGCGTCAGGACATTAGATTACGGCCAAATTTAACCCTCATGCACGCCGGTGGTATTTTTGAGTGTACTTGTAGATGACTTTTGTAATTTAGCAATCCTTCGATTACGAGATCGCTACAGTTTAACTTGTGAAACCCTCGTAGATGTACGAACTCACACTCTTCCGATTGCTAGTCGGATACTTGGTCTCTGGACCACCGTGTCTTACGGTGTAAAGTATTACAACATTTTGTTGTCTGTCGAAAATTACCATTCTCCTCGGAGGAAAAAATGCATTCATTCTTGCCTTTGCTTCTGTTAAAAATGTTTTTCGTAAAACAGAAAAAATAAAATTTTAAACAAATCGCTACCTGTTTGTCTAGTACAAAATAAGTTAAAAAGTAGTTGTCAATTCAAAGCGAATCAAAGCCCTTCGACTGTAAATGTATTAAATACAAATTATTATATGTATACTAAATAAACATGTGCAAATAATAAACGAAAACAACTTACAGAAATTAAAATAAAAATTAAAAATCATAAATACAATTGTTTCTGTTGATAATTTCAAAATTCAATGGAAAATAACTTAATTAGTTTATTTTACATTTTATTTGTTTGAGTTAATAAAAAAACTCAAATATTTTCTTTTCTAAATATAATCAAAACATGTAAAGAAGTCAAACTAATATTCAAAATTTATTGTAAAAATGTAAAATAAATATTTAAATATGAAGTTTACATGATTTCTTGCATTTCCTTGTAGAAAATTATTTTCCCATAACAATGGATGTGCATTTTTGTAAAAGGAATATTAATCAGCTACCCTATAAAATTACGAAAACTTTTAAAAATACATAAAAAAAGCGCTTTGCTTTATATAATTATTTTTGCTAAACTTTTATAAGGTATACGCACTGTATTAGCCATCTTTGTAACTGAATATTTGCTAATGAAAATGTATTAATTTAATTCTAATACTTTATTATTTACCAATAAGAATATTGTGGTATGTAAATTTTCATTGATTTGTTGCTTTTTATATACATTTTGCATTTTTTTAATTGCAATATGCTTTTGATATTTATAAGCATATGGTTTTAGTAGTACAGCATTTGTTGAATTACAAATAAACCAGTTTTTTTAGTTATGTAAGCTGTGATGCTTTCGCCCTTTGCTTATTTACATGTGAATTTTTAATTGTCCGTAGACGTATTTTTAAAAAAAATTCTTATGTATATAATTTAAAATCGCATATTCTGATAATGAATACATAATTTGTACAAATTTTAAATCTATGATATATTTGATTTCCGATATAAAGGGTGAAGATAAACAAATAGACGGACACCTGACTGTCGTTATTTCCTGGCCCCAGTTTGTTGGCGGTTGAGTAACGCCTTAAAAAGACCTTTAAGCGAATCAATAAACGAGTTTAAGCGAGTTGACCAATCTGCTTACTTAAACCATGTAAACAATGTGACGTCACAGACATCTGAATAGGGTTCCATTGTCTTTTATGTACGGAATCATAAAAATTATTGTTTCGAACAAATTTGAGAAAAGCTAAATAAAATTTAGAGTTCGTTTGTTTAGTTTTGCAGATATTTAAACATTAAAAAATATTTTACACAAACTTGAATTATTGCAATAAAAAAATGATTTTTCTTTACAAAACAGCTAAACGCCATTTGGAATTCTCAAATGTTTCGAAAAACTATTTCGTATTACTCATCTTTGCATAATTAGTATTCGATATTCATAGTAGGCTATATTTCCTAGGGAAGATGAATCATGTCGTTCTAAACAAGTTGTCATTAAAAGGTTTATGCATAAACTAGATCATATGAGATACATAAACATGAATACTTCAGATAAAAACAACAACCAGGATGAGGAATTCCTCCACCTTTCTCCGAACAACTATTTAAAATCACCAGTGCATCAAACCTGAGATGTGACAGATTAAACAACCGAATCAAGCGAAACGAAGGCAAGCGCATTGTAAAGCGACTGCAACAAGAGGCAACGCACTTGCCACAACACTTTCGATCGCATTCCATTCTTGCAGAACTATAACAAGTTTCCATGAAAAGAGGTCGACTCGAAAAGAGAGAAAATCGGCCAAATATCATTCCATTCCTTGCTCACTTTTATTTAAATTTTTGTTAATAAAAAGTAATCCCACTTCGTCGCTATCCCTTCTTTTGTCTGGGAAATGATTTGCATATCAGATTTTTTTTTTAGCCTTAAAGGGATGGCAACAGACACGAACACCCCTAATTATTATACACAGGAAAAAGTTGGAAAGTCGTCTAGCCTGGCAGTGACAGCATTCTTTACATTTTTTTTTCAGTTGGTTGTTGAATAGGCATGGCTTAGAGGAAACGTTCTTTTAAAAACAGCTGTTGTTGTTTATAGAGGCAATGGGCTAATTTGTTTCTCAATAATAAGCAATAATTGACTAGTTAGTTTAAATGAAGTGACAAAGTGGTAACGGAACCAGTTAATCCTTGGAATGGATAGTTAATCAATTATAGAAATCAATTCTGAAAAATAACGCGATGTCCGTACTGAACTCTAACTGTAACTTCTGGAAGGCTCAAAACTCGTTTCCTCTACGGTCGTATTGAAGCCAATGTGGAAGCAGCCATACTGTACCTTATAAATAACGTTTAAGTGATTTAGTGTTGTTTTTTAATGCCATAGCATTGTAGAAATATTAAATGTATATAAATATTATATTTTCTTCTAATAGAATTGGGGGCATCCGTGGCCCTGTGGATAAAGGCGTCAGCTGGGAATCAGAGGATTCTTAGTTCGATCCTGTGCGACGGACTTGACAAAAAAAGTAGTGATCTTGTGATAGGAGGGTTGCCAGCTTCGCTAGAAAATACTAGAAAAGTCGTCCAGAAGAACATCCGCAAAAATTATTGGCGTGTATATGGGACTGGTGCACGATGAATCTGATCGGGGTCCGAAGTCTATTAAAGGCGTTGGGTGCCAGTTCAGGTGTTTCCTCGTCATCTGACCATGGTTCAAAAATACGAGGTATCGTTCCCGGGTCTTTCCTTCGAGATAGACTCCGAACCATCGCCAATAGCCCACTGTGCAGCTGTACTGCGACGTTAATTAACCAAAACAAAAAAAAAACTTCTAATAGAATTAATGTATATATTGCTAACCAATTATGTTTTGTTATTGCTTTTTAACTACCTTGCAAATGACTTTCTATTTTAATAGCAGATTGCACTTAATGGGTTTCAAAAGAAAATAGAAAAAAAACTCAGCCAAAAGCAATACATGTCAGCTTATTTTAACATGAAAGATATACGAAATATTGCGGTAACGATGAAGGAGGGGTACAGTTGTTACCCCTTCAATTGGCTTCAAGTCAACAAAATGTCTTGCCTAATTCAGAAGTTACAGTTACAGATCAGTGGATGGCTGGTTAGGATAGACGCCACAGTAATCTAAGTATCGCGAGTTCGAAGATCGTCAGTCAACTGAAGATTTTACGTGGAGAGGGGGCTGATGTATATAATTTTTTTTGTGGCCCAAATATATTCAGGTTTGTCGGGGTGTAGAAGTTTGTAGAACGGGGTATACTAGATCTACTATTATGTAGTAAGCGTTAGCTTACCATATCAGCGCATAGTAGCTCTTCCTTAAGAATTTATTTGAAAAAAAAATGTATGATTTTATATTTAATTTTAAAAAATTCATTAGATATTATAATTAAACAGAAAAATAAAAATCACACACTCAGTTTTTTAAAACATCTAAAGTGAATCTGTAAAGATCTTTTTTTTAAACTTTTTTTTTTTCTTTCCATAAAAAAAGTATTGATTTTTTGATATTTTTTATACCGCTTTTTTTGTTTACTGTTTTAAATATATATTAAAACTTTTGATACTTTCGCAGCCGTTTGAACACCTCCAATCGGCTAGTTTAATCGGCAACTTTAGGACTGTTACGGACGGAGCGTTTGCGGGTGAAATATTACCTGTGATTCGAGAATACAAATCATGTGGTTTGTATTCACAAATCACAGATCAATTTTTCACCCGTATCCGCTCCGTCCGTAACAGTCCTTAACCATTTCCTACATTCTATAGTAACTGTCGAAATATTATATACATTGGGTCAATACCGAAAACAAATCTCAGTTAATTGTCCATTTTGTCGTCTAAAATCCACTTTTGCAAACTTCAAACCATTATCGATATCGTATAAAATTATCCCGCATAAATCGAGTCTGTAAAGCTTTCCCCTCTCATTGAAATGTAAAACGGTTTTTGTAACTAACTTCGTGTTATTGAGGAAAAGCAAATTCCGGACAAATATGGAAAGGTTGTTATATTTATAATTTCTGGTTTACTATGTATAAACACTTCGAAAGGTGATATTTAAAAAAGAGGAAATTATAAAAACGTTATATGTATGAGAACGCTTTATTTAATGTTTTACTGCTCGATATTTATTTATCGTTACGAAGGATGCCCCAAAAAGGTGGTGACGCGTTTTACTTTTTTATGTGTTGAAAATAGCCAATCAATGTGTATTTCGAAAATGTTCATAATAACCTAAAGAATTTTTAAAAAATATATTCTTCAATATTTAAATTTGTAACATAAAAAATCTGAAAAATATATAAATAATCTCTAAATTTAATATGTTTAGGTAAAATTAAAATAAAACACATAATCTTCAAATATGTTTTAACTTACAATCCTTATTCTAAGAAACACTTTAAAACTGAAAGCCCTTTTTTGCCTTTAAAAGAAGTTTTGTATACAAAAAGTTTAAAACAAGGGTTTTAAATGTACTTTATAAAATTTCTTAACAACAAATAAATAAATAAGATGTTCATAACGGCCTCTAAAAAACGTACTAATACAGTATTAAAAACTATTAAACTATATTTAAACTATATTTCTAGATATCAGTCAAACATTACTTAAAAGCAATATTTATTTCTCAATTAATCTCCAAATAACAGAAAAGTTTTCGACCATATTGCTATCACATAATTATTATACAAATTTTAACCTGTTATTGTGCGTCAGTACTTCATAAGCCAATCAGAATGCCTTGTTTTTTACCGAGAAACTAAGCAAAACTAATTGGTCTCATACATGGAAACCAAATAAATCTCCACTTTTTACAACTAATCATAACTTCATAGAAAATGCCTTCACGTGATCAGTTTCGCAAGAGTATTAATTTTTGTGTGCTCGTTGGGTTTTTAGTAGCGGAAAAATGCTGATGATAGTTCGTTTGATCTAATCTCTGTGCTTCTCCCTTTACAGGTTATTCTTTTGACACTCCAGAACAGATAAACGCTCACCTAGAACCCGGCATATGGTAAGTGTACCATTTTCGCTTCCATTTTGCGATTGGGTATTTAATAGTTAATTTCTATCTGTAGTAATAGTCTGTTTAACACAAACAAATAAAACGTTTTGGATTGTTAACGTTAAATGTTGTATTACACAGTTAACAAACCTGGGTTTCACAACATTATTCTTTGCTTATTTATGGAAGTAATTATTAATTGTTTGCTGCTGAAATATATTGAATATTAGTTCTAATATTGATTGTATTGTACTGTTTCTCTTATTTAAAATATTTATATTTTTATTTAAAATATACATTTCTGAATTTATATGTTTAAAGACTGTAGCCGTAATGGGAAAATAATAGGCAACACATTATTAGCTTGACGATTTAACCATCGCACCTTGTTAACGAAAAACGGAATAATAATTTAAAAATATAATTTTTTTAACGTTTGTTTAATCATTTTCTCTTTATAAAAATCACATGCTTAATTCAAATAAAATGTTTTGGATTTTGCTGTATTTTATTATTTAATTAAACGGACATGTTTATTTTTTAAACTAATTTTTATATTGTGGATCGAAGTACCTCGGTGGTTCATTTATTCCCAATTTTCCTCAGAACTTCTCGCGTTTTTATGAATACAATGTCTTCCACTCAGGTTTTCAATTTCTTATTTATACAGCGGTATTGAACATAAGACATTTCATAATTAGGGAAGCAATAGTGTTTGAATATGAAGGATCTCAGTACTTCCCATTTATCGCCGCCACCCTTCCATTAAGAATTCCTCTCAGGTGAAATAGCCAGGTACCCGGATGAAGTTATAGACCCGTTCACCGTGTCGTCATTTGAACGGGTCGTTGGCCACGTGACCCCTATATTGCGTAAAAATTACCCCCCCCCCCCCATCCTTCCACTTCCAAGACCACTTTCTACCATCATCATGCGCCCTGTAATAAGTAACGTTGGACGAAAACTGTGATTCTGTGTTACCAAGTTTGGCGTGAAAAGGCTAATCTGGTTATTTTTTCGATACAAATAATATTTATAAAGCCTATTTTTTTAAAGCTTTTGTTTTTACATATTTGTCATTTGAAAAAAAAAAAGGAATTTTTGAAATCTAAAAAATATATAAAATTGTTGACCGAGCGTTAGAGAGGTGTTCCTGTTTTCCCTCGACATTTCGTCTGTAAATTTGTTTGTCTGTTAGGCACTTAAGATCAAACTCATTGCTAGATTTTCTTCAAATTTGACATGAATCTTGCTTGAAGTCATTAAAATCAACGTATATGTTTTTTTTGGAGTCGCGAGGTGTAATTTTCTTCCAGAACTATTAGTTATATTTTATTTCTTTTTTACCGAGAACCACCCTTAGGAACTGCATCCCAAAATAATACTCTTAACCCCACAAAGTCAATCAAATAGCAAACATTAATTTGTAAAATATTAAATTTGAACAATTAAGGTAATCCAAAGGCAAAATAAATTATATTAATTAACACAACATACATTTAAGGTTTAATTTATAGAATAATAAATATCTACTTCTTTTAATGGTGCGTATTTTTTTTTATAATGATAAAATAAAAGAAATAAACTAATAGCAAAACTCACTGACACCGGGATAATTAATGATCGGCGGCGAATATATCTTTAATATATGAATATACACAAATCCAAAATTAACCATAAGAAATCAAAACGAAAAATAAATATTCATCACCCTTTTTAGTTAACGATTTTACCCTTTTTATCCCTTCTCACACCCCTAAAAGGCGGCCATGTTTGTACCATTTTCAAGAACTTGGCGAAATTTTTATTATATTTTGGCGAATTAAAAAAAGTCTCTCAAAGAAATCGGTCGGTAGCCCTGAAGTGATTGTCCTCTGTCAAGGTTAGACAACTTCACCCTTCGATCAAGGTGTACAGTGAGGGGTACACGCTCCATGTAAGGGGGGGGGGGTACTTTCGCGTGGACAGAGGGGATTGGGAAGTAAATTACATGTTCCTTTTTGTTCCTGCACTCAACCCGAGATTCTTATGCCCCTCGCTTTTTTTAATGGCTGTTTGGCGAAATTGGAACACTGGGGATTGGATAGAATTGAGTGATGTTTTTTTGTTGTTGTTGTTGGCGTTGTTTATTTCAATTTTTTTCTCACAAAGGGTTCAGGATAAACCTTATATTTAACTGGGAAAGGGGATGGGTGTAATCAGAATAAATTTCGAACAAAAAGAAAGGGGTACATCGTTTCTTATTTTTTATTTATTAATGCACCAGAGCTTTTTCTGGTGATTCATGTTTTTGTTTGGGATTTTCGTTGGGCCAGACGAAAATTTTAAATGCATAAAAATAGTGTCTGGAGTCGGGTATTTACAGCATTTCCTTGCTTTTGAGCTGCTTGAATTCTCTTTCATAAATAGTTTTCTTTAAAATACTCCCGGATTTTCTTTACAAATAAAGTTCAGTTATATTTTAAAAGATAATTTTATAGAAAAAAAGGTTGGCTTAACTATTTGATTAGTTACCTCCTAACATGTTAGAATAGTGGTGAGATGTTTTTGGAAAACTTTGATCAGAATGAAGTTTAATTTGATCAAAGTGGAATGAATAAATTAAATGTATGGGATTAAATGTATAGAAATTTTTATGATAGTTGTATACTGTGTTTAAATTAATGCATAAAGTTAACTATTTAAAAAAAATACAAAATTAAAATTTTAAATTTATATTAATATATATATATATTTTTTTTGTTTGAGTAACATGTGAAATGTTGTACAAAAAGTTTTATTATGCATCTTTAGCAAATGCTAATTATTTATTCTCTAAGAAACTTTTGAGTTTTAGAAAGCCATTTAAAAGTCCGTTTAAAAATTATTAATTAATAAGTCAACAATATTAGCGATTTAAATATTGATTCAAGTGTAGTATAATAAAATAAAATATACATTGAGTATAACACTATCCCTATAACGATTACAAACTTTCCTTTTTTCCTACTCGTACACTCTCAAATTTTTTAATACACTAACATTGAAGGCTTTAAAAAAACATATTTATTAGCATCATTAATTAAATGCATGATACTTCTTTAGTAATAAAAAAATATATCACTTATAACGAAATAGCAAATTTAAGTCTAATATGATTGCTTAGTTTCTATGTAATAAGTTGTTGTAACTCGTTACAGCGACTTTTCGTTATAAAAATCATCTCGTATTGGTTTCACGAGAGGTCAGTGCATTGCATATCCATTATAGTAATAAATAACAATATATTTATGGAATTTATTTGGTATTACACAAAATCTCCCACCCTTAAAATGAAATTCCACTATTCCAATACCTTGTCAAATGAAAAAAAAAACACAAAAACACTGCCAACCAATGAAATGCCTCGTTCACAGTTTTGGCTCTAAGAAGTTATTTTTCCGGATAATCGCTGATTTTCAAAAATATAATTGTGTTTTTGATCTTTAAAATATTTCGCGCATGCAAAATTCTTAATTTGAAAAATCATCAGACACAAAATCTTTCCTCAAGTTGGACTTTCACACTTGGGGTCGTATCAGCCATCCAGTCAGTGGCCTTTGCTTTAATAGATCCGAGAGATATAAAAGAAAGAGGAAGGCATATCGTAATTCTCGGTGAGAACGACCTTAACCACTCTCTTCGTGCACTTCCACCGCATCATTATATCCCCCTCAGAAACGCATTTTCTTGATGCTTTTTGCTTTATTTTCCACCGCACCCACACACTGATGGTTAACTCCTTGTCTTCAGAGCTCCTTATCTTTTGCAATTTACCCCCTTTTTTCCCATGCAGGGGTGAATGGAACTCTCTTAATGCCCGGAGTGGAACGGCCTATGTAACAAAATTGATTTTTTAATGCAAGGGAGAATTTTTATTGGTTAAAATACCCCGTGTCAGAGGTTTGTAAATTTAGAAATTCCACTTCGATTCTTTTAGTATTCCATGCTTCTACTTCTAATAATAAATTTGTTACTTTGATTATAACGAATTATTGAGCAATCTTAGTCAGTGGTGGTGATTATAGGGGGAAGTGAGGGGGGGGGGGTATGTCTTTTGATTTTTATTAAAAATGTAAAAAATTTCGATAGAAATTGTAAATCCCATCCTTTAATTTTAAGGCTTGTCCTCTCATGTTTGACGTATAATTGCCCCTACTGATTATAGTTAGTAAAAATTCAGCATTTCAAAACTGTATGAGTAATAGCTAAATCAAACAATGTTAGAAATTTGGGAGTAGAAATTTTGAGAGATAGTCGACATAGAACTCTCCCGGAAATTATTTTGATTAGGCATAGCCATCTATATTGTTAAAAATAAGTACTCAAAATTAAGTAAAGTATACTCAGTTTTGAGTACACTCGATGCGTATTATGGATCCGAATACATAAGTTTCCATTTTGAAAGAAATATATACTCAAACTGAGCAGAATAAGTAAAGAGAGCAGATGCTAGCCTACATGGGCTGCCTGCATAAATCACTTTCAATAAATATCGACAATTACAACCATGACATACCGGGAATCGAACCCAGATTCTCAGACACCGCAGTCGAGAGCCTTATCCGTTAAACTACCAGGGCGACTTGAAGAAGTTATAAACAGAAGAAATGTTTAAAAGGGGTGCCAAAAGAATGGGAAGTATGATAATTGAGTTGTAATAACTCATTTTCTATTTAAACAATCGACATCAAATAATGTGGAAAACCATTTTCGGAACAAAACTTTTTCAAGTTTGTAAGGGTGTTTTGTTAAGATGGCTTGAACAGAAGCTGTTATTAGCAATATTAAAATACACTGCTCATTTTTGAGAAAGTACGGTTATTTAAACTTGAGTACATCATCGTTCATTTACGATGCAATTGTATAAAGAAAAGCGAGTAGGCTCAGGTACTCATTTTTAAGTACCTTTTTTGCAGTATAACTAATCAGTACTTTTAATCCTATTTATGATATTGAGCATATTTCATTCAAGCTTTAAAGGTTAAAATTATCAAATAACTAGTGTGCGAAAGACTTTTCAATTACATTCGAAACAATGTATTAATTTCATTAACGATTGCGACATTTTAAATTAATAACAGTAATATTAGCATGTTTTATACTGGATTTGCCGATATTTAAAAGCAAATTCGTCTACTTCTTTAGCACTTTGTAGGACATATTTAGGTGTAGGAGCATTTTCCATCTCCCCCTAACAGTACTGGGTAAAAATTGTACTTGAAAATGTTTTTTTTCTATTCGATTCTTTCTGTTACGGCCCATGGGCATTATTAAATTGGTTATTACGGCATTATTCATTATTACGATATTTTGTTCACACGCATACTAACTGTCTAAAAACTTTATTTGGACTCGGGTGACTTCAAAATTTCTAGCAACATCAAAATTCGTATCGAAATTTTAACCCGAAAACAATACTTTTATATATTTTATATAAGGTAAAAGCAAACCCTATCCACAAAAAAATAATAACACTCTGGGAACAGATATCTCAAAATAATCCTTTCTTTGCACCGGCACTCTGCCATGCAAGAAGTCAACGGACAATTGCGGCACTTGCAAAAAAAAGCAACAAGCCGATAAGGCACACAGATAAGACCCAAGGGGCCACGCATGGCTTGTTGAGATGATAATAGCTAACAAGAGGCCAGCAGCACAAGCACTCGGGATACAATTCTTCCGCAAATAAATGAATGGAGAGCTGTGAATTCAACAGATGAAGTAGTCTTGTTGATGTGGGGGGGATGAGACACGCTCTCGTTAGATTGGAAAGTTATTGACTGAACGTGGTTACGTCATACGTCGTTGTAACTATCCGTTGCAAGTATGATAGGGAGAGTTCCGTTGTGTTTGCACTTTAGCGGAAAGAAACTATTGTTTGTTGAGTTGTTATAGACCAGTATGATGAAAGGTGTTTTTTGGGGGTTGCATATTTTTAATTTCTTGATATGGTTTTGTTTTGTTAATTAACGTCGCACTAGAGCTGCACAGTGGGCTATTGGCAACGATTCGGGGTCTATCTAGAAGGAAAGACCCGGAAACACATACACATTCATACATTCACCTCGTTATTTTAGAACCATGGTCAGATGATGAAAATTTCTTGATATGTATTTTATATTTGTTGAACTCTTTGCTGTTTCGTAATTGACAAGCCAATGAAAAAGGGATATTTTTGAGACGCGCTTTACTTCATTTTCTTATTTGCCTAGAAATGTTAGAAATCTCGCTTTGATCTGAGATGCCAAAACCACGTCAATGCCTTAGGCAAAAAATCGGTCATCCGACTCAGACTTCCACCGAAAATTATACTGGAGTCAAAGAACATTTTAGATCTGTCCTAGCATTTTTTTTATTTCATTGCATTTTAAGTCATATTAAATCAATTCGCATTGATTTTTTTAAATTATTTTTTTGATTAATTAATATATTTTAAATAATTAAATAAAATATATTTATATTTAATGAGTAGTTTTTAAAAAAAATATTTAAAATTATTTACCTTTGACAAAAACTTTGCTTAGGGCTGAAACTTTTAAATCCTGCTAATGCTCCAGTAACCTAGATGATTAATTTTCCTATTTTTAAAATATTTTATTTTTACCTATATTTTACTGCTTTTACATTTCAAGCCGATTATTTCGTATTAAAATATATCTTATTCCATAAATTGTTTTAAATATTTGTGGAATCTGTGCCATGTTGAAAGTAAACCTCTCATCTATCAGTTCCGATTGTTCAGTTTTCCAATAGCACTTGATCAACTACATTCATATGAAGAAATAGCAACCATTTCTGAGTAGAATATTAGAGATATATAACTACTTCTAAGCGTTACATTGAAATTTGAATTGCAAATTAACCTGGTTGACCACTTAACCAAAAGAATGAATATGTATCCTTTTGGGAGCGTCCAGAAAAAAATAGTCATGATTTTATAGCTTTGACCCCTTCAAGTTGAGCGATTGCGTTCCAAATGAAACTGAATTCGAATCCTTTTCCCATTCCGCCTCATAAGACGTTCTTGTGGAAGATAAGCGATTCGTGGAGTTTAAACCAGTTTTAGGTGAGGAAAGAGTAAAAATATGCAGCAAAGTGGACAAGAGGTTAAAAAAAAACTAAAGTAGTTCTTATAGAAACAAGTTCTGAACTCGCTTGGAAAAGTTTTGTCTGAGACTGTGCATATTTAATCGTCCGATGCGATGTTGGTTTTTCTCAAAAGGTCATCTATCTCTTCATTTTGTTTTTCATCTCGTTCTTTTTCGGAACAATGGCTTTGGCTTGGTTTGAGGGAAAATGTTATTGTTGTAGTTAAGGTACACGGAATATTTTCTCGCCATGGCTTGGAAGAGCGAAGGTGAACAACACTGCCCAGCCAGTTCGAAACGAAAGTAAAGCAAATGAAAATAGACAAGTTAAACCATTCGACCGGTTTTGGTTTCCCATGCGACTCCGGACATATTTTCTTAGTGGAGCGTTTTCATTTTCACTCGCGGATATTTTTCTTCAGTTTGGGAAAGAGATCTGGGCAGTTAAAATGTATTTTTAATCATATTTGTATGCGGAGATGTTTCGTATTCTGTGTGCCTCGCAGTTTCGCTTAAAGATACGTATTTATCTTATAAACAAAATAAATTCTAAGTTTGATTTCTTCGAGATAAAGTTTGTCGCTGTTTTGTTAGATTATTTTTACAACGTTATAATTCTTGTACTCCTATGTATATTTACTTTAAAAGTTATCGAAGTACATATTATAATTGCTTTTGGTTTTCTGAACGACAAAACAACAACACTGTTTTTATAAAATTGCAAATGTAACGAAATAATATTGTAATGATGTCTACTAAAATAAATATTTTCACTGTATATTCAATTTAAAAAAACTATGGAAAAAATGGCAGATTCGAGATTTTTTTTTTGTCTGGATTATTACAATAGCCATTTATAACGCTATCTATAAGGACATTTCAGGATTAAAAAATTATAATGAATGTGTGTTAAATTTAAAAAATACCTTAAGTTTTGCCATAACATATATAACTTTTACACTTTGACGGATACATATATTTAAAATTCTAAAAAGGGTTTCCAAGAAGTTTACCGATGATTTTTCATTCGAAAAAATGTTGTATATAGATTTTGAAGTTGCAAAATGATTATTAAATTGCGTTGAAATAAATATAGGAAATCACGTTAGACTACGTACCTAAACATCCGAAAAGCAGGCACATATGTAAGGGGCAAACACGTATGTTCAGGGAGTTAACCCCCCCCCCCCCCCCATTAAAAGTCAAGTAAGAAACATTAAGAACCGAATTAATGTAAAATTCATAAAAATATAGCAATTTTTTTGGGGGGGTGGGGGGGGGGGAGAATACCTGAACGGGTATTGATTATCCCCAGATAGAAACACGATGACGTCATGTTAGGCTTAGTTTGAGATAAAAATGATATCATCATGTTTTTGAAGACTAATTTCCTGGGGTACTACACCGGAAAATACTCTCAAAGGCGGTGTTGAAGTAATTTTCATCTCAAACTAATCTTAACAAGATGTCATCACGTTTTATTACCTAAAATTTTGATTTCAGCGACAAAGGGGAAATAAACCATATAATATATGATTCTCATATTATAAGGATTCAAAAAATAAAATTTTAATTTCTCTAAATTTATTTCACAATATTATTTTAATCACAGGGAGTGATTTAGAAATTTTAAAAATAGTTATTGACAACCGTTAAAAATATATAATGACAATAATAACTGTTGCTGTTTCGATATTTTAACTGCCAACGTATTCTTGTTTACTTGAATAAAAATTAAATTAATGAGGATTGATGGAGGGAGGGGGGGGGGTGAGATATGTATTGATTTTTTTTTTTGGGGGGGGGGGGGGGGAGGGGAGAAGGGTACCTAAAAAAAATTCGTTGCTCAGCCATTGACCTCCCCCCTATGAAAAATCTATACCTACGTGTCTGCCGAAAAGGTTAACGTATATAACTAACTTTTAACGAAACGTTGGTAA
Source organism: Troglohyphantes excavatus (assembly GCA_963932185.1). Lineage (NCBI taxonomy): Eukaryota > Metazoa > Arthropoda > Arachnida > Araneae > Linyphiidae > Troglohyphantes > Troglohyphantes excavatus. Next base: position 56,146,268 of record OZ010668.1, on the reverse strand, counting down.
TACTATTGAAAATGTACTATTCGAAAAATGTATAAAAATATAAAACGATTTGCTATCATGAAAAATTCTATCAATATAACAAGAATGTTAAAGTATTTTTACGAATATTATTTATTACATTGCTTTAGTCTATGACTAAGTATAATGAATTTTCTATTATGATACCATCGTCTATAAAAATTTCACCTGTTCCCTTCGCAAATTAAATAGGCGATAAAGCACAGCAAATGTGTTTCAATGTGCGTTTTATGGACTTCATTTATGTGATAAAGAAATATTCCTATTTTAATAATATTTTTTATTATTATTTATATCGACTATAAAAGCATAGATTGTTTGTGGAATTACTCAGTAGCGGAAATGGTAATTTCGTTAATTTTCAAAATTGAGGCATAGTACTCTAATCTGAATAATAATTTGTTATATTTAAGGTATGAAATCGGTAATGTGTTCGTATGAAATAAAGTTTTGTATTTATTGAAACCAAGAGAAAACTTACATGTAGAAATGTTGGAATTACAATATATTTCCAAACAATTATGAATAACTAACTTAATTGATTAGTATTGAGAATTTATCTTTAAAACTGTAAAATTTTATTAACAGTTTTTATTTTAAGTACTATTTCTAAACAAGCAAATTACACAAAAAAATAATATTGTATTAACATAATATGTAAATTAAATCCAAAAAGTGTTTCTTTGTATTAATGATTATTAAGATTGTTTACTAAACCAACATTACCTATTTGTTTTGATATCAAAAGGTTTACGCGTTAAAAACTATTTATACACATATGCAATGTTCTTTCGTTATATAAAATCTACATGATCTACTATTGTATTACCTACCCTTTTGTCCTCGTTGTATCTATTATGTTGTTTGAAACTTATTATTTCTAAAATACAAAACAAATATTTTACAATAGACAATAGCGCACTTTGTAATACAAACTACTTTTTAAGAATTTGTTTCGTAACATGATTCAATTTTAATGTATATTGGTTAAAACAACTTGTTCACAACTTATTTTCAAAATGTGCATATCATTTCCAGTTTTCGTTAAAAACTGTGGGAAACAAGAAATACTTCCACAAAAGTTATAACATAAAAATAAACAATTTTCTGTAAACTAAATATGCATTGTAAACAAGATTTTTTTTCTGTTAAAAATGTTAAACATACATAATGCCAACTATGTCAAACTTTATATTGTTCTTTTAGTTAGTAACCTTCAAGTACGGTTATAAATATTTTTTTGCTAAATAGCCAACATAACAATGCACTGAGTATAAACATTACTTAATAATACTAATAATATAAAGTATGGTTAAGAATGTCGAGCAAAAAAAATATGTTTAATTTCCCACTATATCTTATTACTTCACTTTAATCTTATTGAAGGGATGATGGGTAAACATAGTATTGGTATAAATAAACGTGGATTTTGAGATCAAATATTTCAACGTTAACAACTGGTTTCTTCAAATTATCTTAAATAATATATTTTTTATGAAGTAAATTAAAAACACTATGAATACAAGACTAATATTTAATTGAAATTGAGATTTTGAACCACTTTTCCTATGACCTCATTCTTGAGTAACTATTTTTAAATTCAGGGTAGTCACAAATTCTATTACGATGGTCATTGTTTGGCTGTTTAACTACGCATAATAAACCATTTTTTTTTATACTTTAACTACTTTGTTTGTTGCTACAAAAGATAAACGACTTATTTAAAATACAAGCGAAGTAACTGGTCAAAAATAAAGTTTTACTTTGTAATACTGCTATATGATACAGCCAAACAATGAACATCGCTTAAGACTTTGTGACTACTCTTTATATTTACAATTTAAATTTGAATGAAAGAATTCGTCCCACATTGTATGGTCATAAGATAAAAATCCAAAAATGTTAATATCGCGATTTTGTATCATCTCCAAAATTATTTTCGTATTGATGAGTAGTCTATGTTTATATATTTTTTGCATTTGTTTATATAACCATAATCTCATAGGATGTCTTAATATACGTTAAATACTTTCTAGATTTTAATAATTGAGGAAAACAGGGATAAAAACCAAGTGTGATTGGGACTGTACCGGTCATACTGGATCTTCTGATTAAATTAATTTTACATTTAAAGAGTAATGTTAACCTATAAATTTAACCCATTTTACTCCACTGTCATATTTTAGATTATACCATCATATAAAATAAACCATCTGTTCTTTCGTTTACTTGTTCTCTCACCAACTCCAAAATACATGTTTATTTTTCTCATTTAGGAGCACAAACGATTCTGATTAACTGTTTCATAAAAAATGATTTGGAGAACAAAAAATAAATAAAATGGCTTTCCTTAAATGTAGAGGAAATGGAGTTACTCTTCGTTAACGAATTTATTAACTTTTGTGCCGGTCCTCCTAATTTCATCATACGGTAATACAAAATACAATTAAATATAATACAACACAATACAACATTTACGCTTCGTTAACGAATGCACTTCTAAATCATACTGAAACTTTCTATAACGTACATCCATGATAATCTCTAATAAAACAGTTGTCTTTATCTTTCCGACATTGATAAATTCCATCTCTTTGATTTCCGTTGTGATCTGACCGTTGCCGTCTCCCTTTCAGCACCAAGAACGAGGTGGTGGACAACAACACCGTAGTCAGAGCCAGGGGACTTCCTTGGCAGTCTTCCGATCAAGACATCGCCAAATTCTTCAGGGGTCTCAACATTGTCAGGTGAGCAAGTTCAAAGATAGTACATAGTATGTTATGTTCAATGGTTAATGTCGATATGATGGAACTGTGACTATTAATCAAACTGGATTTAATAAAACAAAATATTAGCTATATTTTCCACAAATACGAAACAATGTCATAATTAATCGTAGATAATATTGTCGATGATATTCATATTTATCAAAAATTTACCAAAAGTCCTGCATCTCTGAGCTATTCACTAATATATTGATTAATTGATTATCGGACAGACATTTACCGACCTTTCTATTGTTCAAGGTGAAATATCATGTTGTTGATAAGCCCAATTATAGGGAATTTAATGTTATGTTTGGTAGCCAAAATAGAGGACACAAATAGGTTATCATTGTTTCTCCTTAATATTAGTATATAAAAGCCTTTTTTTGTAAATTTAGTGCGACGTTTACAAAATTTCAACCGTTGGGAAACTTCGAAAATGCTTGAATGAGAAAAGTAAAAGTTAAACTTCCAGATATTGAAAAAAGCATTAAATCTTTTACGAATTGTACCCAATTGCTTTGTGGAACCAACTGCCACAATAAAATTTATGACACTTTTGCTTTCATTTAACAATAAGCAATGAATCATTCTGTAAAAATTTTCATTCTGTTAAAAGTTGTTTTATTTTTAAAAACACAAACCTACAAAAAACGACCGAAGTTCCTTTTCCGACACATTTCCTCAAAAACAAAGTTTTTTTTACGAACAATTAATAATAACTTTTTTTTAACAGTTGCTTTAATTTATTTGTGATACCTATTCTGAGTGATTTTTTTGGAAGAGAGCTCTGTGTTTATACGTTCATTTCTTAAAACTGAAGTAGAAACGAATTCTTAACAATTTCTTTGGATGTACGATACTTTTATAAAGTAAAAGTGGTTTCTTTCCGAACTTACAATGTATCTAAAAAAAATATCCGGTACGATAATTTTTAAATTTAGTTGAGGGTTGTGAATTAAGAATTGTTGCTTTTACTAGCATTAGATGTCGCCACCAGTTCAAATGATGTAATCAATGCCATATCTCAGTTTTTAATTTAAAATAATTTAATATACGGGTTGAAATATTCAAATACACTTTAATTAAGCTATAAATTTTACTGAGCCATACAGTTTAAATCCGGTCAGTCCGACATGTCTATCGTTAAATGTTTAGTGTGAATGTTGCTGAAGAAAGATAAACGAACTGTCCAATTTCAATATCAATGTTGCTTCATTTTGTAAAAAATAAATACGAAATACGTTTTGTGAAGAGTAAATCCCTTAAGTGAACCCATACCTGTTCTACCTTGTTGGCCCTTGAGCCTGTTGTTGGACGTCAATATTGGTATTTGTAATATTAAATTCCTATATTCTTTTCTGTCCTCGCAGGGGTGGCGTGGCGCTTTGTCTGAGCCCGCAAGGACGCAGAAACGGCGAAGCTTTGGTTCGGTTCGAGAGTCAAGAACACCGAGACATGGCACTCAAGAGACACAAGCACCACATCGGGCAGCGATACATCGAGGTGTACAGGGCCACCGGCGAGGACTTCGTCAACGTTGCTGGAGGTAAGATATTCATATTTAATAATGAAAATAAAATTGACAACTCAACAACGCAGGATAATTGTCAAATATATTTCACAGCTTAAAACTATTAATATTTTTCTATTTCTACATTATCCTTCGAGTCTCAGCGGGATAATGTGTAGCCTAATTGATTGTGATCCTGGTCATAATATATAATACCTAGGCAATGTACACAATTCCCATGGAAGGTGTTTAAAACTTCTTATAAAGAGAGCAATTATAAATTTAACAATCCAATGCTCTTATGTTATAGAATACTCTAGATATTCTATAGAATTTTTTCATATAAAATTTGCCTAAAACCTGTACAATTCCTAAACCTACGATAATAGTCACATTTATTTTTAGGAAACAACAATGAAGCTCAAGCATTTCTATCTCGAGGCGGTCAAGTCATTGTACGCATGAGGGGCCTTCCTTACGACTGTACACCCAAGCAAGTGGTGAGTATCTTAATTTTTTAAGTAATTTAAACACGTGAAAGTTCACGACTTTACATTTACAGACAAGTATTAAACATTTATTTTGTAAAAAATTATTTGTGAGAAATGCTAACAAAATGTCGTGATTTCAAATGTACACTGCTTCGCTTCCAGAAAGAGTCAGAAGTAAAGTAACATGGTCTAAAGAATTTTATACTCAAAATAACATGTCTTTTTTATTAAATTTTTAAAGAAGTAATTATATATATATATATATATATATTTGATGGATATACACACAGAGGTATGTTGTATTTACGACTGGCCCTTTTGTGAAATATCAAAAAAGATCATTAAGAGGGGAAAGTAGGACGGGGAATTGGAATAGTTTGAGAGCAAACCCCGGAGGCCTAAGGATTAGTAATATAATTAGTAATACTCTTAGGATTAATAATATGATTCACAAAAAATGCTTATAATCCGATGCTTTATCATACATTTGATGGGACACTTTATAACAATCAACATATCTCTCTAGTTGTCGTTCTTCCTGAGCGGCGAGACCCCGTGCGATGTGTTGGACGGCGAGGATGGCGTGCTGTTCGTCAAGAAGTGCGACGGACGGGCGACGGGAGATGCATTCGTACTTTTCGGCAGCGAGGAAGAGGCACAAAGAGCACTTCAGAAGCACAGGGAGGTCATTGGGTCCAGGTACATTGAGCTCTTCAGGAGTACCACAGCAGAAGTGCAACAGGTGAGAGACGAAGTTTCAATTGACATATTAACTTATACATCAAGAGTGAATTGAAGGACGGAGATTTGAGAGTAAAACCCTTGATGCATCTGAAACCTTAAATCTATCTGATTGAAATTTTTAGTCGAATTAAATTGACTATCAGTATAGGGTTGAGTTGTGATGATGCTTATTACTTTGTGATTCACGTTCTGAAGTAATTTCTGTTGGACCTATGACACTAAATGAGATATGGTGGCTAAGATTTGGAGTAAATAAATATCGATATGAAATTGTCTAAGAGAAAAACAATGAGTGTCCAGTTCACTTTTTGAAAGTGAGATATGTGCTTATTATGTTAGATATAAAATATTATATGTTAAAGTTGTATTTTCTTTGTACCAAGTTGTGAAACAGGAAAAACAATAATTGTCCGTGTTCATGATCGACTATACGTATTCACTTTGACTATTGCCATACAACCCATATCAAAATAAGTTAAACCCTAGTATGCTGTCTATGTCTGTGAGACATGAAACTTAGCTTTCCATTTTCTGTACAAACACTAGACCGCTATCATTTATCTTCATGTGTATTAACTTAGTAATTTAAGATATATTTAACTTTCATTGTTCTTTTGTTTTAACATATTGCCCGATCAAATACTTTTGTGTGTTTTACATTTAAGTTCTAGATCGCTAATAACAAGCGACTTTTCCAATTCCTTTCCTAACCAGGTTCTGAACCGATGTATGGACCCTAGAACTTACGAACAGCCCCAACCCTTGCTCACCAACCTACCCCAAGTCCCGCTCATTCCGCCACAGCTGCTGCCCCCAGCATCCAGGAGGGACTGCATTCGTCTCAGGGGACTGCCTTTCGAGGCACAGGTGGAACAGATACTGGAATTCCTGGGAGAACATTCCAAGAACATCGTGTACCAAGGCGTGCACATGGTATACAATGCACAGGTAAGTCTTCCTAACATCTAGCAAATTGTTTGCAAATGTAGATTGTCGAATTATGATAACTACTTGTTCTGTAGCGCAAAGAAGTATTATCTGTCGTGAGTTGGCTGAGAAGATGGTTAATAAAATTATTAAAAAAATTATACTGTATAGAGTGAAAGAATTATCAGTGTTTACGGACTCGACTGTTTAAAAATTGCAACGTTATTTTAAGATAAAGAATAATTTAAAATAATAAGTTATATAAGTTATTAATAATTATAGTTATAAATAATAAGTTTTATAAGTAAATATTAATTTAAGTTATAACAAATTCTACAATACAAACATATAAAGATCCTTTTGCTGATACGAAGCCATAAATTTTAAATAGTAGTTATTTATATAGTCTCATATCTATGATTTATACTCCCCATCCCATACTCATTTTTACTTGCGGATTTTATTATATTTGCAGCTTACAAACATATGAAGAACATTAATCTTCATAAGATGTCACCCAACTAAAACTTACTTTAAACGAACGTGAAGCCTTTCTATTTTGCTTCCTTAAATATATTTTTTCTACAATCGATGAAAATACTGAGGAGGCTGAATCTAATTTTAACTCAAACAGCAACTAAACAAGAATATACTGAGACATTTATTCACTTTTCAGGGCCAACCTTCTGGCGAAGCCTTCATCCAGATGGACACCGAACACTCCGCCTTCATAGCCGCCCAACACCGGCACCACAGATACATGGTGTTCGGGAAGAAGCAGCGCTACATCGAAGTCTTCCAGTGTTCAGTCGACGACATGACACTCGTACTGAGCGGAGGCATGCCTGTCCAGCGATCTCTCATTTCACCAGGTATTTTTTTTGGATTGGAACCTTTAATAATGTTTATTTTATTCAATTCATATAACCAATATTGATCCTTTAGGTAATCGCGACTAGTTCTTGATTGTAATGTCACAAATGGTGTAATTCGCATGAATGTCTTATGCAAAATTTGAAAAAAAATCATATTTTTTTTATCTGTAATAAAACACAATTGCATACTTACTACTTTTGAGCTGAGCAACGAAATTTTATTGTTATTGTAGTTATGATCACTCTACATTTATCAGAATTCCAAATGGGACTAAAATATATAAAAAATTTATGTTTCTCGTATCATTTCACAAATTATGTGACCTCGCCACACTACAGGATACTTTAAAACAGCCTGTTATGTATAAACGACGTTTCATCCCTTTATTTTTTGCTCTGCTATGTCATGTTGCATTCTACACCATAATTTTGTTTAAAAAATTTCATCCGACACTTATAATTGTAGTAAAGTTGCAAATGTGTGATCGGAATGATATCCTTCATTCTCCCCTGTAGCTTGACAATGTTTTAAGATTGCAATCGATTTTAACAAAAGCTGAATCCTCATCTTTTCCCCCTGGTCTATTCATATATGATCGCCGTTATTTGAGTTAATATGTTATCTGTAAGCCATGAAGAAATGTATAATATATTAAGAATACATTGGCATATTTGTGACTTATAAGACAGCTATTGGTGGAGTTAAAAGTGTTTAGGTCAACTTTTAACCGTTTTTGAAATTGCTGATAGTACTATAGTAATTTTTCTCTTTTTGTTATAATTTAAATGTGTTATTGTTGAACAGGTGGAAACATGCTCCCTCCTCCGTACGGTACATTTCCATATGTGCAGACGCCACAGATCCTTCCCGCAGTCGCTCCTCTCACCCCAAGGTTACCAGCTGCTTCGTATTACCCAGTGTTCTACTGGCCTTACCCAAGTCCTCCCGTGTCTCCCACAACCTACTATCCACATTCCGGGACAACAGTGGTAAGTTATTGGTCATGATTTCGAATTATTCAAGTGTTAACCCTTTTTGGTCGAGTGTTGACGTCTCATGCACCACTATAAGAATTTCACCAAATATGCGGAAAATCGTCTTGAGTTACTGGTTTACCTTAGCAAGAAAGGCCTCGAACGCAAAGGGTTAAATGGAGGGCTGAAAATAGAAACAAACCAAAAAATACAACGTTTTTCAAGAAATTACTACAAAGTTTTGAGTTTATCATACATTAACATATTGCTCTATTTGATTTGTAAGTGATAAAGCTCGTGGAGCTGTATACATTGATATCGATAACTCAAAATAGAAAAAAATTGGAATTAGTTTTATTTGTAATCTCAGTTCTGCAAATCTGACTGAAATGCTATTATTCGATTTCGGATTTTTAGGAAATTGTTGAAAATGATTATAACTATTTTCTTTCAAATTAAGCTGAAAATGTGTACATAAGGGCTTTTACGATTGATATAAGTAAAATCAACATAGAAAAATCCGACTAAATAGTTTCAAAGGTAGAAAAATAATTTTATATATACTACTTTTTTCAGATTCGCCACCAATACTACACGGAAGTCAATTAAAAAAATTAAATTACGAATTTGAGTTAGATTGAAAGTAGTTTTAGAAAAGAAACATACTCAAGTTGATATAGAAGATTTTATACTCAGTGCCTATATTCTAACCAAAATTAACGACTGCCCAATTGCTATCTGCCAGTCCAATTGAAGACCTCCCTTGAGGACATATTGATGATACTGTGATATTTTTTTATCAGTTATCCATACTACACATTTCCAATGCCTTTAATTTTACGACTTCCCCTTTTTTAAATTATTGCAATAATGTACGGCTGTCTACATTACTGCCCAGATTGCCCGTTGGAAAAGGCCCTGTTTACACGATTATAATCACATGGATTCTGGCGGAGGGAAATAGAGAATTATGTCATATTTTAAAATCATATTTCATTTATAATTTAACATTAGTATTTACATTATTTCAGCTGACTACAGAATGCATTCAAGTGCAGCGCAACAGCGAAGTCCGCCCCAACGGCGATGCGATGGTCACATTCCCAGCGGCTAGAATAGAAGCCGAGCGGGCTCTCCAAGAGAAAAACCGCCAGAACATTAACAACCGGTACATAGAACTCTTCATGGCCTGAGAAGGACACTTGTTCGAGTGCCCCCAGTCGAAGCAAAGTATTTTGTGCACGTGATTTTATACACCAGTGGACTCGCACCGAGAAGTCTTTCCGAAAACTTTTTTGTCTTGTGTATTTTTTCCCCTTGTTTTGTTGTGCGACAAATCGTTGTTTTACTTCTTCCACCGTGCGTAGTGTTTCTCCTGAAGCTATGATAAATATCAAAAGTGCCGCAGTAAAATTCTGGATTACGTTTAGTGTTTCTCCTGAAGCTTGTTAAAACTAAAATTCTGGAATGTATTTATACGCTGTAAGATCTGTGCTGATTTGTTTGTTGTTAGGCTGAGCAAGGATAAAGCTGGGTTTACACTGAGACGTCCAACAGTGAATGCACTGATTCGAGAAACTCATCTCATTGGTTGCAGCTGACGTGTCTCACTGTGTCAAGGAGTATAGAAGATGTAGAGTTGACATGTTACCGAAAAAGTTGAAGCCATTCTGGGACTACATGCTACCAAAACGTTACATTTTTTCACCGAAGTGAAAAGATATTTTAGTTAAACAAAATATTTTATTCTAATAACAATTGAAATTATTTTGAAAAAGGTAAATTTGTTGTTTTACGTAATGTAATAGCATTTAAGTTTAAGACTAGTGCTATGTTTTGGTATGATGTTGAATGATAGCGAGACCGAAGTATATGCAGTGTCTTCTCTATACCTTCCATACTCTTTCCTTGTGCAAGATTTTTACTTTGCTGTGAGACAGCATATGGATCATTTGTTTCGAACATATATGTTTTTTACTAAAAAAAATATATTCCTAATAATAAATCTGTTTAGCCGATTATCTTCTCTAAATACTATATCTGAAAATGTTTTATTTTATCTTTGTATTATTCTGTTTCAATGCTGTTATTCATCAACTATCCATGCATTTTTTTTTTCTATAACACTATTCATGAATATGTATTGTAACTTACGCGTTTACTGTGTACTCAGCTATCGAATTCCTGACTGATGCATTACAGAAATGTTCTGCTGTTGCGGATAGCCGAATGCAACTTTCCCAGTGATCTAAATGGCAGTTGTCCTTTTATTATATAGACAACCATCTAGAAAAAAAAATTGTATAATTATTTTTTATCCTAATTATCTTCATTATTTTTTTATAATCTGCTGTGCTGTGTTTACTTTTATATGTCTAGTCTTTTACCTAGATGGTTATGCAATATGTGTGTTTCGATAACTGACACCTGCCTTCTAGGAAATAAATTTTATTAAAACATTAAAAATGATAATAAAATCACCTAGCCATAGTTTTAGTCAAGTTAAGGATCGTATACACAGGCGAGTTTTTTACTCTCACACAATCGGAAGTTATTCTTATATTGAAAGCAACTACCACGATTACTGTGACCTTAGAACGACGAAATTCGTTATGCTTCTCAATAAAAGTTGGGCATAAACGTCTGGTGTTTATTCGGATTTCTGGGTTATCAGACAGTAAAGAACTTTACCGTGTATACCGGACTTTAGAATTCTTGACATGCAGTTGGCTGCGCCAAACTAGCAGGATGCAGCTTCAAAAGCCCTGGCTCATGAAGATTTTTCCCTACGAATTTGTTATGTTTGGTGATAAAAAAGAAAAATCGGTAAATGAGCTCAGTACCTATGCTAAAACACGTAGCTCAAGTGTAAACTTTATACTGAACGATATATTTCCTTCGCCGAACTAGAAAAACTTAAAGGCCACAAAATTAGACCCTGTGGTGTAACAGACGGGACCGCAGGGACTGCAATGTGGGGAAGCCCAGGCAATCTGGAGTCCTTCTGAGGCAATTAATTAATTATTTGCGTACAATTGTCGGTCCAAAAAATTTAAACAAATAAATCAAAAGATGGACCTAGTCTAGAATCAAAATAACTTTTTATATGTAGCAAATTAAATATAGCATCCATTATCATCAATATTTCTCGAAAGTTTTATTTCTATTTGATACTTTTAAAAGTTCTTTTATTTTCATCCGTCTCAATTTAGAAAAGTGAAATAAGTTGCCATTTTTATAAAATAAAGAATTAATAATTGATATGATGACACATATTTTTGTTAAAATTTTGGGCCTAAAATAATGTTTGCAGGAGGGCCCCCAGACTAGATTCGTTACGTCCATGCAAAGACCAATTTGACACATGGCCTTTTCAAGAAATTGCCAATTAAGATATCAATATTTTTTTACGGAAATCAATTTTTTTTTTAAATATCAAATGCGAATAACAACATTTCAATCAAATCTATTGCCAATTCTGTTGGATGGCGAATCTCCAAATGCAAATGCATACTCTTTCAATCAAACATTTCCAATGTTGGCTTATCACAAGTGCACTATTCTAACTCATAATGCATTGAAATATCATTTTGCTTATCTGCATGTATTATAAATTATGTCCTTTTTTTATATGCTTTTGTATGCAGATATTCTATTCATTAAGTGTATTTCTGTGTCTACCAAATGAGTTTTATTTATTTTATCAGAGAGATTGAGCTGTAACAAAGAGGTGTTCCATGTATAGCACCATAATGCATTCCAAGTGCCTTACTGATTGTGTATGCTGTTATCTCATAACTATTTTATGTTAGTTTTCTTGCACACATTTGTAAACTATGTATTGGTACACTGTGGATGAAGTCCTTAGATTTTATATAAGCTATCAAATGTTCGGGTTTAATTAAATTGAAATTTTTTCGAAAGAGTTTTAAGTAACGTGCAAATTTATATTTGACTATTAACTGGATAAGATTTTGCTTGCTCAATATTTAAAAAAAAAATAGAACATGATAAATAGCTAAATGTGTAATTTAAAGCACACTAATATTGAGATATGAATCCAGCAGTTTAGGCTTTTTTCAGTCAAAGCATTCTGACTTGTCAGTTATTATTCAGTATAACCAGAAATGAAAATAATTTTTTAAGACTTTTAGAGTCCACACTTTGGTGGATTTTTTAAAAAGAAAACTGCTGGATAGCGACTAAAATTTTAGTATGTTAATTTATTACAGTGTACCAATAAAATTGATTCTTGTAATATACTTTATTGTTTGCTGTTTATATACGAATTTATATATATTTCAGAATCAAAATATTTGAGTTTTATATATTGCATTTTTTCCTAATGTGTTTTCATTGTCATTTATTAACATGTATTTGTAACTAGCACCTTATGTAAGTTTCCAGATTTGTATACAAAGAGCTTCTATGCAATCACAAGATGAATTTAGTTGAATGAGAATTTGTATACCAATTGTTATATACTATAGAACCAAATGCTTAGTGATATCCTGAATATATTTTACTAATTTCTAATACACAGTTGAAAAAGTAAATTTAACGTTGTGGTCAATAACTATTAGTATTTTAATTGTTTTTGCATTAAGATAGTAAAACTATACATGTTAGTCACAAAAATAGATTACTGAATGTAATACACTAAAAAAGTAATTCATATTTGTGAAATATTTTAAATATTCATATAGGAACAAGTTCTATTTTATAGGAGTTTTACAAATTTGGTGCTAAAATTTTATAAAAATATTGAAATATTATGGAATGTGTAAAGTAAATTCATTATTGTTGAATGCATTTAGAAAAAAAATGTACTATTTTTAATAATGAAAATTTCTACTATGTGTATATATCTTACATAATTACAATAACAAGTGCAATTAACATTTTTAAATATGCAAGCGTGGCATGCTGATGTTCTGAATATAAAATAATAGTTAAAAAGTATTTTTATAAATTTTATTAAAAGAGCTTGATGGAAAAATTGAGATTTTTTTATATAAAATGTTTTAAAATATAAATTGCAATAAAAATACTGTCTCTGTGACAAAACAAATATTCATATTGTAGGTTTGTTGGAAAAACTTACTAAGTCACAAAAAGCTGGTTTGACATATTAGGGTTTTTGTTTTGACCGAGGCGTAGAAGACTGCGTTAATCTCAATCTAAACAGGTGTTTTATTTCTCAGCCACACCCATCATTTAGTTGGGGAATTTCTTTTCTTAAAAAGTTTCCTCTAGCCCTATGTAGATATACATAAAAAAATTAAAACCTGGACTTTGTAAGTTTTTCCACAAAGCCAACGATATTTGAATTAAAGAAACAGTTTTCTTAAAAATTTATAGGTTGTTGAAAAATAGAAAAATTATATATTTGGTTACATAGCTGTAAAGATGAGACAATGGGCGATGTGCAAATATTTATTGAATTAGCCCTGTTTAAATAAAAAATTAAAATTTGAGAAACCATAAAATCAAAAGAATAAGAACCAAAATGTAGTGTGGCGATGGCCACGCCTTCTTATGTGATTGTCGTGATTTTTATTAAAGTGATTTGTGTTGTACTGTAGTGCCTTAAAATGTACATGATCGTATTCATTTATTACTTATTTCATATACCCTTGTCATGTTGCTAAACATTCCAATTCCAATAAATTTTTATGTAGAAAAATTAGTTTGTCCGAGGTTTATTTGCAAAGAAATCAATGCTACACTAGCTCAAATAATTTTCCTTAATTAATATTCTGAACATATGCCATTTATTCTTAACAGGGCAGTTTTAACTTGTTGTAGGGTTACTCTCCACTATAAAGCGCCATCAACCGTTATACCAGTAGATCTTTTGTCATTAGTTTTGTAAATTAATTTATTACTTTCAATTATTTTTTTCTTCATATATTGATCCGTTAAAGGAAAAAACCGAGTTCAATCCTGTACAATTAGATTCTTAAAATTTTATACTTTCAACTCATAATTAATTTGGTTAATATGAAAGACACAAGTTGGGGCAAATGTGCAATGACATCATGCACATATTAGCCAGTAAGATTTCTACTTACAAGTTATAAAAATAAAGTATTTACATTTCATTTGAAAATATGATGCAATTCTAAAATACGTATTTACAGTATACTGACATAATTTAATATAATACTTGCTGCTAAATAGCAATAGTAGGTGCATACGAAACTAGAAAATAGTTATATTTTTCTACTAAAACGAGCCGGAGGAAAAATATGTCAATAAGAAGAAAACTAAGATATCAATACTACTTACTACTTAGTATTTGCCAACATAATATTGCCCTAAAAATCTTCCAAACATCAGTTAAATAATCCAACAAGTTAGAACAATCCCAATAAAAACATACATTTACATTATAAAACAATCGGTACAATACGGATCGAATTAAACAACCACATTTACGTACATACAAGTACTACTTTGCCATGGGCAGCCTAATATTGTTTATTACTATGGTCAACTAAAAAAATCCTAAACAACTCGCAAATTGTCCTTTAACTAACTGCTTTGCTTTTCTCACAGTCAACCTAGTACCATCCTAAGAAACTCCCAGAGTCAATTAAATAATTTAACACTACAAAAAAATCCTGATAAAAAACATTTATTTACACTATAAAAAGCCAAAGAACCATGATCGTACAGATTGTCATCCTACAAATACTGCTTCGCCATAGCCCTCAGGAACCACCCCTTCCTGAGGCTGGCCGCCTCCCTCTGAATCTCCTCATTGTTGTTGGAGTTGAGCTCGAGCTGCCCGATCAGCCCCACCACGTGCTGCCTGCACTCCCCCTCTCCCCGCTTGGTGTGGTGGTGCACCAGGAACTCCAGCAGGGTGATGTCCCAGATGCAGGAGTAGTAGGTGTCGCAGCTGTCGTTGCACACACGCTCCCCCAGGGACTTGAAGGCCAGGGAGTAGTTGGGCTCCTCCAGGAACTGGTGAAGGATGGAAGCCTGGGAGAAGGTTGAAAAGATCTTTTATATTTTTTTTTCTTAAAAATCAAGCACATGAATATTTTTTAAAAATATGTTTTAACCCCCTCTCTAGGGTTTATGAACTGTGTCTTAAGAAATCTACTGTAACCCCTGCAGTAAGGCAATTGCCTTGACTGTAGCATCCTCCCTTTACCGTACCATCGCACCTTTGTTCAGTCAAAGGTCTTTTGTTTGGTGGCTGAGGACGCTTTTTCAAGTTTCTGTACAAGTAATATTGTCTCATCGGAAAATCCGGTGGGACACCTACAAAACGGAATAGACATGCTCTCTGGCTAGCACAATATTCTTATTGGTGGTGGTAAGCGCCGATCTACTTTTAAAATTACCACTCTATTGGAATGGTCATATTGTTGGTTAAGCAGTGTCACCTCGTAAGTCCAATTGAATTAACATTAGATTTTGATGGTAACACGGCTTAAGCAATAATAATATAACATTTAATAGGTGTTCTAAAAAATATTTAAATAAAACCCACTGGGGACAGAGGAATGGGCAAGATTGATTATGCTCTTTCTCTTTTGGCACCGAGATCTTTTGATGCCAATTTTAACCACTTATAGGTCAGTGCCGTATGTCATACATTGAGCATTAAGCTGTTACAACCAACTGCCACGTATGAATCCCAGGAGACAATATCAGTCAGACAATGGACAGGATATAACAAACACAAGATTAGCAATACAGACCTATTGGCCAGATAATTAGAATTCAGGATAGAACAAACAAAAAAATGCCTTTTTTTATAAAGGAAACTTGAAAAAAAAAAAATCCAACTAAGAAGGGGTTAAGTATCTTTTAAAAATTCACCTCCTAAAGTAAAAAGACATAAGAGCAAACTTACAACCTACTGTAGCTGTAAATGCCTTGTTTGGTATTACAAAAGTCATCATGCAAACTTCCTATCACCAGCCTTACTTACTGGGTTACTGAAGCTAGTTTTAGATTGTTCCAGAGTGTCCAGAGGGAAAACAAATCGAAATTCCTTGATATTTCTCTCATCTATTTTTTTTTCTGTGTGATACAATACTGATACACAAATTAAGCATGATAACATGAAAAAATATATACAATATTCGGCACTGCATATTGATTTGCAAGTTTCCAAAATAATTAACTTTTTGATTCTTCCAAAGAACCTGGAGCAGTTTCTGACCACAGTTGAATAGTTTGGCCAAGTTTGGAAGAAAAAAAAATATTTTTAGCAATGTTCAAGAAAAATTGGAATTTCATTAGGAATTTAGCATTAAACATTTGAATATTCGTAATTAAAATTACTTGAGTGGGAAAGTATTTAGTTGTAAATGGGCAAATATGTATTTATACACAGACAATTGTTCTGTCAAGTTCTAGAAACATCATGACTTCGGAATAATTTCTGCAATTTTGACAGAAAAGAAATTTCCTTTTAGTACACATTTTATAATTCAACATCTTTTTTCTTCTTTTTTTTATTGCAATTTGAATGTATTTGAATAAAGCAGTCAATCGACGATGTTTCATAGCCAGAAATCAACTTGAAAATGTGTTTTTTGTTAATTCCCAAAATCCCTCATATTTCCACAGCAACCAAATTCCCTGATATTTCCTGCTTTTCCCTGTTCTATAGACACCCTGCGTTCCTTAGAATTGTTTTTCATTCTCGGCCTAAGAATCCTAGCTATGAGTACCAATGCAGTTACTATAATATTAGTTTTAAGCATTGAGGGAAAAAAGTTTTAAAAATTGGAACGGTTAAAAATAAAATTGCCCTGTCAGATATAAAATTTTGTTGAAATCTATTAATCGAAAATTAATTTTTATTTTTGAAAATATTTTATACCAATTGCACATAAAATAAACACAAATAGAAAATTATTTTAAAAGTACTTTTTAAAAAAGTTTTATTAAACCATCCCAAAGCAAAATTGATGGAATAGTTTAAGAATGAAAAAGCTTAATTTTGAAAGATGAATAATTACTTAAATTGCAATAAAACTAATTTTTAATACATTTCAAAAATAGGACATCACATAATTTAAGCAATATTTATTACTAAATAACAGATAGTTTAGAATATCTCAAAATATTTTACCTGAGTATGATTTTGCAGCTTTGTGCAACAATGAATCATGTGCTTATAGTGTAAATCATCAAATATAGCTTTGGGCAATGGCAAGCTGAAGAAATCACTGCTAACCATAGCAGCAGAGATGTAATATTTCAGAGCATTTGCATAATGTCCTTGCACTGAAGAATAAAATTTGCCTAAGCAGGATATTTTTTAAAATATTTAATTATAACAATAACATATATGACAAAGTAGTACTTAAAATACATAAAGATAAATATATTTTTTAATTAATAAATACCCTAAATAAGAGAAATTTTCTATTAAAAATGTATATTACATTTAAAAATTTATTAATTAATTGTAAAAAAATAAAAGGGACAATCACACTCATATTTTAAGATCAAGAAACACTGAATTGGTTATATGAATGTTTTTATAATTAATTACACTACCAATATATTTAAAAGAATCTAAACATAAAAAGTATTTTTTTTTACTTTTAGTCCCATATCGTTAAAATAATAATAATAATTATAGGTTAGTTTTAGAAATGTGTATTAGTACTAAAAATCCATTTCTTTTTAGTTTAATGCTTAAATAGAAATCAGAGTGCATAAGTTACTTTAGTGTAAATAATACAAGTGACATTAAATAACTTTTTAATATTATAAATAAAGGCAGGGACTGTGAAATAGATGTAAAAAGTGTCATGTAACAAATATCAAAGAATTTGATAACTTGGTGAGGAAGTATCTCCTTTTCTTATAAAACTAGTTTTGTGGTTCTACTTTCCTTGGAACCCATTGAAGTTTATTGATCAGCATATTCATAAAAAACTTTTATATAATCTGAATATCAGATTTTTCTTTTTTTTTAAAGAGGGATTTAGATTAAAATATAATTTGAAATCCTGCAGGACTAAATAAATAGGTCACAAAATTTGTTAAATTCCATGTTTAGTGTACTGGGACAGACCTATATTTATATATAAAAAAAATCTTGATTTGTTTGTATTCTTCAATTGTTAGAATCTCCAAAAGCTAAACATCCAAAAAAAAAATGAACATTTTAAAAACAAGTATAATAGTGATTTACTATTCTTTCATTTCAAAACAAGTTGCAACATTCCATGCTATAGATGAAGCAGATATTCAGTAATGGCACATTGGGATAAAAATGGGAAGCTTCCATAAAACTAATGCAAAACTATCTCATTCACACTTAAAGGTGGGTTTACATCATTGTTGGAAAAAGAGTTTTTACATTTATAACTTTTAAGTTTCTTTTAGAGATTTGATGAAAAATCACAAATAAGAAACACTATCTACATTACTTACATAAAAAACACTAAATTATGTTACTTAGCTCTCTAATGTGTAAATAAATCTATAATGTGATCAATGAAATGTATACATACCATACATGACATCCCCCTCTATACGAAGCCATGCAGTGTGTGTGGGATGTATGGATAAGGCATGATGCAACGTATTTTGAAATATTTCACCAACAGCTGTCACATTGAAAACATTTGAGCTAAAAATTGAATAAGGCAACTATTAATTTCAGACTACAATCAGATGAAACAGAATGAATAAATAAAATATTATATAAATATAAAATGAATAAAACAACTTAGTGCATAAATACCAAATCAAAAAGTAAGTGGCAATAATTTAACAAACTAATAGTCAAGAATAAGTTTGGTTGGTGTTTCATGGCACAAGAGGCAATTTGGCTAAGCTGCACCAACCTTTTGTCAAATAACAAGAACAGTTTTTCCAACCATTATTTAAATTAAAAGTTACTATTTTTTTTTTTTTTTTTTCTATATTCAGCACTTGATGGTTCAATTAAAGACTTAAAGAAGTGTTAAAAGCACATATGTTGTACTTGTTTATATGATTCTGCTTGGTGGTGTTTTTACTTGGCTTCAAAAAAGTTCCGTCAAAACCAAAACGCTAGATAATGAACTGGTGCAAGAAATACGTGAGCACCAGTCCCCCACCAAAAATGAGCACAGTTTTACAAATATGAATTGAAAACTTTAGTGTCAAAAGTGCATATGTACAGCTGCGGAAAAAAAAACCGAACCACCAATGATTATTTCGTTAATTTTTATAGTAGAGCTAAACTTAATATACCATTTTGTATGGAATAAAGTCTACTACACTTTGATATACAAAAAATTTGCATAGGGGACTATCTTCATATTAAAATCCGCACCAACTTTAAAATTTCCAATAGCAACACCCAATTTTGATTCAATATTTAGAATCTACGACAAAATTTATCGTTGAATATCAATTTGTAAGTCATTTGGTTAAGTAGTTTTTTAATTATGAATTTCGAAAGTTTAGAACTCGTAATGTTAAATGAATTTCTTAAACTTTTAATCATATCTTTCGAAATAATAATTTTATTAAGCTGAAATTTTTATCTGTGTTACTTCTAAACGACCCAAATAAAATACACTAACTTTCATTACTTATATGCATATTTTTTAATTTTATTTAAATTAGGATATTAATATTCATAAAATTTATGAATAGCAACCATGCTATATTTTGATAGTGATGGATTCAGAAAAACGCTTTATATCCATATCTAAAATTTCGTGATTTTCCTCTTTGTAGCTTTTAAGATATATTAAAATGAGCATCAAATGATCATTTCAGGGGTCATACACAAATTTAAAATCAGCTGAACTTAACAGAAATCTTCACTAATTTTGAGAATTAAAAGCACTGTTATCGCGTTGGCATAAAATTATAAATTCTTATATAAAGGCGAGCGGTGTACGGGAGTGGTGCTTGTTAAATATGATCCAAGTCGAATTTCCTATCGCCTACTGAAGTTGCGTTGGGTGTCAATTCATACGTTGTTCTCGTCATCTGACCATGGTTAAAAAATATGAGCTTGGTTAAATAACGTTGCACTAGAGCTGCACAGTGGGCTGTTGGAGACTGTTAGGGGCCTATCTCGAAGGAAATATACATAACTTCCCTGAATTTTTAATTAATATATTCATTTCAAATACTTTATTTATTAACTGAAGTATATTTAATACATGTATTTTGTGTCAGAATTGCATTTGGTATCTATATGTGTTAATAAAAAAATTTGATCCGTGCTCTTTGTCTAATTTTCAACTTTCTGGTGTGTTCCGATGCCATTGAAAAATTGAGAATCATTGATTTAAGTTGATAATACTCTATGTAAATATTTAAAGAATGTGAATATCTTATTTCATTATACTTAAACTTTTTTATATAATAATTATGTCCGTTGTCTCATGTCTTTTAAAGAAAACCACACCACTATATAAGCCGCTACTACATTTTGTAAATAAAAAAAGTAGGTAGTAATTAATAAATATATTATGGATAATTCTTAACTATTTTAAATAAATGCATTAAAAATAATTAGAGATGTATTTTTTTAGAGGAAGGGCTTTAATTCCTAAAAAATAGAGTGAAAATCCCTTTTTGAATGAAAAGGACAACAAAATCCTTAACAACCACTACAGAATGACAAGGTTTCTCTCCACTAAGGTTTACTTTACTATTATAAGGTTTACTTAAATTAACTGGTGGAGTAAAGTAACCCCGAATGTTGGACTGGAATGAGGTTGGTGAACCAAAGGATTTGTAACCTGAACTGGAAGAAGAAAATAGATTTTATACTTTTAAATTCTTTCATAACAGAATTGGGCCCTAACCTTATACAGGGTACACGTGGTTATGTAAAAAATACAACTTTTCCACTGGAAGAAAACTCGTGTTATACCAACACTGGTGTGTTGGTTATACCTACACAACACTTTTAGCTGTAACGTTCCCTAAAGAAAGGGAGGGAAAAAAAGGCCAACTGTTGGACAGCAGGATTGCTAACCTTCACGGGAAAAATATATTACTGTCTTTTTTCGCTGAATGCCCCGCCTTTTTTCAAATATGAAACTTTTTTTTAATAGGTGGAGTAAAGTTACCCTGCAAGGTGTAAAGTAACCCCATTGACGGTAAATTGAAAAACAATAGTTTAAAACACAATCAGTGTTACTGACTAATTGAAAAGCCGAATTGAATTACAGCGGCAATTGTAATTATAAATTTTCCAATATTTCACATAGCCGGATTAGACACACCATATGTGATTATATTTTTAAAAAAATAATTTAAAGGTGCAAAAATGGTGTGCACATTGAAGTGGTCTAAATGTTGTTTAAGAAACTTCAATGCTTTCTTTTTATATATAAAAAACCTTATGTGCATATTTTTTTTTTTAAAGGATTTTTAAAACCATTAAAATAATTTTGGACCACCCTGCATAACTTAAGACAAGCACAATCTTATGGAAAATGAGCAATTACATAGCATCAATTCAAACTGAGTTTGTAATATAACATTTGCAATATTTCATTTAAATATAGAATTAAAAAAATATATATTAATTTTAAAAGTAAATCATTGGTATATGTATTTTAAACTTTAAATAAATAACTTTTTAAAGATATATTCTAAAATTTTAAATTTTTCTTACAATATTAATTTTGTCATTTACCTATATAATTTCAGAACATCTTAAGAATACAAATGATGAAATTTGTCGTCATCAAAAATACTATATACAATCACATTGAAGTAGTAACATATCTGTAGAATAATACATACTGCATTATATTATTTGAACAATTTATATGCTAGCCTTATCTTATCTCTGATCTGACCACGAAAAGAAGAACTACGTTAAAAGTAGAACCACGGCGAACGCAAAACATTTTCTACCCGCGTCATTCATTTCTTAGTCCAACTAATACTTTGTTCAATGTGGAGGTAGCCCCTCAAATAAGACCGATACATATTATCTAATATCTCTGCATATAATGTTAGGAAATTAACGAAAATTTATATTTAGATAATTTTGAGGGTGGGGAACACTTCTGCGCCATCAAAAGTAGGTGTTGCTATTGAAAATTTTAAAGTTGGTACGGATTCGAGTATGAAGATAGTCCCTTATGCAAATTTTTTGTATATCAATGTATAGTAGACTTTATTCCCTACAAAATGGTATATTAAGTTTAGCTCTACTATAAAAACTAACGAAATAATCCTTGGTGGTTCTTTTTTTTTTCCGCAGCTGTACATTAATGAAGAAGTATATAGATACAAAATATCGAAGAAAAAAAAAAAACTTTGAAAAGTCCAGATTTTATGGAAAAATACTACTTTACAAAAGTGAAAATTTGTTTTTTAATTATTACAAAGGCATAATGAAATGTACTTGGTCAACAAAAATATTTTTAGTAATTCTTGAATGCAAATGTAAGGAATATAAATAGACATCTGCAATATTTTCAAATGCGATTTAAATTAATTTATGAAAACATTATTTGCTTGCTAATAAAAAATTATAGAAATATACATATTCACTTTTGGCCCTAAATTCTTCAATTTAATATTTGTAAAAATGTGTTCAATTATAGGATCGGTGCTTACCTATTTTTTCCACCTATTCATTATTTAACATTTTGGTTTTGGCAACACTTTTTTGAAGCCAAGATGAGGCAAATGAAAGCATCGCCAAATGGAATCATATAAACAAGTACTGAAGAACACAAATATGAATCGTATTTGTACAACATATGTATTTGTATGTATCAAACAAACAAGTACTGATGTACAAACACACTTTCAGTACTAAAGTCTTTAATTTAAGAAAACACATAAAAAGCATATATTAAAAAAATAATTTAAATTCTCCTAAAGTGAATAACTTAAATATTTTGAATTATGCTTGAGAGTTGAAAATTTCACTTTGGAAACAGAAAATAATATTTAATTAAACATAGAATTTTATTTGGAATTCATACTTAGTCATTTGTGTGGGCCAAAGTCCTTGATATTCTAAAAATATTTCTCCAACAGAATCGTCCTAATTATAAAAAATAAATATATCATATATTGTGATAATCAAAAACATATATTAGCTAATCACAAGGGTAACGAATGCAAACATTAAAATGTCACACATAAATCTAAATTTTAAACTAACTTACCTTTAAAATATTATAAAATTTGGCCAAACAGGATATGATGATGCCTAATACTAGTGTATCCTACACAGAAATAAAATATAAGTATTTCAGAAAACAGTTTAGTGATGTGCAAATTAATTACACACATATTCAGAATTTTATTTATATAGCAGTTGAGTATATTCTAAAAAACAGAGATATGCTATAATATGAAAATGGTTTATTATTTTAAAAAATACTAAAAGAATATATATTCTAACATATAAATACTATTTTTTTTTTGTATTTGCAATATGTAAAGTTAAAGTAAGAAAATGATATATTTAGAATGAGAGAAGAATATACCTTCAATTTCTTTATAAACTGAAATAACTGTATCCTATAAAGATATAAAAAAAATCCAAATAAATAAATATATAAATTTTTTAAAAAAAACTGCACATCTCAGAGATATAGAAGAAAACTAACCTATTCATTATTGCTTGAGTGTTGTCTCGATTAGAATCTTTAGATAGTCCGGAAGCAGAACGTTTGTGCTGGCTGGACACAGAATTGTTAAATATAGGAAGAACTGAAAAAAAAAATACAATTGCAAGACATGCATTTGCATTAAATACATTCACACACACATAAATTAAACTTTAGAGTTGCCAGTTAAACATTAACCTTTTAAAATGAAATATAAAGTAGCATTTATAATGTATATAAAGACAACAACTGTATTTATTAAACATAATAGACTTAGACTTTAAGGAACCTGATTAATAAAAATTAATTATTTCGTTATCTATTTATTACTTTTTTTCATACAAGACTATTTTTTCACTACTTTTTGTAATTTTAGTTAACTTTATTTTTAGTTAATGCATAAGACAAAAAATATTTATGGGACAGAATTTTTTTAATTCAACTCTTAAGTAAAGAAATCAAGATTTAAAGAATGGATTTAATAGAATACATTTTTGCTAACCAGTAAATTTGATAACTCGCAATTATTTTAGGTTACATAACTTTAACACTTCAATGGAAGAAGGTTAAAATTTAATGTAGCAAGTTGTTATTATTGTTTATTATTGAATCTCTTATACATTACAAGAAAGAGCCATTGTTCAAACTAAAACATAGCTGAAAAAAACTTTCTATTTTACGGTTTAAATTTATGACCACTCAAAACCAAAAATTAAAAGCATTTACTATCAAATAAATTTTGGAAATGTATGTATTTCTCGTGTCTTGAAATATTGGATAACTTCAGTTAAAGTTATGGAACAATCACAATGAAATTTAACATTTGGCTAAAATTGATTAGATATTTACTTAGCAATGTCAAGTTAACAAAGCAAACTGGGCTTTTGCATAATTAGTCATAGCAACAAAACTTTACTCTACAATGTATACTCACTTTTTAATAAAAAGATTTAATTTAATACAATAACACAAACCAATCAAAGTACTTATATATAAGAGATATAATAAAAGATAATTGAACAAACACACACAAAAAAATCCAATAAAACAAAACTACTTACTTATATCCCACATTTCTTTTGTAGCAACTTTTCCATTTTTGTTAAGGACTTCTTTACAAGCATTCGCAACAATTTTTGCAAACTGAAACAATGAATTTTAAAATGAGTTTATTCAATAAACAATCATACTACATTAGGAATAAAGGTAAATGCAATAAATGAAGAAGTAATAAAAAATATAACTTTTCATACCACATTAAAAGGTCTCATAAAACTTCATCAGTGTTAGCAAAAAAAAGGGCGCCTCATGAAGTGCACATAAATAATTTCCCTCAAAAATGCTAATACTTACTGAATTGATGTACATTTTTAATTAGAGAGACTATATGAGCTTAAGATTATGATACATCCGGTTGTTTAGGTAATTTTATATTTTCAAGAATAATCCCCTGTTTTATATATTTAAGTGGTGTTTTGCAACACTAATGGAAAGAAGATTAACCATCTTTGTGATTTTTTTAGTGTATGGACACTATATTTAAGAAGTGTCTTCAATGTATCTCAGCACATCAAAATGTTAATACTCCAACAAAGACTAATTTTTTTAATATCTTTAAATATCCCAAATGTATGGCTAGCCATTAAATAAACGCTAACTAATAACAATGAATTACATTTACAGCTCAAAAGAAAAATTAAGTAAAAAAATTAACATACATAATATATTTATAGTTAATTAAATTGTAGTATTTTATGCAACTTCAGTTTATACAGAAAAACATACAACAAATATGTAGTGATGTACAGTCAAACGGAATTGAACCAGGGACATTTCATGTGCTACGGCGGTACTCTACTGAACAGTTAAAGTAATTACTTAAGCCCAAGTGGAAGTATTGAGTATATGAGTGACCATCACAGTTAATCGGACGGAGGAATAAATGACTAATACTCGTGATTGTCATCACATGATTTTGCTGGCCTGCATTTTTGCTATTGTTGTATTTGTTTGAAAATTTTGTTGATCCTTTGTCTGGAAGGCACCGATTGCAGCACAGTAATCATGTCTGGGTCACCAATGTAGCAATGTGAGGTTTATAGGGATTGAACCCAGGACCATTGATACGCTGATACTCTACAAATCGGGCTAAAGAAATTATTTCTGCCCAAGCCAGACTTTCCGGTATATGTAGTGACCACCACAAATCCATTATATATGTATAGGAGGCTATACCCCTGCTCTGCTGACGCTCCATCAACACTAAAATGACTTACATAATGCCAAAATACAAACACAAAAAAAGCAACAGATTTTTGTAAACAAACTGATATTGACATTCCACAGACAAATACAGCATTTTTCGATCACAGCACAAACTAATTATATATATAGATTGTACAATCCACGGGAATTTTGTTAAAAATAAGTACCTGTATGTATGAATCAATTTTATGCTCTACTTCAATAAGCTTGTCCCACTCACGGAAATTCAAAAGTACTGCAGAACATAGTTCCATTAAATTTGGATCTGGTGGAACTTCTGAAAATTAAAAATTATAGCTAGTACAGTTTTGAAAACATAATTTAATATATATAATCATATAATTTAATATATATAATAATATGCATAATCACAAATTATCTTGATGAGGAACTTAATATATTAGATGACATTATATAATTTTAAGAAAAGACTTACTTTCAAAATACAGAAACTGATACAATACTAAACAACTAATACACACACATATATATTTTTTTTAATGATACAATGTCTATAATGTATATTTTGAATGTTTCATTTAAAAAAATCAATATTTTAATCAATATTGTGCAAATTGATTTCGTTAAGATTTATTTTACTGCTAGTATTTTTAGTTACTCCTATTTTTAAAAAATGTATATATCCATTATAAACTTAATATTACTATGCTAATAACATAGCCTAAATTTAAAATTTTACTGCACCTCTTTCCTTTTTGTATGAAGCTAATAGTGTCAGTATTCTTTGAACTATATCAGCTCTATAGGTAGCAGGCTGACAAACATGAACAGGCGTATCCAACACCTCGAGCAAGTCCAATCGTAAATTCTCCCACTTCAAGAAGCGGCTGAGTCTAGGAGAGGAATTCCGAACTTCAGTATTGATCATTTGGTACAGTTGGCGAACTTCACCATATTTCTGAAAGAGTAAATGAAATAATGAGGTATTTCATCATAAAAAATCAGGACTTTTAACAAAGCTTAACTTGTGAAATACCTGTTTGGCTTTTGTTTGCTTCCATATCATACAGAGTGGTAATTTTTTTAATATAAAATTTTTTCTAATTTAATTCATGTTAATCAATTTGTAGGGTAGAAAAGTTGAAAGTTTTCAAAGGCTTTTATATTTAGTTTCTTTTAGAATATAATAGCATTAATATATGTTATTTATACGTTATAAACCAAGACCTCTAGTTTTATCACTTGTAGGAAATTATAAACCATCAACAAATTTGAACAGCTGAATAACATTTCATTAACCCTCAAACAGAACGGTAATTCAAGACTAAATATGTAATAATTGAGACGAAATGTTGTAGATATTAGTTCAATTATGTAATTTATTTTTAGAAGTTACTAAAAAAAATTTAAGAGCTCGAAAACACGCTGTCGCACGATAAGACAAAGGGAAAATGACTTGACCCCCATTGTACCTTTTGAGCGTTAAATATATTATATACACTTAAATATGTATATACTTGGAAAGTGTATATAATATATTTTGGTGACATTTATAATGAAGAAGAACTTAAATAAAGTTCTTCTTCATTATAAATGTCACCATACTTCATGTCTAAGATACCTTCTACCATTTTTATAAACCAGAGTTGAACTATTTGGGTCCAATCAATGTCTTTAGAATGAGTACCAGGCACGTAGGTAAGGGGGTGGTTCAAACCCCTTCCATTGAAAGTCAAGAAGAAAAAAAAATTAAAAATCGAATTACTGTAAAAATCATAAAAATACTTTAAAAAATAAAAATTTCTCGTATAATATTTCTTGTTGTGTTGCACGAAGGATAACCTGTTATTTGTCGAGGATCCTACACTGGAAAACAGTTTTCAAAAGGCTTCAAAAATAAGTAATTTCATGCAGTAATTTTTATCTCAAACTAAGGCTAGCATGACGTCATCGTGTTATTATGTAATATTTGAATTTCGGCTGCAAAGGGAAAAGGTTGTCAAACTGTTTGTTGCTGTTTTGACATTTAGCTGCAAATGTATACATGTTTACTTTAATAAAAATGAATAAGTTAAAAAAGAGTATTAGGAGGCGCGATCCGATGCTCAGTCACTGAACCCCTCCCATGAAAAATTTATACCTGCACGCCTGATGACTACAATTGTACTGCATACTCAAAATGAACATAACCCAATCCTTTACAAAATAGGCTATAATATATGATAAAAGATAACCAAAGATATCTGCAATTGTAATACTACAATTTTTATTTACATAATATACATTATTAGTTACCTTTATTGCCCGCAATTCTGCCGCTTTTGCTAATAATATGTGAATCATTTCCTGATCAACATTTGGAGGAACGTTTTTCAAAAATATGCTGACAGCTACTGGCGACTCCCACTGCAAAATTAATACAGATATATCAATCAAGGACTAAGATCAGAGGAAAAAAAAAACCAGGAATTGTACAAGTTACAATTTAAGCACAAGGTTCCAAAATAAAAATTATAGAAATACACTAACTGATGAAAAAAATTCACTAGTAATAGTATATGTTATAATATTAATAGTACAATATATGTTTACTGTATACTTTAACAGAATAAATAAAATGTTTTAATAAAAATCAAGTTAACTTACAGTTGTTAAAACATGAAACAACACTATAAATAATAAAATTATACGTCAATCAATGTCCCTTCTATGTTTTTATATATCAAAAATGTAAAGTTGAAGAACAATAATAAAATTGTAATATGCTATACCTTTTTATTCAAAGTCCACAAGTGTGGATGGCTGTATTTAGCTCTTAGCTGGTTAACTAAATGCTTTGTATTAGTAGCATCTGTGCAGGTTAGCAATCGTCGCTCGAATGTAGTTATTTGAACATTAAGGTCATCTGAAATACAAAAATTTATAACATAAATTTAAATATATTTTACTTGTTATGTGCATCTGATAAATATATTCTAAAATAGAATCCACTTTGTAAATTATAATTTTATCTATAAACATTTAAAAATTCAAATCTGCACATTTCTTTACATTGAAATATATGCATTTACATTATATGCTTTATTAAATATATACATTTCGTAGATAAAATATTACAAATATATGTATTTTAATTGGTGTTAAACACAATTAACTGCATTGTAAATGCACATCCATGTGTTGTTAATAAAAAAACATGACATTTGAAAAATATTAAAAACATTTGAGTTTACCATTTTGGAAAAATGTACTAATAAACATTTTCTATAGCATTTGTTGAATGTGATAGTTCTATGTTCAATGAACAGTTATAACACAACACACACAGATATATATTTGAATAAGGACAAATTTATAACTGAATCATGCAAATGAAATTATTAAAATATGTAAATTGTACAAGCAATTTAACACACAGCAAGTTGATAGATTTATATAACAATTTGTAACTATTAAATGATTGTGTCATTTTACCAGTAAAGCTCTTATCAAACTTGAATGTTTCTCGTTTTGCCGTTGGACCGTATGCGAAAAGTGTCTCCAGTTCTTCGCCAGTGAACAGCATTCCTAGGTACTTCTCATACTTCTTCATAAGTTGCTTTGCAGGAATGGATGTCAAACAAAGAGACCTTTAATTGGGATTTTAGGAAACATTATATAAATTTTAGATACCTATACAGTTGAAGTAATTAAAAATGAATCATTTAGAATGAAAACTTAGTTATTAGATTAAGATAAAAACTTGTCTTATAGAACATTGCGTTAAGAATATTAAAATACAAATACAACGTTAAACTACGCAATAAAAATCTATTAAATCTGGACATGCTTCGGGAGATACATCTCCCTTCATCAGCAGAAAATGAAAAGTCTGTGTATGATAAAATATAAATAAACACAAAAATTGAAAGTGTCGCCAAAAAACTATTTCAATTGTTGGCACACAATAGTTAATTCCAACCGATTGAAATAGTTTTTTGTTCTTTGGCAACACTTTCAATTTCTGGGTTTATTTATATTTTATCATACACAGACTTTTCATTTTCTGCTGATGAAGGGAGATGTATCTCCCAAAACATGTCCAGATTTAATGGATTTTTATTGTGTAGTTAAACGTTGTATTTGTAATTTAATAACGTTTAAATTGCTTACCTTGCAAAGTTTTTTAGATAGCCTTTCATTGCAGGTGTAGAGTTAGGAATGACATCTTTTAGCAACTATAAAAAAATTTAAGAGTTATTTTAAAATGGTACCTTACTTTTTAAGTTAGAGACATTTTTACAGTCAATTAATACTACCACAAAAAAAAATCCGAAATGGCAATTTAAAAATAGGCAATATCATTACAAAATCATATCGGTGAAAATAATATAATTTCTAATGCATTAGTATCATAATCTTTTTTGAAGAAAAATAGTAATCTTTATTTTTATAAAACATAGACTGAAGTAATACTTATAACCCTAGTTTAAATAACTAAAAATATCCTTAATTTATAATGAGTTATAATCAATATATTTATTTTAATTGAAGACTAATTAATAGAGTGAATGCAACAATTTCCAACTAGTGCCAAAGAGCAAAATCTCTGCGACTACTGAACTTACATTAGACTGTAAAAAGAGTAACATTCATTAAAAAGACTTATAAAAGCATAATGATACACCTTTAGTTTTAAATATTTCTTTTAAAATGGTGGGTACTGGTATATGATGGGTAACTAGTGTATTCACCCCAATTGAAATTAATTCAAATAATAACTGTATCTTACTTCACATAGGATAAGAGAAGATTTTTCTTCGTGGGACTTCAGTAAAGAGCCCCAATCGCTTATAACAACTTCTCCACTCAATGTACGCCTTATAGCATTGGAGAAGACAACATACAGAAGTAGATCTGTTTTTCTAAAATAAAAAAAGGAAATGCTTTCAATGTTATAAAAGTGAAAACTTTTCATGTTTATGCTTTATTATCAGTTCAAACTATAAAAAGGGTATAGGCCAAAAGCGTCCCTTTTATATAATTAAGTTAACTTCACCATAACATTTTTTAAAAAATACCAAGCGTGTAACATCACACAACTTGTTACTACAACATGTTGTCTGATGACAAGAAATGTTTCTAATTTGATATTGATTCCACAACCATCCACTTCAACTGTGTGGGGTTTTGACTAAAACTATGCAGCGATTGTCTTTGAAGTGGTATTTGCAAGTGGTGAGTTTGATGTGACCTTAAATGGCAGACAACATTGAAAGAAAGAGTTTTTTAGCTAAATTTTGATTACTAGGGTGATTTCTACATAATACTATTTTAATTCACTGATTCATATTTTAAGAATACTTAAAAATATGCTGCCATACCAATTTAAAACAAAATTATAATTATTTATGAACAATTCTAAAAAAACTATTAAAAAATAGCAGCCCTTTATTTTCAGATTTATTTTGATGCCGACTTTGTTGTCATGTTTTATCAATGATAATACCGTGTATATCAAAAGTAAATTGTCATAGTATTATCCTTTTTTAAAATTATTTATTCATGAACATATAAATTGAGATTAATGTTTCAAAATCACTTGCTTGAAATCAGTGGATCTCTTAACTGATATATAAATCTGACTGAAAAATTTAGGCAAAATAAAACAATATTTTAATATTAAATTTTTATTAATAGTAATATAAAGTAAACCCTCTAAATTGAAATATCTATGACATCAATAAATGAAGTTATAATCATAAAATATAAAAAAGAATTACCCTTCATATTCTTGCAGAATACTCAGTTCCACTGCATCCCTAAGAGACAAAGGCAGTTCCATTTTCAAGTTGTCACTTTTCAAGATTTCTACGGTTTTCTAAAAATAGAGAATTTAAAAACCTGAATTATCTGAAAGTAATTTGGCTTATAATAATATTTTAAAATGCATACTTTACATATAAAAATTATAAACTGAAGTTTTTTTAACAACACTATTGTGTTATTTTATATAATAAATATTTAAATAATAATATTACATATTTTATATAATAAATATATAAACAATAATATAACATATTTTATATAATAAATATAGAAATAATAATAATACAATATATTTTATATAATAAATAGATATTACAAATCATTGCATAGTTTTAGCATTCTAATTAAAAAAAAGTAACTAGAAGAGTTTAACTTAATTTATGAAAACTACCCGACAAGTTATACTACATACAATTTCCTATTATCTTTAAAAATATATATATAGGAAAGTTTACAAAAGATTAGCAAATGACAATGCAAACTAAAAAAGGTCGAAATAGATTTAAGGTTTTTTGCTTTTTTAATTAAACCCTAAAATTGAACTGAATACAATTTTTTTTATGAGATTGTAATAACTTAATACAGACATATGATTGGTTAAACAAATAAATTAGTGGAAATTTAATTTTCATTGTGAAGAATAAGAGCATTGCTTAGCTGAAATCAGTCATTCAATAAAAAGAAATTTGAAGATTTTTGCTAATTCATGGAAACACCACATGTATGTTAATAGCAAATAATGCAATGTCAATTGTATTAGGGAGAATATTAAAAGTAGTCTCAACCCTTAACCAAAAACACTAAAACTAAAATCCAATTTATGAGGGAGAGTTGCATTAATTTTATCATGCCGAACAGTAATTCCAATGCTTCAATTAATTTTATCATGTAAAAAGTAAATATGCTACAGCATTTAAAGTTGTATTGTACATTTAAACTCTAAAAGAAAGCAAATGTGAAGGGAACTATAACTACTTTCGTACTTCCTACTTGATTTTGCATTGAGCACTTTTAGAGACACCTACAATCGGTCATTACAACAAGTGGGGCAGAAAAACTATTAATTAACAGCTAAGAAGGAAAGCATGTTTCTGCAGAGTAGTGGTCTTAGAAAGATTTTGTGCAATACTTAAGTTACACTGAAGCCAAAACATAGTTGCATGGGGAAATCTAGAATACAAAACATTGGATGTCTTATTGCTATGTTGAAACCTTACAATAGCATTAAAATATTGGCAGCTTAGGAATTATTTCCAGATATATAAAAAGTTATATTTTGTAGTTACCCATATTTACGCAAAGAGATTTAAAATAAATTATACAGTTTTAGTTACATTATGGCCTTCTTTCACAGATGTTTGCAAAGTCTCTTTCAAAGGAGTAGTTGCATCAGAAGTTTGATATCCTAGTATGTGGGCACAAGCATCGTAGAAACCTTTGAGTTTAGAGGCATCCAATTGGCAGAAGACAGGCTCTTTTAACTACAAAGAGAATTCAAAATAAACGTTTTGTTGAATGAACAAATTACAGCACTAAGAAATAACCACTAGAAATTGTTGATGTTATTAATTATTCAAATAAATATATTCTATGACAGTAAAATATTATTTAGTTTTTTGTACTATTTGGGTAATAAAATGGTTTATTTCCTGTTTTTAAATTTAATGTTTAATTATTTTGTTATTTTTCAAAGTTGAATTTTTATTTGGATTATAACATTTGATAACAAACAAAAAACTTTTTTTAAAAAGGACATTTCAAGCTATACTTACTTTTGCATATAGGTTAGAAGCTTGTTTAAAATGTTTACTAGCCTTCTCATACTTTTCTTGAAAGAAATAGTATCGACCCATATCATAAGAAATCTGCAAAAACAGAGAATGAGTGCATTTAAAATATTATTAATTACAGAACTTATTATTTTGAACTCTTGAAATGAAACTTTTGTGTAGTAAATATTCAGTGATAAACAATGACAACACGTAATGTACAAAAGCACAAGCAAGTAATAAATATTGTGAATACCAAGCTTATCAAACTGTTGGCCGTTTTATATTACGACAATTTCCAGATTTCATAAGCTATTATTCTCTTTAGCAATTTCAAAAATTCTTTATTTTCCATATGCCAACTTACTACAATACAGTAAAAACTGCTTATAATTTTATAGGCAGTTGCATTTGGCATAGGACAGAATCGTATATAAGATAAGATACAATTGCTAAATGTGGATTATCATTATAACTAGCATCTCAATACCAGGAATAATTACTTAGATTTCTATGGACATCCAAACTGTCTTTGCTTTTTATATTGTTGTACCCAGCCTATCATTAAATCTGGCACCACTACAAATGTCTTTTACTGTATTTGTGAAATAAAGTATAATACCTGACAGACGATATCATCTCTCTTGAGAATCGTCCCCTCCTCCCACTTGTGATCTGGGTTCGGGCACTCTTCCGTCAGTGAGCCGAAGCAGTTGATGAGGGGCATGCGTACAATGCTGTCAGAGTTCAGAAATGTTTCCAGTGAAGCGGTTGACTTCTCTGATTCATCGCATAGCTGCAAATATTAATCAGTATATCACTCAAAGTTTTAAAAATAAATTTATGTATCTGAATTAATTTCTGATGTTTACACCAATAGAGCAAAGCACAAATAAAAACTTTTCATACATTTGAATATCAGTTGCACACGGATCTTTTAACTTATGTGCACTTAATATTTGTTAGGAACACTCAACAGAAAAATATAACTTAAAAAACAGGCAATTAATGATTATTTTTAACCAATAAGTTGAATCAAACGTACAAACATTTTGTTTCGTAGTACAAAGGAGAAGGACAGGTTTGTGTTCAATTCAGTTAGTTTTATCAATAAAATCGAAATTCAATAGTTTTCTTAAAGCTTTATCCTTATAGTTTTACACCGTTTTTTACTTACAGCTTTATACTTATAGTTTTAAATGCAAGTGTGAACTAAATTGTTGAAGTTGTACTGAACTGATTTGAAATGTTCTGATTCTCAGATAGAAGACAGAGAAACAAATTAGATGCACTGTGCTGTGCACCCACTAATTTGGATCCTGGTTCAACAAATAAAAAATGTACAGATGTACAATGACTACAAGTTAAAATATAAAGTAGAATAGATATCAAATAGATGAGATGAATTGTTTTTCCTTTATTACACTGTAAAGTAGTGTTCCAAATATTTTATAAATCATTCCAGTATAGAAAAAAAAATTAATCAATGTGTAAAATCAAATCGTTTAAATACCAGTTTAGTTTGCATAACTTAAAAAAATATTTTAGTAATAATTACTTTTCTTATAATGGATTCAATTACAGCAGGTGAAATAATGGAAGGATCCACTTGACCAGGTCTAAAAGAAAAGGTTAAAAATCAGAATTAAGTATAGTAATAAAAAAGTAACAATAGAAAAGGAAGTAACTAATAAATTAAATTTCAAGTAATAAACTAAACATATCAATGAGAAGTAAAAATAATTAAATAAATAAATGTAATGATGATATTTTAAGAAGTGAAGTCACACTTTAAAATCAACGTGCAAAATATTGTACAACAATGGATTATTTTAAAATTTCCTTTCACATTTAAAGAAATTCCAATAATAAAAGAATTTTATATTAAAATAGGAACTCAACACTTGTTTTCTTTAAAAAAAAAAAGGCATTCAAACAAGAATTTAAATAAAGGACTTAACATAAAACTGTGGAAAGAAAGTTAAACAAAAACATCATGAAAAGAAACAACATGCATAGCATTATATTATTAAACAAAAAATATATAACGATATTAAATAGACTTACAACTGAATGTTTAGACCTTTTTGGCACTTTACTGGATAACTCCCTTCTACTACTGCACGCAGAACCCTTTAGAATAATAATTTAAATATTGTTTCAGTTTCATAATCTAGTTAAATGGTTAATTAAAAATAAACTTACATATAACAGGCAAAAAGTAAAATTAAGCCAACTGAACAGTACCAGACTTGGAAAGAAATGATATTTACCGTATATACTCGCGTATAAGCCGATCCGCGTATAAGCCGACCCCCTAATTTTAGGCCGATTTTTTGTCCAAAATCGGAAACTCACGTATAAGCCGAGTTGTATTTTCGTACATGAAAAATTCCGATTAAAATCGGCAAATCCTCGACAAAAGAGTAAAATTTTAATTAGAAAAATAAATATTTAAGCCTAGAAATTAAAAGTTTAAAGAAAGTGGCTGGAGAAACGGCCTTCCTCGAAGTTCGTGACGATTCATCGGGCTTAAAAGTATGTACCACTCGCGATGTTCTGGTGTCTTTCAAAATAAATTAAATATTTATCAAAATATATACTTTTTATTAAGTTAAACTGATTATTTATGTGAGTAGTTAAATTTTGCATTACGATTACGCCGCGATGCGCAGAACGGTCTCCAGTCAGCACATGACGAACATTCTCGATCTCGGAAATGTGTCGGCGCGTTTCAGAAGAATCCGCTAATTTCAACTTATCCCCTTTTCCCATTTTTGGCAACTTATCCCCTTTTCCCATTTCTATCAGAAATTTTCATGACCCGCGTATAAGCCGACCCCCCTACTTTTTGATGAACATTTTGACTTAAATTTCTCGGCTTATACGCGAGTATATACGGTAAATAATGAGTTGACTCTTAAAATTATCTGCTGAATTGCTGAAAACGAGATTAGTTAACATAATTTCATTTTTGAAAAGTAATAATTTTTTAACTAACTTTGCATTATATAAATAAATTAAAAGTATTGTTCACTAATATACACTTCATGATAATAGGAAAAATAAGCATAAAATTTAACCATTTTAAGCTTTAAAGGAATACATTTTCCATTAATTGTTTAGATAATTTCAGGTTAACAGATTTGCAAGGATATCTTCATACTAATCAAACTGAATTAAATAAAGCTCTAAAAATTCTAAAAGAAAATCATGTAAAATTTTCTTACCAAATGTTATATAAAATAGAAGCAAATAATCCATCTCTTGTGAAGTCTTTGATATTCTCACTCGTGATATCGGATTCACTTTCAGTAATTTTCAAGAGTTCAGTCAAAAGTGCTTGCTGCATAGTCATGGGCAATCTGGGAAGTAATAATTGAAAAATATAAAAATTCAGCAGTAATCCATTTCAGAGAAACATTACACAGAAATGGAAATTGAGAATAAAGAGGAATATATTTATATTAACATGCATTATGTAACAGAAGAAGTTAACAATAAAAACGTTTTAAATACCCTTTTAAAATAATATTTTAAAAAACATAATTAAAAACATTTTTTTTATACTGAGAAAATAATAACAATATAAAAGCTAGTTATATGGAACATTGCACTAAGAATAGAGAAATACAAATATAATGTAAACATATTTTCAGTCTGAAGAAACAGTCTTCCTTCATCAGCAAAAGCAAGAAGATTTCTTATTTCTGCTGATGAAGGGAGATTGTATCTCTTGAAACCTATTCCGACTGTATATATTTTTAATTGAATATTTTAAAGTTTTATTTTAATTTCTATATAGCGATAACAGCCTTTAAAACATCGTAAAGAGGTAACAATCTCGGAATTATAACATGCGAGTTACACAATTGTTTTGTGTTTCTTCCAAAAATATTCAAAATTGTGCAATTTTAATGTTCACAAACATTTTGCAAACATTGTTAGCATGATGTTTATGCACCATGAAAATATCTTTTCCATTCATTACGGAGAATAGATTTGCAAATAAAAGTTTTGGAAATTTTTATTTACTTCATAATAATTATCGAATATTATGATATAAGTTCTTGACTGAGTTCAAAAGAAATAATTAGGAAGGGGAAGTCAAATATTTGTATAAAATAGTGAATTACCTTCTTTCAAGGGTGTTCAAATCCCAATTCATGTATGCAGCAACTTTCAATGCAAGTAGCTTCAAAGCAAGCTTCTTCTTACTTTCTTTCTCTTCACTGCCATCTATTAATTAAATACTTCATTAATTAAAGAAAGATTTTTTAGCAACCTTTGCAGTACAAAATACATTCTTACATGCTAAATTATTTCTGTTTTATACTAAGTAAAAATAAAGGCAAGATACTTTTTTAAAAAAACTTCGCTCTCATGAAAAGAGGCACCCCAATAATAAGTAGTAAGATGTACACAAGTCTTGCGTGCGAAAATATATTACTTCCAAATGATTTATTATAAATTAATAATTGCAATGCTATAAATATATATATATATATGCTAATCATACTTTTAGAATACTCTGTGTCCATAATCAATTCTTCTGCTCCATTTCCTAGAATTGGAGGTAAAGCAAATGGAGAGGAGTTATTGTGTTGATTTGGATTCATACTTCCAGATTGGTCAATAGTAAGAGGAGCCATGGAGTTCATCAAGAATTTTATAATCAAATCTGTAGGACCAGGATCTGAAAACAGTAACAAATTAGCATCGATTTTATTTCAATTTTTATAAAGGATAGATGTAATGCCTGAGTAAGCAAATAAAATCAGTTTAATGAACCTGATAGTTAAATATAAGTTTTAATTTAATGACTTGAATGAAATCTCAGTTTGAACTTTTAAGAAATAAATATAAAAGTTAAAAGTAAATACATATAAAAATTTGAAATAAGCTAATTGCCAAATCAAAGCAAAATTATAAAAACGTTGAAAACTTTCCTAAGCTCAAATTAGTTCAAGTTACATGGCTTGTATATACATTTTTAACAACAAGCACAATGTAAGTTTATTTTAGAAAACAAAACTAAAGAAAACTTTCAAAACAATACAATTAGACAAACAAGCACAATTTATAATTTGATCAATGTTAAAATAATATAGTTTGTAACTTTCAAAAGAATTACATAGACATTATTTATACTAGTGATCAATATGATGAAAGGGAATATCTGTAAAACATGCCAAATAAAAGGTTTTGTAGATAGGATCAATATGATGAAAGGGAATATCTGTAAAACATGCCAAATAAAAGGTTTTGTAAATAGGGTCAGGTGGGGGAAAGTGGTCATAAAAACAGGCATTTTTAACTTTGCAGGAATATAAATATGAGAAATTTTCTAAAAAATATTATTGTTTTGGATTTTATTTTACATTACATTGTTCTAGAGTACATTAGAATACACTTTAAAAATATGTTTTGAGAGTAACACCTTTTAAAGACATCTTTTTTTTGCCATGTTTTTATGACCACTTTACCCCATGGGTGGGGTAAAGTGGTCAGTGTGTGAGGTAAAGTGGTCATATTGAAGAAATATGACATAAAAAGGAAATTATAAGTAAACAGTGCCATTTTATTACTTAAAAATATTTTACACAACTTCTATATTTGTGAACTATTATTTAAATTTTAAATTTAAATAATATTATTATTAAATTATAAATTTATAGTGTTCTCTATGGTAAAAAGTTTTTTTTAAAAAGATATTTTAATAACTTCCGACTCTCTGTTGTTTCAATGTCGTTATATTCTGAAAATGTGTAGTAGTCACCAATTTAGGATTTTTCTAGATATTTAATGAAGTGTCCCATTAATTACTATCTCAATCTTGTCCAATAAACTGTTTAATTGATTTCATCCCTTAATATTTTACTAACATCCCACAAATATGATTTGTCAAATTTGTATATCTGTGGCACAAATTGGCTCAAAAGAATTTGTTGACTTGATAATTTTCTGTTTTTTTAGCTTTTTTTTTTGGCATTCCTTTTTTTTTTTTTTTTTTTTTTGTATACAAAGTGCAACTGTTTTTTCTGTTTTCATCTTTAGAATTATGTATAGCCATTCTATGTACAATTGACACTGGTGGAGATATTGTTGTCAGTATTAGCTTGAAGACCTTCAGTGGATATACACTTGTTGTATTAGCCATATTTGACACTTTTGTACTTTTAAAACTTAAATTGCATATATCCGATGTTGATGGTTCTGAATTCTGATGAATATCTATTTGTTGATCTGTGAAGTCAATGGGCAATTCTGTACGGATATTGTTATGTTTGGTCAATTTGTTTGTTGACAGTTTTCACAAATTCTGTGGTAATTATAGGTCTTGGTGGTCTTATCAACCAATGGACTTTTTCTGCTATTAGGATATTTAAGATACATTTGGATTAAATATGATATAATAGAACAATCGAATGAATGCCCAACATGGGCAATGAATCTGAAGCTTTTAATGATGCAAGATTCTTCTTCGAAGCCATGATTCTCATTAGGACCATTATGCCTGGACTTGTTAATGACCCATCTTCTTAAAGTCGGGTAATTTCTGAGC
Source organism: Troglohyphantes excavatus (assembly GCA_963932185.1). Classification (NCBI taxonomy): domain Eukaryota; kingdom Metazoa; phylum Arthropoda; class Arachnida; order Araneae; family Linyphiidae; genus Troglohyphantes; species Troglohyphantes excavatus. The sequence continues at coordinate 56,106,008 of OZ010668.1, read as the reverse complement.
TACAGCATAAATGGATATGCCCTTTTTAACCAGCATAGCTAACTGGCCTTGCCAGGATAGCTAATTAGCCTTGCCAGCATAACTAATTGTAGACTGGCATCAGAGTAATTTGGTGCAATCTTCCTAACATATTTTCTCGGCATGTTTATTACGTAAAAAAAGGGGAAAAAATAAGACAATAAAAATTATTTTATTATGCAAGTTTATCCAAATTTTAATCACTGAATATTAGGTCTTAATAAAGTCATTCCAAGCAATGTAAAAGTTAAGCCTAATACTGTTTACTTTATCTCATGTTATAAACTATGATAAATTAATATATGCTTTATTATTCTAAATTAATATTTAATAATCAATCATTAAATATTAGGCCTAAATAAACTCATTGTTACCATGAATACGTTAAACTTAGTCATATGACCACTTTACCCCATGTTACTAAAAACACTATAAAATAAAAAAATTAATAAACACAACTTGCCTATCAATGGAAATGTGTTCTTGAGATATGTTTGAAGCCTCCTGTATAACTAATATATTAAGATTTTGATTAAACAAAATGTAGGAGAGAAGTTCATTAGAGATTCAAAAGATTGTACTGAAACGTACAAAAATAAAATGGCTATTTATTGGCATTCAATGTGTTGCTAAAATTATAATTTTGTGTGAAAAACATTGCTCCTCTTCACTGAAAACTAAAACAAAAATATGTAAAACCTTTACGATAAAAATAAAAAATAGGGAGGAAAAACTACAACATTTATTAGTGTATGACCACTTTACCCCACCTGACCACTTTACCCCACCTGACCACTTTACCCCACCTGACCCTAATTATTTTATTATAAACTTATTGGAATTGTAGATTTTCTTTGAAAATCTTATAAATGAGCATAAAATGTAAAATATTGTAAAATAAATTTCATAATTTCAGATTCAGATATATGATCAAACAAAGATTTAACTAAGATTAACTGCCAATTGAAGGAAAATTTATAGAATGTTTAAAGTTTTAATTTAGTAAGTATGAAAAAGGTGTACTGCATTTTTGCATGACTGAACCTCCTATTATTATAATTGGTTATATAACACTCAATGATCATTTTGTTCCAAGAATTTGCTAATTAGGTTTCTTTTGCAACAAGACTTAAATTTCCCAATGACAAGCAATTCAACAAAATTCCATTCCAAAAATCAGATTTATTACACTTAAGTTCAAAATAAATTTTGCAAATACATTTCACTGCCACATTGATGGTTCCCATGAATACAAATTTTGCCTAGCAGAATAGGGCAAAACTATTTAGACTAACTAACAAGAGACAAGGCCAGCCCAGTTGCTAAGTCATTATGATATGCAAATGTTTGCCCAGCACAATGGTTCAGTAATATGTTTTACAAGCAGGCTCAAATAGTTTCTTTCGTGTTCCTCGTTGGTTTAATCTACAGCAAGTAGCTCCATCTAATTGTGACAGTGATATTTCAGTGTCGTAAGTGGAAATTTGTGTCATAAATTGAAACAGTGGCATATATCGGCTAATTTTAAGCAAATTAAAAACTCAGCATTTCCTTTGATTTTCAATAAAATTTTTTATTCATGTGCATGAGTGTAACCTTTAATTAAAGGTTACACTCATGCAGTTATACCGATAATGGTTTTATTTTTTGCTGAGATGTAAGATTAGGGTTCTGGAATATTTTTACGGATGCTACTTTTAACATATTAAGATGGGGAAGTTGGTCAGAGTGAATATAAGCTATTCTGGTCTAGCATTCTTTACTTGTTGACTGCTTTGGCGAGGTGGTGTTATTACTTCTTTTTTGGTTTAGCATTGCAAGCCCGACTGAGTCACTTGATGCTATGAAATTGGTTCGGCGCAAAGGGTTTATATGGGAATATCGTGTACGAGTAAGAAGTGCGATTCATACACAATGTTTAAAGGAGAGTCTAAGGTTGGATACATGGTTGAAGAACAGTAAGTTGACTTTCAGTTTTGCTATAGATGTATTTATGGGTAAAATATATGATCAACCAGGGTATTGTGGATGATTTGAATATTTAATTATATCTTTTGTTGATTGAAAATTTTTCACAAACAAGGAACCAATACCTATAACTGTGTTTTTGATTTAAACCTGACCGAATACTTGTGGTGGTGAATGTACAATGACAGCTATAAGACTATGTTTCTATCTTTCATAAGATCGATAATTAAAATGTATCGTATCCAAAAGTACAGTGATGTGCTCATAAATTGGTGCTCAATCAACATTCAAAACTATTTTAAATTACAAGGAGCCAAACTACCACCAGAATAACGTTAGGTGAGATTTCCATTGTGTGTCTCTCATTGCATTAAAGCAAGTAGATCTGCTCACTAATTTACGTTGAACAAAAATATCTCGATGTTGGAAATGGTATCCCTAGATTATTCACGTCAAGTTTGGTTATGAAAATTGATTTGACAGACTGCTCTCTTTTATTCTTTACTTTTACCAAAGTCAACTTTATCATGTTACTTTCATGCTAAAGAAATAAATCTATATTAAAAACAAAAGTATAAACAAAATATACAACCTATTTACAAAAATTAAATTATGATGCAGTTAATAAATAAGAAAGCTATAATAGGTGAGAGTTATAAAAGGTTGGGTCTTTTGTGAAAATGCGACAAAAAATAGAGAGAAAACAAATTAAAATGGAGAATTAAGCAGTAGAAATATAAAATCAATACTATACAAATGGAACAAAATACATATTTTAAAATACTATCTATCTTACCGGAGTTTGATTCCGATAGATACTTTTCTAAAATCGCCGGATTCAAGAGGAACTCGAACCACAGCACCTTCTCTGTGGTTGGAGGGCGATATTTGCTTCTAGCGTCAAACATTTTTAGCCTTTTTATGTTTTCAAAGCTAATTTTTATTTAAAAGGTAAAGCATTTTATAAAAAGATAAGTTCTTTTATTCTCAAAAAACACTTTAAAACAAAAATATACATTAGCAACCAGAACATAAACAAGCAACACTTTATAATAGGGAAGGAGAGATGTTTCTTCCCTGCTTATATATAATCAGAAAATTGAGTTATTTTCATGATTTTTCTTAAAAAGGATTAAAACTAATTTATCATTTTAAAATAATTTGTATAAAAATGTATGATTTAAAACAATTTTATGGCTTTAAATAGTTAAACAAAAGTGCATCAAATCATTTGTTTAGTTTATTTAGATATTCACTAGTTTCTGTTTCATCTTTATAACTGCAACCTATGAATGAAATTTAATCCAAGGTCGCCATAGGACGAATGTTGTCTGCTAAATCATTTTTGTAATCGGGTTAGCTATTGCATGAGGTTAAAGTTTGAGCTTAATTCTCGACATTAAATAGAAGAGATGTATACAAAACAGCAATAGTAATTCTATTTGCAACTTCTCCAATCACAGCTACTTTTATTTGAAGTGCATTTCTATATACTTAGTATTCGACTTGCACCGGTCATTTGTGTACTGTCAAAATGTCAGATCGCTATTCTAGAACAGATACCGGGGCTATGTTATCCCCGGAATACGATGAGAATAAAATCAAACCCTTTTGCCAAAGTAGGGAAGGGAAAGCTGCTCCGAGGGGTTCTTTTAGTGACAAGAAAAATCGTGCCATTGGAGTTTTTACTAGTGGTGGGGATTCACAAGGTGAGAACTAAGCAAAATAAGCTTTTTGTATTTGCAAGCGACATTTCAACTGTTCATTATTTACAATCTAATATATAGTTTTAAAACTGATTTTGAAGAATTTTGCTAGATGCCAGAGTTCTATTTAATTATTGATGTAATTGCTAACCATCAATTAAAAATCTATTGGAAGTCATAAGAAAATAAATTTGAGTGTAGATATAAAGAAAAATATCCAAGCACTAGTTTGCTGGGAGAATTTTTTGACATTTATTTTATTATTTATTCTTGACTTGCACACAACAAAAAAGTTAAATTTTGAAATCCCTTTAAGTGCAAACAGAAAATGCTTGTGGAGTTCCTTTGTCAATAGTTTGCATCTTAATTTTTCTGTGTTTCTTTAACTGAAAAATATTAAAGATTTTGTAACAAAGAACCTGGTATACTCCTTGATATTGTTTTTGCTTGTTCAATTTTTTCACAGTAAAATTTCTGATGCTGCATTATAAAGTAAAAATATTGTAGTCGATTTTCGTTTTTGCATCAATTTATGATATGTGTCTGCTGGCTTATGACTAAGTAAAATATTCATTTAAGTTAGCATTGAATTATTAAATTTATCTATAATATTTAAATTTATTTAATAATTAAATGAAATATATTCTATTCAATATTTAAGCTAATCTATTTTTCTTTCTCAAGCAATTGAAAAAATAACATCCAAAATATTTTTATAATTGAAAAAACTTGTTTTTCTTCAATAGGAATGAATGCTGCTGTGCGAGCAGTTGTTCGCATGGGAATGTATATGGGTGCAAAAGTGTTCTTTATTAAGGAAGGATATCAAGGTATGGTGGATGGAGATAAATACATTGAGGAAGCAAATTGGGTCAGTGTATCAGGAATTATACATAAGGTAAGAAACTTTTATCTAAATTATATCATTTTTAATCTCTTGTATGCTCAGTTAAAATTGTATTTCAAAAATAAATATGTCCTAAGATGAAGTTTGAGTGCCTTTTTAATTCAGTAGATTTTAAATTATTTATATTCTTCTCTTAACCTTTTGTCGAACATAATTAATCTAATAGGTACTGCTGTTTGATTTCACGTTGATTGTAAAATATTTACTTGAGCTTTAAACAGATATAAATGACAGAAAGTTAGATATAAATTTTTTCTGGAGAAGGTTTGGGTTGGAATGAGTCGGAATACGAATCCAATTAGTATTCGAAAGCTAATATTTTTCTGCCCTTTACTGCAGGGAGGAACAGTGATTGGAAGTGCAAGATGCAAAGACTTTACAGAACGTGCTGGCAGGCTAAAAGCTGCGACCAATTTGGTGCAGCACAACATCACTGACCTTGTTGTGATTGGTGGTGATGGCAGCTTGACTGGTGCTAATATATTTCGTCAAGAGTGGTCTTCACTGCTAGATGAGTTAGTGGAAACTGGTAAGATAAATAATATTTGTAGATCATAATAGATTTTATAGAAGTTTCTAATATTTTGTAATTTTATTGTTTAGAATGCTAGTACTATGTAATAAAAGTCGGTGTCTATATATAAGTTTGATTTGATTTAATTGGTTGGTTAAGAGATCTTTGCTCGCCTGATTTAGGCTGCTTTATATCTGTTATCCTTACGTTCTTAATCCTTGGTACAGACAACAACACACACAAACATTCATACAGAATACCACGTATTTTAGAATCGTAGTCAGATGACGAGGTAACACCTAAATGGACACCTAACGCAACCTCGGTAGGCTCGAAAACATCGAACCCTGATCGAATTTATCGTGCACCAGTCCCATATATATATGGCAGTATAATTTTTTGAATATTTTTAAATGACTTCCTAGTATTTTAGTAGCGAACCTGACAACCCTCTGATCGCAAGATCACTACATTTTTATTTTTCTTTTGTCAAATCTACTGTCGAGCTTGAACTCGTAATCCTCTGATTACTAGTCGAACACCTTTATCCACTGGGAAACTAGGACCCAATATATAAGTAATATGCATTGTTGTTAAATACAATTTTCTTGTATTTAATTTAAATGTATCACTTCAGTGTTTAGTTAATTATTGTTAAAATGACATTTATCTTTTGTTATAATACAAATTATAAAACAAAAACCTCTTATATGATATCAAATGTTTAATGTATTGCTATATAAACAACATAATATGTATATGTTGAATTACTTTAAGGCACAATAGAAATCATTCATCCGGTATAGTTATAATTAAGTAACGAAATGCCCATTTGCTAATCAATCATTACACTTAGGTTGAGTGAGTTTTTTTAATTATATTCTGATAAACAATTAATAAAAAATAGTTTAAATGATAAACAAATTAAAAATGAATTGCTTTTTATATTGATAATTATTTTCAAATTAAAGTGTATTTTTAAAAAAAATAAACTACAATTAATTTTTATAGGTAAAATTACTCTTGAAAAACGATCAGAGTGTGGCCATTTAAATGTGGTGGGTATGGTTGGTTCAATTGACAATGATTTCTGTGGCACTGATATGACCATAGGAACAGATTCAGCTCTCCATCGTATACTCGAATGCATTGACGCCATTGTCACCACAGCTTCAAGGTACTTCTGATAATCACAATTTTATCCAAAAAATATATGATGTTTAAGTATAAATATATATGTATTTTTAAATCCATATGTGTTTAGTATTATGATTTAAGCTAGCAGTATATGTTAAAAATAATAATTGAATTCAACAGTAATTAAATTCATAATATTTGTGAAATACGCTATATTATGCAAATAATACTATTAGTTTAGCAATACAAGCATTTGAATCAGTGTTGTTAAAACATAAAATGCATTAGATTTAAAACAATGATAAGTTGTTTTATTTAAGTAGCATATATAATCAGTTATATACTTTCAATGTAAACTTGGAATTTTTTGTTAGCTTTCTTTAATTTTAATTGTAATAGTTTTGAATTTCAAAGTTAGTGTATTTATAAATTTATCTTTAATATAGAAGACTATTGTATGTGTTTTGTAGCATTAAAATGATGAATTATTCTTAAAATTAAAAGCTTTTATTTTGTAATAAAATATCAAGTATTTTGTTATTGATATTTATTTCAGTTTTGTATTACTCTAGCCAAATTTTAATATGATAACTTTTTTATAGCCATCAGAGAACCTTTATTCTTGAAGTAATGGGACGTCATTGTGGGTAAGGCCTATTAAAATATCTTTCACTGATCGCCACTTTCAGTTTATATACTTTTAGCCTCGTAGTAACGCAAATTTTCTTTCAAATACAGCTATTTAGCTCTTGTTGGAGCTTTAGCAAGTGAAGCAGATTTTGTCTTCATACCTGAATGGCCACCAGAAAGGGATTGGCCGCAAATTCTTTGTCGTAAACTTTTACAGGTTTGTATGCACCCTAAATTTATTTTTATATTTTTTTAGAACTAAATAAAATGCAAGTTTATTCATGTTTGTCTTTGTTATAAATTTCAGGAACGTGCCAATGGTCAAAGACTAAACATTATTCTTGTAGCGGAAGGAGCTCAAGACAAGGATGGCAACCCTATTTCTGCTGAACAAGTGAAAAAGGTATACCTCATCAATCAATTATTATAATTTATATACTAATACATTTTTAAGTTGTATACATAACATAATTATTTTAAAGTTATTTAATAATTAAAAATATATGTTATCATACATTTATGATTATAGGTTATTGAAGACAAGGTGCAACAAGATACGCGTATTACAGTTCTGGGACATGTGCAACGTGGAGGAAGTCCCTCAGCATTTGATCGTGTTTTGGTAAATAGTTTTTCACTAGTGAATGACTTTTCTCTCTATGTGTAATTAGTGAGTTTATAATTAAATTTTGTGACTTTCTTGTTTTTGCTGTATGTAAAGAATTAAAATACCTTTTTAAATAAATAACCCATTGTTAGAATCGTTCAAATTATGAGTAAATGGAAGATTATAAACTTAAAATTATCAGTATGTATATTGTGATATTAAATTAAACATTAATTAATTTTGAAAGATTTAAATTACATATTTTTTTTATTTTTTAATCTTAAATAATTAATATTTAATAACTTTCCTTGATACAAATATCCCTTTTTTTTAAAATTAAATTTGCAATATTGTAAATGAAAAAATATATAGTTCAATAATTTAATTGAACCTGTTATAAATATACACATACAAAGGTAGAGGTTCTGAAAGGGTTTCACCAAATTCTTTTTGTTAAATATTCCAGTTTAAACTAAATTTTTTTTTCCAGTGTTGCTCAAATAATTCTAACTTTAACCCTTGCCTAGTCTATGAGTAATTGATAATTTTAATTGCTATTTTTTTTTTTACGTAGTTAAAATATTTATTCAGGTATTTTTCAAAAAAAAGTTACCGTAAATACTCGTGTATAAACCGATCCGCGTATAAGCCGACCCCTTAATTTTAGAACGATTTTTTGTCCAAAATCGGAAGCTCGCGTATAACCCGAGTTGTATTTTCGTACATGAAAAATTCCGATTAAAATCGGCAAATCCTCGAAAAAAGAGTGACATTTTAATTAGAAGAATAAATATATAAGTCTAGAAATTAAAAGTTTAAAGAAAGTGGCTGGAGAAACGGCGTTCCTCGAAGTTCGCGATGATTCATCGGGCTTAAAAGTATGTACCACTCGCGATGTTCTGGTGTCTTTCAAACCTCCATCGGACTTCTTAAATTAAATCTCTCTTATTATCAAATAAAATATTTTAAACCACATACTGAAATACCAAAATGTGAAATTTCTAATCCTTAACATCGTTTTGTAAAGATTTAAAAACTTAGACAACGTCAACTATTTTCTGTCAACATCGTTGACTACTGTCGCTATTAAATACGGATGAGTATTTGTTTTATCCATCTCAGAAGGAAATACTACTATTTTATGGATGAATATGTACTTCTTATTAAAATATTTAATTTTTAACTACGAAATAAATGACTTGAAAGTAGAACTTTAATTCCCCGATTAGTAAAGTCCCGATTTTACCGCTTTAAAGCCAATTCCATCCAAAATACTAATAAAACAACTATTAATATCTGTACATAATATTATCAAGGAATAAAATCTATAAATAAATTTTGTTTAATTATTGCAATCGAGCAAGAAAGACATTGACTTTAAAGTGGTGACATTCGCTACGCACGATGTCAACTTCTTAGTCTTCCATCCAAAATTCTATTAAAATAACGTATACTAGCTTCATAAATTCTACAAACCAATGAAATATTTACCAAAATATATACTTTTTATTTAGTTAAACTTATTATTTATGTCAGTAGGGCAATTTTGCGTTACGATTACGCCGCGGTGCGCAGAACGGTCTTCAGTCAGCACGTGACGCACATTCTCGATATCGGAAATGTATCGACGCGTTTTAGAAGAATCCGCATCATTTTAATTTCTTTCTTTACCCATTTTAGGCAAATTATATTATAAATTTTACTGACCCGCATATAAGCCGACCCCCCTACTTTTTAATGAAAATTTTGACTTAAATTTCTCGGCTTATATACGGCGAGTATATACGGTAGTTAGTTTTTTAAATAAATAACATTTTAAATTAAAAAAAATTCCAATTTTAACTTTTAAAAACACATTGTTTTATATATTTTGAAACCTCTTATTTTATGGATGATATTATCTGAATAGGGTTGTCGGATGGGTGCCGAGGCTGTTCATGCATTGCTGGAAGCAACCCCTGATTCAGAAGCATGTGTTGTATCTTTGGATGGAAACCAAGCTGTACGAGTACCTCTGATGCAATGTGTTGAAAAGGTACTTGTTGAAAAGAATTTTTATTAGAAATCAGTCCATAATTGGAATCAGTCCATAATTTGTTTATCTTTTCAACTTATTACATTTTTTTTATTATTATTTTACAGACAAAAGCAGTTGGTGCAGCAATGGCTGATAAAGATTGGGAGGATGCTGTTAAACTTAGGGGAAGGTAAGGTTATTTGTTAAATTTTTATTTGTGCTGATACACTTTTGTTCAATGACAAATTGAACATAAGTGCATCACCACAAATAAAAATCCATGTTCATTAATTATCAAAAATTCAAACTCTTTTGCCCAGAATTACAGAAAGTTAAATTCAAAATATTAATCATATAAGATTTTAATAGCTTCCACTATAGTGTTTTAAATACTAATAAAACAAACACATAAACAAAAAAAATGTTAATATCAAATATACTTTCACTTTTAGCAAAATAAAAAATATATATAATATAGTTTATCAATTATTAAGAAATAGGTTCTTGTTATTCAAAAAGAAAATCTTTGTTAACTCTAAATAGTGTATAATATATAATGTATTTTTCACAGGCATAAATATTTGTGTATATATATATATATATATATTAATTAAACCACTTTTTTCTAATTCATACTTTGTCTTTTTTTTTACATTTTTGTGTATACCAGTATATCTGAAATTTGTAATTTTAAACTACATATTACATGATTTAAAAAAATTACCATCAACCAATACATAAAATATTTTTATTAGTAATTTATTTATAAGCTAAAATAAACTTTTAATTAATGTTTATGGATAAATTAACCTGTATTTATAGAATATTGTACCATATGCATTTATCTTAAATACCTAATTTATAGGGAAATTAATACTATCTCATCTTGTTTTTCCTCACAAAACGAAATAGACTACAATCAGTATTATAATACTCAAAAAGTGTTATCTTAAATATTTAAACTTTATTTTGAAATAAAAGTGTAGCATTTATAAGCTATTTTTTTAAACTGTATTACTCTAAGCTTGAATGTAATATTATGTATAATTTTTTATAGTAGAAAAAATTAAAATAAATTTATATATTTTCTTGCAATACTTATGTATAATTTTTAGTACTATTATAGGATAAATAATTTTACTATTTTTTACGAAATAAAATATCTTAAGTATATAAACATAATATATATATTTATACTAAATCATTACAATTTTGTATCTTGTAAAAACAGTTATATTATTGGTGTCAGTGTTGTTTGCTTTATTATGTGAATAGGTTACCGTCTTAGTTTATTAGAAAAACTAGTCTAAATATTAAATTTATTGCTTGTGGGTTAATCTGTCTTTAACTTTGTTAATCTTATAACTCTTAATCTCTTTTTTTTTATATATTCTTAATTGATTTTTGTGCTCTGATTGTTAATTTTATTTAATTTCAGGAGTTTTGAGCGTAACTTACAGACCTATAAGATGCTTACACGATTAAGACCTCCAAAAGTAGTTTTTGATGAAATGGTTCATGGAAAAGTGAGTAAATAACTACTTTAAGTTGAAGATAAAAATTTCGATTACTTTTAAAATTAGTCTGTAGATTATAAAACTATTTTTTCTATGTTTCTAATTTATGTTTAACAGTCTTAAATTTAATGAGGCTTTATTGATGGGACTTATTTAAATTGCTTAATTTTGTTATTTGTAAGTAATTTATTTTATCTCTTTATTTAAAACAAAAGATTGGATTTGTATTCTTTAATGTTATGGAAAGTATGTTTTTTAATATCTTATAGGATTTACTTCCTATGAAACGGGTCTTAACAGGCTGAAAGAGGTCTTATGAGTTATATAATATAATGCTAAACCATACGAACATATTTTCTAGAGTAATTAATGTTATATTAATAGTAACTTAACATATTTGATTATTAACGTGTTTCTGTTTGAACTATCTAAATTTAACATGCTTATAATTCTTTTTAAATTGAAGATAATGTGGAAGCTTGTTTCTTTTGTTATATTGCAACCTAATGTCAGTCGAGCTTTTATAATATATTGTTCTTATAAATTTGTTTGATATAGATATCTTTAAAATTTAACCTTACATTGTAAGATTTAAAAAATATTGCCACATTGATTATTGAATGAATTAGGAAAGTTGGGTGTACTGAAGAAAAAACTTGAATTCATTAACATGTTTGCTGTGTGATATGTTCTTTAAAATTACAAGTGAAAGGCAATAGTTGACTTGTGTCCTTTAACATATCAAACATGACATCATGTGAATGACTCTTTTTGATTGTTTAAAAATAAGTTTTTAAAATAACTAATTATAACTATTAACAAAATGCTAATTAAACACTTTATTGTTGTGGGGTTAACATAGGAATAGAACATTTCAAATTTATATTTCTTTAAATTCAGTATATTTTTTCATGATTATTCTATATATAACATTTGATAATTTCTTATTTATATTTATACATTTGTTTGATTGCATTTGCTGCTTGCCTGGATTGCAGAAGGTATGTGCGAATATCTTTACCCATGTAACCTAAGTTGCCAATTAATTGTAGCAACCTTATCCTTTTAATATAATTGCTTTGTTGTTGACAGAAAGGATGCACCTTAGCAGTGATGCACATTGGAGCACCTTGTTGTGGCATGAATGCAGCTGTCAGGTCTTTTGTTCGTAACTGCCTTTTCAGAGGTGACACAGTTTATGGCATCCATGATGGCATAGAAGGACTTGTTGAAGGAAATGTGAGTATAATTTCCGAGTCATAATTGTTTCTGATGTTGTGCAAGTTATTTGTAAAGTTAAATTGCTTTGTTTCATTTTAAATTTACTTCCCTTGGTCTTATGGGATTTCAAATGAAAGATCGTGAACTGGTTTCCAATTGTACACATTAATTCTAATATTTTCTGTTAATCAAACTAAAGAAAAAATTATATTGTAAGTTGGTTTAAATTAAAAATTTCGTAAAGTTTTACTTTTAATTAATATACCGGAAATTTTGTAAGATTAATATTAAAATCAAGCCTGAAAAAATGTAAATGCAGTAAAATAAGCAATGTTATAGTATTTTTAGTAACTGAAATATTCTGTTTTCAATGCTTCTTTATGGCTTCATTTTATTATTTAAAATGTTGTAAATAATAACTCAATAATGTAGATACATTTCATGATACCTTCTTTTTTAATGAATATACATAATACTTTGTTTTTTATTACACATCTAATTACATTCCTTTAAATTTGGTGAAAACATTCCAATATATAATATAGAATTATTTACATATTTTATTAGAAGTTATTTTTATACAGGTTGCCATGCATCTGTAAAACCATTAAAATCTAGGGAAATGAATAACTTTTCAAATATTCTGAAATAGTCCCAATATTTTCTAATATTTTTAGGAGAATTTTTACATGCTATATTCCTTTCATCATTAATGAAGTTGCAAATTTTTTAAAAAGCCAATTTCTGGATTTTTATATTTTCCTGGGTTATTTACAAGCACTTCAGGTTTATTGCCTTGTATGTGAAACATTTATTTTTACACATAATTCTCTGTTTGGAATTTTTAGAAAATCTGTAAAAGTCAGGAAGTCTGGGTTGTGTTTACAATGCCTTATTGCCTTACAAATATTTTGTTTATTTTTCTCAGCTTTTGAGACATTCAACTTATGCGTCATATTTTGTAGGTTCAAGACATGAAATGGTCTGATGTCACTGGCTGGGTGGGACAGGGAGGAGCCTTTTTAGGTACCAAAAGGTGACTAAACAGCTCATTTGTTTTACTATATCCATAATACTCCCATTTTGGTAGTACTTTTAAATTGAAAGTTATCATTATTGAATATTGCTTTAATTTAATGTGATTTCTTTTTATCACAGAACTTTGCCTGAACATTATATGGAACAAGTCGTTGAGCAATTGAAAAAATTTAAAATCCAGGCTCTTTTAGTGATTGGAGGATTTGAGGTATGTTGCTGTCTATCTATATTAGCAATCTACTGTTAATTATTAAAACATAATAAAGATATATTATTTCAAATAAAGCATCTTAACTGCTCATAAAACAATTGGTATGAATCTGATTAAAATTATTAAAAAGTAAATAGTCAAATTTTTAATAATATTAATAGTTTACACAATACTCTCCAAAAATACATCTTTCTAGAGTATTGTATTATTTTTTTTATAACCTCTTAAGCAAAACTAATAGTTCAAAACAATTTTCTTATTATATTTTATGCAAGCTTTTCGAAAGTGCTTTAAAAACATTCGAAACCTGGAATTTCTTAAATTTTCTGTACAGGTAAGCTTTTAATTGTGAAATTAATATGTAAAATTAAAAATATTATTCCCCTAAAAAATAAATTTAAAAAAAATACACCTTAACCTAATGGAAAATTTCCAAACTCATCCGGAACCATAGCAAGCACTTATAATATTTTTAAAACCCTTGAAAATTCAAAAGTTTAAAACAAATCTGTAAATACTTTATGAAAATGACTAGTAAAAATAGTAGGCAATTTAAAGATTTGTAATTTATTTTTATAATAACAATAAATTATTCTTCATAATTTATTCAAAAACAACTTCATTTTTGTACATAGGCGTTTCACTCGGTGATACAGTTAGCTGAAGCAAGAAAGAAGTATACAGAATTGCAAATTCCCATGTGTGTGATTCCTGCTACAATCAGCAATAATGTGCCTGGAACAGACTTCTCACTGGGAGCTGATACAGCCATCAACGAAATCACTGAGGTTTAAACATATTGTTATTCCTAGTAGGTAGAATTTTAAAGAAAGCTAACTTAATTTCCATGGAACAACTAAACAGTTTTTTTCCTCAAAGTTTGATTAGATAATACAAATGGTAACATTAGTAAAATTCACTGCCAAATAAACTTTCCTACAAAATGATTTCCATCTTTATATTTTATGCAATTTATGTCCAGTTGGATTTGATTATTTAAGCATTTTAGTACTTGAGGAATTCATGAAATTGTTTTCTTAAGTTTGAATTCTATAACAAAAAACGAAATAGATTGTACTATTGTAAAGTTTGTGTAGCTTAATGCTAGAGATATTTATAGAATGCATAATTGTCTCCTTGTATTTTCCAATTTGCACTTAGCTATGATTTTCTTTCTTAAAAATTTTCTTCAGTTTCTGTGTTTTAAAATATTGTAGTACTGAATTTTTCTGAAATGATATTCATGTCAAAAAGTGTCACATTTAAGACATTTCTTTCTTGTTTTAGATTTGTGATAGAATCCGCCAGTCAGCTCAAGGCACGAAGCGGAGAGTCTTTGTAGTTGAGACCATGGGCGGATATTGTGGTTACCTAGCAACACTCGCAGGTCTTGCAGGTGGTGCAGATGCTGCATACATATTTGAAGAACCGTTCACATCCAAAGATCTGATGGGAGATGTGTTTCACATGCAATCCAAAATGGCAGAAGGAGTTCAAAGAGGATTAGTTTTAAGGTATTTACTCAGAGGAATATTTTTTGGTATTTATTATATTTTGAATATAATTCTTCATAAATCAAAAAAAAAAAAGTTTTTTTTTCTTCAATTATTCATTTAGAAAGTGTATTTTAAATTAAAAAAAAAGTAGTTGAATAAGCATAAGTTATAAAAACCTTGATTTATGAATAAAATTTGCATAACATTTTAAAGTGTATTATATAAAATTTATAAATAACTTCCCAAATTTTATTTTTCTATATGGATGTATTATAAAACTTTCAATATAACTATTTGCATTAAGTTTTTATATTTGAATATCTTAAATATTTTTTCATTTCTTTGATATTTTTTTACCAAAGTTAAATTATCAATTTATATTTAAGGTTTTTGTAATATGCTATATATATATTATATTAGTAATTAGGATTAAGGTTCAGTAATTGTTTAAATACAATAAGTCCATTTTTCGTTTTAATCTAGTACTTGGGCTTTTAATATTTGAAAGATTTTATACTGACAAAATTTGAAACTTATTTGTATATTTTTATCACATTGTAAAGCATTCTCAGTTTACTAAAAGGTACTTATGCTTTACAAATTCTTCAAAATGGTAATCAGAACTTATTTCTATTAATAAATTGAAGACTGTATTATATATACAATGCTAATTCTTCCAAAATATCTAAACTTAATCGATGTTGTCCAATTAAAAAAAAATTGCCTGGATTATTGTTTCAGAAATGAAAGTTTTCTCAAATATTTCAGAAATGAAAAAGCCAATGAAAATTACACCACTGACTTCATCTACCGTCTGTATTCAGAAGAAGGAAAAGAAATATTCTCAACAAGAATGAACGTTTTAGGACATATGCAACAGGTTATTTTTGTCATTATTTTTGGAAACAAAATATTTTTTAGATGTTAGATTATGTAAAAGTATTATGGTGATGAAAAAAAGAAGTGAAGAACATGCTGTTTAGTATGCTAAAGTGCGTGTGAATAGTATTAACGTTTTTTAATGGATTTATCACAGTAGCAGTCTTTTTTAAGATACGAAATATTTGAATTTATAATATTAGCTTAATACCGAGTTCATTTATGTATCTTAATGAAAATAATTTGTAAACCCATTTGAATTGTAAGGACTTTTTATTGTGTTTTTCTCAAAGACTCCTTTCATTTCAGGGTGGCAGTCCGTCACCATTTGATCGTAATTTTGGTACCAAAATGGCAGCTAAAGCCACTGACTGGCTTTTGACACAGTTGAAGGCAAATAAACAGGCAGATGGTACTATTACGTGTCAAGGACCTGATACTGCTGTGCTTATGGGGCTGGTTAGACGACAGTATTTATTTACACCAGTGCAAACACTAAAACAAGAAACTAACTTTAAGTATGAATCCTTAATGATTTTACTTGGTTTATGTATGTGTGTGTGTTTTAAAGTGATTAACTTGTTAATGAATAAAAATTTGTAAACAAACTTTGCTGTTGCAATTCCACGGAGAGATATACATTGTTTTTCAATCACCGCGTAAGAGAATTATATATATAGAAGGCTCATTATGTTCCTATCCATAAATTCTTGCCAAAGGTTTGTAAAAAGTTGTTTCACTATGATATTACAAACTTGGTAGATAAATGTGGCTTATACACTAGAAATAGAATTTTAAAAGGTTTTGCCATGCACTTAGAAAACCTGGAACTATCAGAAAAGTAATTACCGAAAAGTAAGAACAATATCTATATAGTATATATTTTAATGTTTTTGTTATGTGTTTTTATTTCCTTAAAACTACAATAGATGAATATTCATTATATTTTGTTTGTTCATTGTATTTTGTTTGTAGTTATTGTTCTTGTAATACTTTACTCTATTAGTATGTGCAAAAATATCACTTATTTTTTTTGTAATTGTTAAAAAGTTGTATGAACCCAAATTTTTAGCATAATTACTTACTGAATTCTTGTTGTAAAATATGCATTTAAAAATAATTTTTATAGTATTATAAATTACACGAACATTTTTACTTTTTCGTTAACTATTAAAATAACATAATAAATATACTTGTAAGATATATAAGTGTGTTTGTTTAGAAAATTGTACTTTTTTTTATTACATCTTGTCACAATTTTTTTTTTCATATTAAAAAAAAATGTTTCTTATTTATAAGATTAAACTTATTTGGTAAGCAATTTTCTGTTGAATACCCAAAGAGATGAAAATATGTATTTTTTTTATTTACATAGTCAGTCTATTACACTGCACCTTCTTCTATTCTTGCATATATTTGTTACAGGCAAAGAATACCCAAACACCAATGGTGGCTCAAGTTGCGTCCACTTCTGCGCATTCTGGCCAAACACGATTCATCCTACGAAACGGAAAGCATCGATTGCGCAGCTGCTCCTGAAATAGACTAATTTTGCTATCAATGGATACAATCAATTTTGTTTTTCTACCTAGCTGGACTGAGGTAATACTACTGATTATTTCTTACAAAATACATTAGAAAACAATGAGGCCTCATGACCTTAAGGATTCTTCCACTGAGTGTAAGGACTTTGATTTGAACTTTAAAAGAAAGTGGACTTGCAGTGAAGATTGTGAATGCGTGAAGTCTGTGTTGTGTGTTTTCTGTTAGGGTTTCTGAGAGAAATAACTGTGTGATTTGATTATTTCAACACTTGCTGCTATATTTTTCTGAGAAATGTGTGTGTTATTTATCAAAATTTAATTTGTTGATGTTTGACTAGTCTACGTAAAGCAATCACACCGGTGGTAGGTCAGCCTGAAAAATTGCGGAAGTATAATACTCATTTAAGTAATTTTCTAAGTATAACATTGAATCACAGAATTTTTAATTTTTAGGCAAATTCAAAGAAATATTTTTTAAAAATGTGTTTTACATCTTTTAAGTAGTAAATTGGCCAGGACGTGTTTTGGAAATTTTGAATCTGAATATTTTGAAAATTAGTGAGTAATAATTTCTATGGTCATTAGATATTTGTGTGTATCAAATAAAATCAGAATCCTTATGGAAAAAAGTATTATAAATAAAGTAATAAGCTTTATTCATACTTCTCTACCTAAAACAAGCAATATAAACCTTTTGCATTTTAATGGCTAGAATTAGAATTGTCAACACTGTTAGCACTTCTCACATTAAGAATTTTATACATAATTGAAGTGACCATATAGCTGCATTAACATATATTTTTAATTTTTACGCAAATTTTCAAGAAGTTGTATTTTAAATTGAAACTGGCAAATTTCTATGGTAAATCTCACAAGTTTAATGTTTGTAAATTTAAGTTTTACTTCATTCTCTAGAAAGGACAGAATTGTTAATTTGGGGATACATTGGGATAGAGAGAATAAATTATGAAAAATGTATTTAAAAGTCAAGCATTTTATACCTTAAGAGTATTGTTAGATATTTCAATGTTGTTTCTTTAAATGTTTTATGATGAAATTATTCTAAATATTTTAGAAAATTGTTAAACTAGTTAATCTTTTAACCGTAACATTGGTGTAAAATGCTGTATTTTTTCTTGAAAATTGTGGTGAAATAAATGTTTGTGTGTGCCTGTCACTAGAACTGATACTAGAACTTTTCATTCTTAATCATAAATACATACAATTGTTACATAAAATTGTTAAATTGTATCCAAAGTGGTATATACTAATACTAAAGATCTGATTGTGAGTTTTTTGAATACTTTTCTTAAAGTTATACTTAATGTTATTAAACCCATTTATTGTTTTTATTGATTTTTCATTCCAACAAAATCTATAATTACTCATTTTTGACATTCATTTTGTATCAAATTGAATGAGAAATAGATGTTTGACTTAAATTAAGTTTATTCATATATTTAAAAATATATATATAATGCATATTTTTTTAAATCTATATTTTAACATACAATGTCAATTTTTTTCCTGTACGAGTATTCACATAAGATATTTTGCTTTTTGATTTTATGCTTGGCTCCTTCTATTCTACTCCAATCATTTTTATGCAGTTTTTTGCATTGATTTTTTTTTTGTGTCAACATGTCCATTTGGAAATAAAAAAATTCATTAGTTTTACACATATGATATGGTATTTTATATATTTAAAAAAAAAGTTTTTTTTGTTTCATTTTAAACATAAGTACCAACTTCCAAATTTATCAGAATTGTTATTTGATAATGTGTTTGTTTTTTATTTTTAAAGACTATCAAAATTATTGATTTACAGTTTATAAATAAGTTTGTTTTAATTTTCTGCTGCTGCATAGAGAAAATGATTTTTTATGCTTTAGATCATTCCGTTTTATCTCTTTTTTTTTTTAAACAATGAGCATTCGAACAGCACCGTTATTATGCTGACTAAATATTACTAAAAAGTATTACATTTGTTGCTTAGTCTTTTTTTTAATATTCACATTGTGATACTTTAATTTGTTTTTTAAAAGTAATTTTGATGCAATATATATATTTTTTATCTTCGCTTTCAAGATATTTTTGTTGATATTTTTTAAAAAATCGGCTGAGTGTTTTTATTTTAATGCATTTTAATTTTACATCACTGTTTGTTGACCTGCTGTATACTTACCTCTTTTCTCAAAATTCTTCAACAGTCATAAATATTTTCACACATTTAATATTATTAAGGTATGCACCATAATAAAATTATTATGCTACATTCAAATATTAAAATTTAAACTTGAAATTCACTTGTGGAATAAATAAGAAAAATACTGTATTACAATTTGCATTATTCCCAAATAATAAATATTTATAACCTACCATCATTATTTTAATGTTGCAATTAATTATTTTTATAAAAAATATTTTATTGAAATTGTTTTGTTACAATTTACTATAAGAAAAATAATTATTACTTATTTGTAACTATTATTGGTTATGTCAAATTTCTATTCCATTTTGTATATATTGCCTGTTAAATGGTGCAATGGTTTTGGTAATATTTACTAATTAAGAAATTGCTTATGTTTTACAATTTACTACGTAATACAAATACAAATACAATAACTGAGGGGGAAGGACTTAATTTTGAATTCAGGCATTGGTATCATATTTCTTTCATGTTTAAGAACACTTTTTTTTAAAGCATTTAAATTTAAATTCATGTTCAGTATTTGTAAGAAATAATAAGAGTAAGTACTGAAAACTGATTGTCAAGTTATGAGTTCCTCTTGCCAAAGATAATAATTACCAGATAGATTTAAAAAACAACTGCTTTAGAATAGTATACTTTTTATATGTGCCTCTCGAGATTGTATTCTATTTGTTGTATTCAACTATTAAATTTATGTAGTTTTAAAAGACTATTTCCATTTACAATAACTTTTATGCACAGTAATGAATCCTGAATTAAATTGCCAAAGTTGATAATTTTTCTGTTTGTTGAATGTTTTTTTTTATTTGAAATATTTTCTCAAGTTTTTAACCATTTCACTGACTGTAGTTTAATTTTTATTCTATTTTGAATAAATTTATTCATGTTATGTTTAATTTATGTTTATTCCATAACTGCCAGACTAATGCATATCTCGTACCAAGAGAAATTTAAACTTTTAATTAATTTTAACAGCATAATTCGACTTTTAAAATGCAAATACAAAGTTAAAATACGCAATAAAAATCCATCGAATCTGGACGTGTTTCGGGAGATACGTCTCACTTCATCAGCAGAGAATGAAAAAGTCTGTGTAATAAAATATAAATAAACCCAGAAATTGAAAGTGTTGCCAAAGAAAAAAACAAAAAGACTATTTCAAATGGTTGGAGTTAACTATTGTGTGCCAACAAGCGGGAAATATTTGATGGATTTTTATTGCGTATTTTAACGTTGTATTTGTATTTTAAAATTCTATAGCGCAATGTTCTATAAGACGAGTTTTTATCTTATAATTCGACTTTAACGATTATTTTTAACGCCTTATTAAATACTAGATGTGTGGTCCTGCAATGCCTGAGGAGCCATTGAAGCACGTACAGGGTGGTCACAAATTGTTGTTGGATGGTCATTGTTTAGCTGTTTAACGACGGATACTAAATAATTCTTTTTTGCTATACTTTCCCGCGACCTGTCAACTACGCTACTACGGCGTGTCCTAGCTAGACATTAGAAATATTTTTGTTGCAATAATTTTTTTAACGTACTATTTGTTCGTTCCGGGAAATTCTCTTTCTTTTGATACCTCACTTGTAAGAGACGTAAAAGAGATCTGTACTATATAAATAATGAATCTATGCTTAATTTTTATTGAGATAAATGTTAAACTATTTCCATGCTTTAGACCTAAACGCTAATGTAATATAGAATTTTTACGAATTCCTAGGAAAATCGGACTAATCTATCAACGATTATCGCTTCGAAGTATAGAACTAATTGTATCTTAATACTTAGTGCTTTTTTTTTGGGGGGGGGGGGGTCATATGAAACTGGATTCGAACCTGGGACCAATTGGTCTGTTGCAAGGCGCGTAATCTCACGCGGCCAAAATGTACATCATGTCCCGGAATACGGACTAGCTTCTTAAATGCTAGTTTCACAGCAATTTCTTCTAGAAATGAATTATAAAAGCAAGTATAAACGTTAAGACTAAGTTAGGGCAACAAGCACAACGGCGAATTCCGATTTTTGAACATGCACGGAAAAAGTTCTTTCACTTAAATTGAGATTGTTTCAGGCCAGGGCCCATTCTAAGAATCGACTGCCGAATTGCGTTAGCTTAGAAAATTGAACTTCAGAAATTATCGGGGCATTGGGGACCATGATGGATTTAAAGTGCACAAGCTCCTGCTACACAGAGAATCTCCCATTGTCCAAAGAAAATCGAACTCGCAATGTGGAGAACAAATTAATGGTAAATCCGGAATTTTGATGTTTAACCCTATAGTAATTTAAATATAACAACTATAATTTTTTATAAAATTTTTGGATAACACGTTTAGAAAATTAAAAATCAATGAAGCGTCGGAAAGGATCATTGGAATAATATTTAAAACATATCCAATTTCCATTTTGAATCATCAGACTTAAATTAAACTAAACATATTTAGTTTTTAATAGCCCCCTAAATTTTTTTAAAAAATATATACAGATTTGAACAGGAATCACAATATCAAAAAAGCAACAAAAAAAACTGATTTCCTTGCACAATTTTCTGTGACAATGACAAATTTTTCACTGTTATTTACAAATTAATCTAAATGTTTCGCTATATGTCAACATATAGCGCTCTACGCTTCCTATCCACGCATCATTACCATGAAAACCTCTCTGTTTCAACCTACAAATTGGCATTATTTAATCATCGCTTAAAAGCTACTCTAACGATTTTCTATACGAACAAATGTGCACACATATTGTCATAGAACAATAATTAGAAAATTGGGAAAAAAACTTCCTCACTTACCTTTACGTTAGTGTTTTATTATGATTAGCAACTATTTTATTTTATGTTTAACAAGTCTTGTAATTAACTTTTGACAAAAAAAGTTATTGACGTATTGTAGTATGGAAAATTGACAGATTTTTCCCGAATGTCAATTTAACACTGTTTGATCATGCTAAAAAATTATATTATTTCTTATTTTCCCAAGACCTTGCTACATAAATTTCATACGTTTATAGAAGCGTTGTTTGATGTTACGATTTTTTTAAATCGACTTTTCAAACAAAGTTCCTGTTAAACATAGAAAGGTGAAGAGGTGCTATTTTTAATTTCCTTATAAGCTATAGCTTGTTAATTTATAAATTTAGTATAGGTATTTTTTATACAAATCGATTAAACGGACGTCTTGAATAATAGTCGAGAAAATAATACACTTGCCCTCACTAAGAAAAAGCTCATTTGTCAGAACTTGAGCCGAAAATCAATTCCACCTTTTCGCTCGTGAATGCATTATCTGATAATTCAATTATAAAACTTTTCAGACACCTTTTGTTCCATAAAAAGTTTTTTTTATTGGTATTCAACGCTTTCTATATAAGGTGAAAAGAGGAAAAAAATAATAATTATTAATTTCTAAAATATGAAGCAATAAGTTTGGAAGGATAACCTGCCCTTTTAGGAAATTATTTATTATTATGCTAAAGTATTTTCATTTTTATTTAATTGAATTTGGAGAGAATAGAGGAAGTCCTAGGACTATGGTCACAAATTGTTGGGCGATGGTCCAGTGGCGGCTCGCCCACTACAGCAAGTACAGCCGGGCTGCACCTCAATTCATTAGTGTATTTTAAAACTAAAATCAGATATTTTACTAATTTTCTTAAATGAAGATTAGAATTGAAAATGAAATTTCTACGGTAGTAAACAAAATCTCCGATAAATAGCAAGCCTGTTACCGTAATGCACAATTCGTAGGACAAATGCAGGAGGGGAAAAAACTCCATTCAATCAAACTGCAGCCAAAAAGCGAAATTCGAAATCGGCTGCATCGTTGCCATGGCAACCGCTACGTAGTATGGAGATTCCCCCCATGCTAATGCACTGCATTTGTGAGAAGGTACAGCCGAAATGAGTTTTCTTGCTTTTGCTGCACTTGAGGTTCGATATGCTGATTGGCTAATGGGTGAAACGAGAACTTACGAGATTATATCTGAACGGAAATGGTTTTCTAGATACACTTACTGTGTGCTGTTATTTCAGGACATGGTCCTGCTGTTGTTTCGTTATGTAAGTTAATATTAAAATTGACCGATTCGCATGTTTAAAAGAAAGCAGGATTGCTTTATTTTTCAAAATATAAGTAAGTGTTTTTTTTTTTTTCGCATGTTATCATTTCTAAAAAATTGAAAGGAAACTTGATTTGAGTAGTGAATAATAAAGAATTTCCGTTCATGTATGGTTTGTGGAAAATAGGGGGGGGGGGGGATTCACATGATTTCGGCTGCACTAACATTTTAGACCACGGGCCGCCACTGCGATGGTCATTGTTTGTATCACATTTAGCTATATTAGCATAATAAAACATTATTTTCGCCCAAGTATTTCGCTTATATTTTAAACAAGTCGCTTAGCTTTAGCAACAACAAACAAAGTATTTACAGCATAGCAAAAGAGAATAGTTTATTATGAGCTGTTAAACATCTAAACAACGACCATCACCCAATATTTTGCGACCACTCTGTATAAAGTGATCATGCCAAACATCCGAAATGGTTAGTTTAGTATTACACATCTTCAATAAATTACATTTCAATTCGCCCCTTTAACTTATTTTTTTTAATAAAAACGAAAATTACTGCATATTTTGAAAATTTCAAGGCAATAAAAGAAAACCCCGAAAACATTTAAATAATATTTTAGGAACATTGATAGTTTCGTCGGTTTAGCTATAAAATACAAAGCAATAATATACAAAGCAATTTAACTCGATTCATTATAGATTTTGTATTGTAATTCGGATTTCAACCACACCTAATTACTAATACATTCAAGTTCATTGTTTTATCCATACCAAATACCAAAATAAACATGGACATAATTTATGTTTATTTTCTAAATCTACAAATATCTTAAATGTATTAATATACATTTTAAAATAATGAATAGGCTCCCTGTGTAGATATTATTCAATAAAATTCAACGGGGAAGTGAAAACGCACTATTTTTTTAATAACAGGGTAAACGACAAATGACACAAATTACCAATGAATATTGTTAATTCTACAATAATAAATTATTTAAAAAATAAATTAGATATTCATTGGGGAATAATCTGCAGAAGATACTAGACAAGACCAAGCGTTTTGGCCTCAAGCCTGTTGTTGATTGTCAAGGTTTGTATTTGTATTTAAATTTAGCAATTTAATCCCCCCCCCCCCCCCCCCCCCCGATAAAAAAAATATCTAGTGAACTATATTTTTGTCACCTCTTCATCTCTAAGTTATATCTAGAGTGGGATGCATACTTATGTAAAGAATGATGTCCTAAAATGACCGTGGTTTAAAATTACTAGGCAGATGTTCCTTGTTCTTTTCTCCGGGATAGATCCCGAAGTTATGGGTATTTGAAACTGATGTGTAAATACATGAGAACAACTGTTCGGCCGCGAAGAGAATGCCAGCCGACAGAATTCTGTTGTTTGGCGGCTGTCACAGAAACAGACCAGTTCATCTCAAATCTGGGGTTGGAAAGTAAAAGATCAGAAGATGGGTACTACCAATCAAGTTGTCTGAATGTCAAAAACCATTTTTAACCTAAACCCTTCACTTTTATTTAGAACGTACGCGTAAACAACCCTGCCCGTAGTCTTTTTCGTGATGGTCGGACAGGTAGTACAATAGTTATCAATGACAAAAGAATAATTATTATTTACACCGGTCACAACCAGATGACCACGACACTCATTACTAGGGACCTCTATATCGCAAGTTTATTCGATAAATTCGCTACTACCCTTTAATCAAACTTTTCCACTGTCGAGACGACCTCACTCTCATCAATCAACCTTCGCTGCTACAAACTCGAAGAATTTCCCCCATTCCTCCCCAACAGAGTATCATTACATCCCCTAATACAGCGCTCTGCAACAGATCAACCACTGACCGTACTTAAAACACAAGAGAGATCCTTCTGATCGTTTGGCCCCATTCCCCAAATAGTTCGAATCCTTCCCCTCGCCCCCTCGAAATTTGTTCCGAAACCCTCGAAGTGAGTCGTGGAATGTTCGATTAATTGTGCTTCCCGAATTCGAAAGCTATTGGTTTTTGCCGCCTTTTCCTCTCTCTCTATCCGGGACTGCGAATTAAACCCGTTGAGGCATGTTCAATTCAACGGAATAAAGTTTCTAGCAAGTTTAAAGAGACACACACACACAGAGGCATTTCTCTTGTAACTGTTGTTTTCGGATAATTGACGACTCGACCGGAAAAAAGGATGTGGCAGTTGTAATGCGGGGTTAATCAACGGGAAAAGTTGTAGTCGTTTCCGAACGTGAGGGGGGATACCGTGGTGGTAAACTGGTTGAATTTGGTGCCATTTCGATTCTTCTCACCTCTTCCTATTACAGACGATGTGGTTGTTGAATTTGAAGTATCTCCAGATGTACATCGCTCTAACGGATTGAAATGAAAAAAGTTGTATGTTTTTTCTTTTATTAAGACTTTCTAATCGCAGCAGTTTCTAGCATTGTTGTTACGTGCAAAGAGGATTTGGTGCCCGTAGCGAATATATTTTTATATCCTCCTCCTATCTCTTTAAAAGTGCACTCAGTTTTAAAATTTATATAAATAAACAAATTTACAATATTTATCAAATATATATTGGTTTGGTGTACAGCATAAAACCTATCTCTTTAAAACGTATTAAATTTTTTTTAATATAAATATAAAAAGTCTATACTTGGAACATTATTTAAACTTCTTACCAGAGAAATCAACTTTACAATTACAAAATGGCTTGATTATAAAATAATATAAACGGATAACAATCCTATTCGTTACAGAAATATGTCAATATAGTAAAACATTTTAAAGTTGGAATCAATGTAACTGTTATCCCATTTTAAAAAGAATGTTCGAATAATGTTTCTTTTCAATACATACAATCATTCTTTATCGATCATTGGATTTCATTTTACGGTCGATAGAACTCACTGAAAGTTTGATACCTAAAAAAAGCGAATCCATCAAAATTCTATTCTTAATATGATTGATAACGCTCATCAAAACGGCGCTCAACTGATTACACGCAGGACATCATTCTTTTTTTGCTGTAATGTTATGACTTTTTGGCTTCTAAAAAAAATTTCTTTGGAACATTGGCTATTAAAACAGCTGGATATCGTATAAAAGCGAGAGATAGAAGGTCGAAAATATAAAATAAGTTTCCCGCTCCTTTAACTTTTCAATCTTTCGAAGGGATTCGCGAATCACACCACCTTCCTGGAGGACTTCTTCGGTTTCGGTATCGACTGAATGATGAGCAGTGGGATAATCTGGATTCGCTTTTCTTTCTCTGTGGGGCCGCACAAAGGGCAGCACTCGCTCGCCCGTGTGATTGAACTGTCTCAGCGCATCAGCCGGCTCATTCCATATTCACGTCAAGGCCGCGATGTCTTCTGGGATTGAGAGGGGTTGGACCAACCTCAGTCACGTGACTGGTTCTCCAGGGAACGATGCCGTCACATTGGAACAAAGAGATGACGGCAATCATTTCCTGTCCCCTCGGCTACATTTCTTTTTGCATTTCCCATACATACCTCGCGTTTTTCTGGTGCGTTTTCTTTTTTTTCCTTCTTTTTGCTGCTTCCTGCCTTTTCCTATATCTTCTTGCGGTTGAAGTTTTTATCTATTTCGGGGATAGCGCTGTCTTTTTTTTGGTTTCATTCTTTTTCTGCTCGGATTTTCGGGTTTCGAAATATGTGACAGGTTGTGTCTCCATATTTATTACGCTTTCCATCCCTTCCAAAAAGGGACACCCGAAGTGAAAGAAAGAGCAGTTTTCGGAGTAAATCATCGACTGATGCAGCCGTGGCAGACGGAATATAGAGAGAGCAGACATTTCCATATATGTCAAAATTGATGCTTTCAGTTTTAAATCGGTCGTCAGTCCTGCTGAGTGTTATGAGCTAGGCACTTAAAAGGAGGCTATGTATATGGATCATATAGAAAATGTAAATCTTATTCAAATTCCATTAGAATTATAAAAATAGTATTGAAAGTTTCTACTTTATGTCAAGTCTATTTGGTTATATATTTTTTCATTTTTCACCGATAATTAAAAAGAACACTGGGTAACCGAGATGCAAAAAAGTTTACAATGAGATTTTGATATGATTACTTGTTTCTTTGGCTTCAGTTTAACCTTACAATAAAGGGGGAAAAGAAAATTATTTACTTATAAAACCTTATTCTTTATTTACAAAAGTGTCACAACAGTAGTACTTGTTCTATATGTCAGACGATTTTCTCAAAATAGTTAAAAGTGGATTTAACCGGCTTTGCATCTGGGCTACTCAATAATAGAAATAGTCTCGAAATTGAATTTCAGAGTAGTAAAATTAGCAGTAAACTATTCTATAACTACTATGAGTAAACTATTCTCCCGTATGAGTAAAAATAAGACCTTAAGGGGGTATAAGACACATTTGAAATTTTTCTATTTTATAAACAAAAGAATGTGTTTAACAAACTATCTTTACAGATTTTTGTTATTTGTAAAAGAATTTTTTTATGAAAAATATTTGAAGAAAAAAAAGTCACTCCTTTCACTGGTTAAACTATTTTTTTTTAAATTCTAAAAAACATATATTGTCTATATGACTAATCCTTAAAGACAATTTAAAGTAAGATGTTTGAAAATACACTGTAGCAAATTGGGAGCAGTTTCTTCAAGCAAATACGAACTTATATCAATTTAAACTTGATCAAACATGAAAAAAGTCATCACTGAGAAAAATGAGTTCAAAGTTACGTATTCAGGCAATTTTGTACCAAAACTTAATGTTGGTTCGATAAAATAATTAGTTGTACTTTACTTAGACGTATAGTCAAGCACGTAGGTATAGATTTTTCATGGGAGGGGTTCAGTGACTGAGCAACGGATATCTTTAGGTATCTTATCCCCCCCCCCCCCCCTCAACCACAGTTGGGGGGATCCTCCCCCAAAATCGACAAACTTCCCCCCCACATTAAAAAAAATTATTTATTTTTATTTAAGTAAACAGAAATACGTTCCAAGATTAATATCGTAACAGCAACAGTTATCATTTTTTTTTCCATGAAATCGTTATAAATATCATTCGAAACCTATTTTTAAAATTAGTAAATACCACTCCCTAATTATGAAATAAATTTAGATAACAAATTTAAATCTTGAGAATCTTTGTTTTAAATAATATATGGTTTTGGAGCATCTTGTTTATACGGCCCCATTTGACGATCTTTTCCCCTTGTCGCCGAAATCCTACTGCTGAACAATGAAATACGATGATGTCATGTTAGGCTTCGTTTGAGATAAAAACGGCCTCAAAACATGTTTTTGAAGCCTTTTGAGAACTATTTTCCGGGGCAGAACTCCCGGAATATACCAGATTTTCCCCTCATTCAATTTAACAAGAAGTATTATACGAGAAATTTTGAAAAATGTCCAGTTTTTTAAAGTATTTTTACAGTAATTCGATTTTTAATTTCTTTTCTTGACTTTCAATGGGAGGGGTTTGAACCCCCTGAACCACCCCATTACCAACGTGCCTGCGTATAGTTTTGGTGTCGTTGGATTAAGAATAAAATGAACTATTTATACTATCTATAATCGGGCCCAGTACTGTAACATGGCGTGGACCCAGGCCCGTTGAAGAAAGGCACCTCTACAAATCAGTGGCGTAGCCAGGATTGTCCGAAGGGGGGGGTCCATAAATTATTTTTGGTTCGACCAAAACCAAATATATATTTTTTATTAATAACTGATTTGAAATTTTTTAACTAATAATTTTAATTAAATTTAATTAATAATTTGAATAAAATTTAGTTAATAATTTGAATAAAAGTTAATTAATAATTTTAAATTATTAATTTTAATTAATCATTTTAAATTAGCATTTTTAATTAATAATTTTTAATTAATAATTTTTAATTAATAATTTTTAATTAATAATTTTTAATTAATAATTTTTAATTAATAATTTTTAATTAATAATTTTTAATTAATAATTTTTAATTAATAATTTTAATTAATCATTTTAAATTACCAATTTTACTTGATAATATTAAATTAGTAATTTTAATTAATCATAATAATTTTTAAGTAGTAATTTTAAATTAGTAAATTTAAATTATGATATTTTTTAATTTAAGCAGTAGTTTTAAATTAAAATTATAATTAATAATTTTAATTGATTAAATATTATTTATAAATTATAATTAAGAAGTAAATTTAAAGCTTAGGCAGTGCCGTCACACAAAAAAAAATTGGGGGGGGGGGGGGGGGGTTGAGACAAGAAATTTCCCAACTTAACGATTCGAAATTCCCAACTTAACGGCGTCGGGTACGGATACCAGCTCGGGTGTTATTCTCGTTATCTGACCATGATTAAAAAATACGAGGCATTATTCCCAGGTCTTTTCTTCGAGATAGACCCGAACCAACGTTGTGGCACGCAACATTTGTTGCACGCATGCTCCAGTGCAGTGTCCGTTCTAAGTGCGATGTTAATTAACCAAACTTAACGATTGGAAATTTTGAACACAACAGTGCTAAAAATTCCTAGTTCCAACTTATCAACTTTTTATAGGATAATTTTATTGTGGAAGTCATAAGGGGGGGGGGGATAACAAATACAGCCATGTTCTGAAAATGTAACATGATCTGTAAATAGTGGGAGTGAAAAGGACTCGGCAGTTGTGTCAACCCAACAGCCATTGCTAATCTTAGCATAAAACATAAAATAATATTCAAAAATAAAAAAGTATCTACATACCAATATGACCATATTTATCAAGTAGTAATTAAATTATAATTTTTTTTAATTAATAACCATTTTAATTCTAAATTAATCAATGCAAGAAAACAGGAATTTAAATTATTATAAATAAATTCAATAAACTTAGAAGTATTCAAAGAGAGAATCCTCCAAAGTTAATGTTAAAACGAAACACATATCACATAAAATTAGGTAAAGAAAATAGGTACTGAAAGATGCGTCCTCCGCGCATAAGATTTTCCGTAGCAATCGTATCGAAGTCCGAGAAATTTTTTTAACCGAGGGGTGATTTAAATAAAAGAACCCATCGAAAGTTCTGGAAGTTTCTATTTGAAACTGGTAAAAACTAAAAAAAAAAATATTTATAGAAAAACACACAGGAAACGCACAGCGTCAACATTACACAATTTTGTGATTGGTTAATCACAAAACAAAAGAAAATAACAAAAAAAATCCTAGACAATAAATTTATATGGGACTGACGCGCCAGTCCCATATATTCGAAGTGCCATGGCGCTTCGAATATTAGCTGAAAGAAATTTTACATTGTGGAAGGCAAAACGAATAGGGTTATATGAAACAAAAGTGATTTTCGAATAAAAAGGAGAGGATTTTGGTTTTTAGACAATCGCACCTAACACAATTAAAAGAGAAGTTATTTTAATAAAAAGAACACTGTGTGACGTTTGCGTAAAGTGCAACGCCATATATTTTAAAATTCTTTAAATGATAATCTGAAAGTTAAAACATATAATATAACTTTGACAATAACGAACAACAGAATGAGCAGATGCGACCATTTTTTAGTCGCCTGCTCGAAATCTGAAAACATTGCTCCTTAATTTAAACAATTTATTATATATTTAAAATGTGGGATTTTTTTTTTTAAGGAAACGATGCCACGGTTAAAAATTTTTTTCGCTTGCCGCAATAAAAAATACAATGAAATTTATAAAACAGTTCCGCCACTGGCGTTGTCTCGGCTACAGACTACATTAGTCAACTCCACCTGGAGCCTTAGCGTCATATCGGTCGAAAGTGTGCAGTGAACTCTGAAACAAACACACGAATTTAAGTTTAATTTTACAAGTTGGACAATTTCTAATTTTCCCTTAATAACCTTGTTGTTTTTGCTTTCATTTGTTAAAAATATTAATTTTCTTCAGACATAAATTTTCCCAACTCGGGTATTTATAAACCTTGAAATTCCAAACTTTTAGGGTTTCCAAATTATTGGGGGGGGGGGGGGGGGGGGGTCGGACTCTCCCCCCCCCCCCAAACTTCCACGGCGCGACGTGCCTGCACGTAGGGGATGAATGAGTCAGGGAAAATACCTTACTTCAAAGCAAGCAATTTCTGGATTGATGCACTGTGAATTCCGGCTCAACTGCCGCCCCATTTCAAGTGTTAAGAAAAGTATCCTTTTACATGTACAAACAAGCAAGACAATCATACAGACCTACTACCCCCCCCCCCCCCTCAAAAAGTCGAGTTTTCTGTCTTCAAGGTTGTTTCACCATTGTTCTCCTTAAAATCATCCCTTCAGGGGACAGAAGGGAAAGGAGCAGGAGATACATGTGGGGTAGACCAGGAAATGCGACGTGTGTTTTCTCTATAGAAATCAGAGAATTTTTTTTTTTTTTTTTTTTTTGTATTTGTTATTTATCAAAAAAAAAAACTTGGCTATGGGGGGGGTTCTAACCCAAAGTAACCCAATGCTGGCTACGCCACTGCTACAAATACAAGAAAGGGTAAGGTAATCCAAAAAGAAAATTGCACTAAAATATGCTAAAAAAGTAGAAATATTGCTTCTCTTCCCGTCTTTTTTTAATTTCTGGAATCAATGCGACCCAAATGAACCCTAGGAAAGGGGCCCAGGTGGCAACTGTCCATTTGCCGCCTGTTAAATCCGCTACTGCCATTGAGCAAAAAAAACAAAAAAAAACGTAAATTAATTAACGATTGGGATTAATAATCTCAGTTAACAGTAATTTAGTTTCTTCACACCTTCTCAAATGCAATGCAACCCTAAACGAATTGTTCTTAACAATTACACCATACAGGATTTATGTCTCGAGATTGGCGAAAGGTGGGAGGGGATGGTTCCAGCAAAACGTGCCACAACTCCCGAAAGTTTTCTCTAAACGAAGCATGCCGTAATTGAGACTTTAATGCTTCGCCACCCCCCCCACATATAGACAGAATCCATAGAGAGAGAAAATAAATAAATAAAATACCAAACGAAGCTCGGGACTCCGGATTCCTCAATAATTACGCATCGAACATTCTTTTTAACGCCGACCGGACAATGGTCAGACAATAATTCCCGGATCTTTCTGGTTTTTTTCTTCTTCTTCTTAGGCTAGTCCGGCAACAGGGATTCAATGAGGCAGAATGAAAGTTTTCGCTCTTCTTCTTCTTGGGTAACGATCTCTTTCCTCTTTTGTTTTCTTTCTTCTTGTTCTTCTTTTGCTAATGAACTGGCAGTGGACGGAAAGTAATAATCCGGTCACGTACGGGAGTAGGGGGAGTCCGGGCGATGTCTTGATTCGTAGGGGGAGGGGGTTTGTCGAGGGGATGGACAAATTGGGGGGAAGGGGTTCTCCCTCATTCGATCCACGTTAGTAGAGACCTCGTGGGCATTATTGTCGTTATGGGGATTGCTTCTAGCTTCCTGCAATGCGATGGTGATTTAGAGATCATTACGGGCTGGTTATATGCGTGGACACAGCAAACACAAGGGCAGGTTCTGATTTTCTATTATGCTGTTTGGGTTTAATCGCATACCAGACTTACAATTGAGTTTAAATTTTAATGTTCATATGTAAAGCGACAAATAACCAGGGGTACGGTTCGAGGTTCAAGTGACAAATAATAAAACAATAAATTTTTTAACAAAATTTGTAATGTAAATTTTAAAAGATAAATAAATAAATTGATATCAAAATATGCTGTTATTAAAAAACCTTTTGTTGGAATTTGTTTGTGGATGGAAATGTTTTTGTCGCAAGAACCAATTTCTTCTGTTATTGGCCCCCGTTTGGGATCGAATGATTTGTTTAACACAATTTCAACTTTCTTATAGCAGTAAAGAATTTCCAGACACTTATAACCCCAAATTCGAAGAGGGAAAAATATTATTTTAGACATAATAATAAGTAAGATATAAGAGAAGTAGAGACAAAAGAACTCTAAAAAAACACACCCTTTTTAGCAATTTTTTGTTACAGTTAAGCTGCTTTTGATCTACTAGCAACTATTCGAAAAAAGGGTAAAAAGCTGAGATTTTCCAAACTTTGACCACGATGTCCAAGAGTCAACCGGAGCCCCAGTTGCTCAGTGGCTAAAGGCGTTCAGCTACTAATCAGAGGATTGGTGGTTCGAATCCGTGCGATGGTCTTGACAAAGAAAGGTAAAAAAAGTAGTGATCTTGCGATCGGAGGGTTGCCAGCTTCGCTACAAAAATACTAGAAAGTCGTCCAGAACATCCAACAAATTATACTGGCGTGTATACGGACTGGTGTACGATAAATCTGATCGGGGTCCAATGTCCTGACGCCTATTGAGGTTGCGTCGGGTGCCAGCTCAGGTGTTGTTCTCGTCATTTGACCATGGTTCAAAAATACGAGGCATCGTTCCCGGGTCTTTCCTTCGAGAAAGGCCCCGAGCCATCGCTAATAGCCCACTGTGCAGCTCTAGTGCGACGTTGATTAAACAAACCAAACCAATCAAGAGTCAACGATTGACCGGTAGCAAAATTTTCGTTATTTGCATTCGTCTTCTAATTATCCAAGACAAGTTTTCCGCACTATTCCATTTTAATTATTTTTTTAATTTTTTAAAAATCTTCATTGGGGAAAACCGGTATCAAAATGTAATTTTCAAAATTTTGATGGCGATGCGCAAAGGCTAATATTCCGATGATTTTTTTTTGAGGTCGGTTTCTAATTACCTGACAAGTTTTCCGCACTATTACCTTTCGATTTTCAAACTTTTGATTTTTTTTGTCTCACCTTACTCTAATATAGATTTATAATTTGAGGAGAAAATAATGTGGTTTGGCTCTACTGCATCATCACGGGACAAATGAAAGAAATAAATTGAAGATATTATTGATCACACACACAACTGAAGATATTGTGATTAATATTCTCGCTGAAATAAATTATATATGTTAATTTTTAATAAAAATAGTTTTTAGTTGTTTTAGCGTAAAAAAATTAGCATAACTTAAAAAAAATTATTTAAAAAAAATTGTAATTAATATAATTTTATTATATTAATTATAATATTTTAAATAGTTTATTTAATTTATTAGTCATTTTATTTTTTGATATTAAATTAAAAAAAATAATTAATATTAATATATTTGTAATTTTTTTTATTGTGAATTGTTATTTGCTGAATTTGTTACTGAAATGGCTCAACTGCAAATAATTAAAAAAGTAATAAAAAAGCTAAATGAATTCCTGTACACTCTTTTGGTTATTTTAAATATTTTTTTATTACATTTAATGGTAATTTTAAAATATATTTTTATTACTATAAATAAATAATAACAATTATTCCAGAATTTTTTAAGCTTGTGCTAACTCGGTAGAACAGTGATATTTAAAATTAATTTTTATTTATAACAGATAATTGTGACTTTCTATTTGGCTTCATAATTATACTTTTTATGTATAAAAGTCTATGAGTCTGGATGCATGCACTAGATGGCGCTGCAAATCTGGATATACGTCATCTTTGCTTTCTACGGAATTTCTCAAAAACCACCAACTCAGATTCCTTCCTTATAACTTCATCTGTAAAAAGAAAAGTTAAAACAGCTAGTTTTGTCCACTATATTCTTATGTAAACTCTCTTTTAAGACAAAATATTTATCCAGATTAAAGTGAATGTAATAAAACATATCAATGGAGTTCCAATCAAATAAACGCAGAGAACATTTGGAGAAGCTAAGCACAAATATCAACATTGTCCTTGGAATCGAATGAAACTTGAATATTGCTTTTCAACGTTTATTTGGCCTCAATTTACAGTCCCCAGTGGCGCAACTGGTTAGCGCGCGGTACTTATACAGCAGTGCCTGCGAGATATGCCGAGGTTGTGAGTTCGATCCTCACCTGGGGAAAGCAATATTTTAGATTCAAAATTTCTATAACTTATGATTTAATTATTGTATTATGTTCTTTTCATCACACAAATGATATATTTTTTTAAAAGATTCAATAAAATCAATTTTAAACCCGAATGTATTATTCTTGTTACAATTGCCAGCTGTAAAGGAAATATTTATTGTAACATGTGATTTTAATTGAAATTAAGGATGCGTAAATTGAATAAAGCGTTTGGTTTTTCCACTAATTGATGCGGTAATTTATTTTAGGGTTTTTATAAAATTTCTAACCAAAATTTATTCCAATTATTTTGGAAAATACACCCAAAATCTAAATACATTGAAATAAATGTATGTATTTTTTAATAAATGTTACTTAATTATTTATATACATTAAATTATTTTAAAATTGGAATATTCACCTTCTATGTCTTTTTTTGGGAATAAAAAGATCTAAAAATCATTTACTTTTAAACACATTTATTTAAATATTCTTATGAAACTATGTACCCAAAAGTATTGGCCGATTTTTTTTATTATTATTTATATAATTATTTATATTACAAACCATGAAATTCTTCTCGAATATAATTAACATATTCAAGAAATAGTAAACATATTTCTCAACAGATGGCGCCATGAGAGGAAGGTGACGATCATAAATAGAATCGAAGATTATTTATTAGAACCGCTTGAGTTCGTGTTTTCGCCAATGATCAAGGCCCTGATTTACCATTAGGGCCGGGGCCTAGTGCCAAAGTCAAGGCCGAACTGGATTGTGGGCCCCGGTCTTAGGGGCTTCAACTTTTATTTATTTTGCACATTTTTCTACGTTCGTACTGAGATTTCTAAATCAGGCTCGACAAATGTGAATAGAAATTGATTTTTAAGAACAAAATAGACGTAGCCAAAATCTCTAAGTTTGGAATACAAAGGTAGTATGAAGGTGAAGGAGAGGGGAGGAAAACCCGATTGTCTTTAAAACCAATTTTAAAATTAAATTATTTTAAAACTAATTAAATGTTTAATTTTAAATCGACTTAAAATTGCTATATTTTTTAAGCCTATAAAATAATATTAAGCCTATAATAATTTTAAGCCTATAAAATAATGACATTATGTTGCGACAATTGTCAGTATTTTTTCCGAGTCTATGTCGTTTTTACAATCTCGCATGATAATAACTGTTCGAAACCATCTTGGAACCCTTTGGAAAAGTCATTTTGGGATCTCACCTCCTCCGAGCAGTCGATTTTGGCAACTCACCTTTCGTTCAGTCGTTTTTAGAATCTCGCATCACAATAACTGTTCAAAAACAGCTGGAACACCTTAGAGGAGTTGTTTAAAGATTCTTATCCTCTTCAAGTAGTAGATTTTAGCATCTCACCACCAAAAATAACTTTGCATTAAAACACTTTTTAACGACTGCCCAGCGCGCCCACCAAAACTCCAAAATTAATTTTTTATGTATGTTCGCGCGTTATTTCGATTCTACTTCAGATATTTGGACAATTTTTTTTTGTTGGATAGGGGATGTTTCACTTGGGAGCAATTTGAAGAAAAAAATATTCGGTTATCCGGCATTTAACTATCCGGAATTCTCAACTAACCGGACCATTTGAAAAAAAAATATTGTCCGATTTCGAAATTTTTTTTTTTTGTTGGATAGAGAAAAATCCACTTAAACAAAATCTGTAAAAAAAAATAATCGGTTATCCGGTTGTTATATACCCGGAAATGTCGATTAACCGGAGTTTTTTAAAACAATTTATCCGTTTCAAAATGTTTTCATTGTTATTTTTAATGATATAATATATATTTAGGAGTCGACCGAGTTCTCTATCGTTGGACGCGCGTTATTTTCTTAATTTTTTTAAAAGCTATAATTTTAATGGGAATGAAATAAAGGCTGTTGTTCGATCAACGAACTTATTTACACCTGCACGAGTGCCTAATCTTCAGATCGACTAGATTATCTGTAGATTTATTAAGGAATGTGAGAAATTAAACATATCTTCGCACTTTCACGCATCGACGTAGTGAATCTGCAGATTCCCTGATTTTTGCCCTTTTAACGTAACAAATACAAAACATTTCAAAATAAACTTAATACAAAAACGCAAGTAAAATTTATATTAGAAATTAAAATGTTACTGGAAAAAGCGTCATACCATACACGTATTCATTGCGCAAAGGACGTTAATTTAACTTTCTGACTAATGGATTTAGCCAAATTGCATAAAAGAAATTGAAAAGCAGCAGCGCAAATAAAAAAATTTTAAATAGACTATTTTTTTCATTCAAAGCTATTGTTCACTTTTAAACGTTTATTTAGATATTAATACAAAACTTTTTTGATGTATTTATGCAACGTGTATGTTTGACATCCTCTTTAAATATGTTTCATATTAATTTTTGAAATTTAAAATTTTCAAATTTTTTAGGGTTTTTTAATATATTTTTTTCAAATACGAATGGGGAAAAATGGGTTGTCAGTGGGAAATCATGAAATTTTTCATATAAAAAGTCATTATTAAAACAAATGTTTCAGTCAAATTAGTAAATTTAAATAAATAGAATAAATAGGAGCCAACAACTCTTAAAAGCTCAGTATATTTAACTCAGTATATAAAAACTCAGTAACAGTCTTTCTACAAATAAGTTAATCCACGATTTTAAAATAACTACTTTATAAAATTATTTTTTATCTCCGAAATAAAACGTTAATTTTATAATTTTTGGCTTATTTTGTTGTTGGAATATTTTCTGTATTTACGTTATTTTTAATTTGTTCTGAAGACGATTTTTTAGTCCATTTAAAACTTATTTTTGTGTGTTTCTATTATAACCAGAAAATAACGTTTATATGTGATCGAAATAGGCTTTTGTTGTTTCGCAATTTGTTTTAAAAAACAGGTATGTAGTTTAATTATATTAACATATAAACAATTAGGCAATTCTTGTAATTTCTAAGCTTCAAAATCCCATTTTTGTAGAATATTAGTCTTTTTTCGAAGATCGTTGCATTTTTTCGAATTTCCTATTCTTTAGCATTAATAATTCGATTACTCATATTACTCTAGCTTGCAAACCATTGAGAAGAAGCTGAATAAAACAGATACTTCGAATTTTTTTTTCATTGGAATATATTAACCCTTTGCACTCCAAGAACATTTTGCGTTTTGCGTTCTTTTTCCTGTTTTTTTCCCCCATACTTTTTTTTTGTTCATAGAGGAAAACAAAAGCATAATCTATTTTATATCTGCAAGACAACAAGTTAAAAAAATATCATGTTTTTTTTTTTAAACGCATGATAATGTTGTTCTCGTTTATTTTAACCCATTGCACTCCAGGAACTCTTTGGTTTTCCGTTCTCTCTACGGAACAGTTATTCATGTTCTTTTCCCTAAAATTTGTTATGCTTATAGAAAAAAGAAACCTAATCTGTTTTGGATCGGCAAAAGAACGAGTTGAAAAAAATATCGATGTTTTTAAACACAAGATCATGCTGTTCTCGTTTATTTTAAAGATCAGGGAACCAAAAGAACGAGTCGTTATGTTGCTGCATGAGCGGCGCCAACGGAGTGCAAAGGATTAAAGAACAGGGAACCAAAGAACTGGTCGTTCTGCTGGTGCCTGAGAGGCGACAGCGGAGTGCAGAAGGTTAAATGGTTTATTTTTAATACAAAACACGGGAAAATTAGTAAATAATTTGAGTTTTCTGGTTAATATATAGAAGCTTTCACGCATTACGATATAGCAAGTTTTTTCTTGTAAACTGAAAGAAATCGACTTCTCGGCTTGATTTAAATCACCCAGATATTCAATTTTTTGCTGAAATGTACTCCATAAAATGTAGTATTGTTTTAAAAAAAGGAACGGTATCAAATTATAAGTTTAACAATGTATAATTTGTATTCCAATATACCCATTTAACCCCACTACACATTTTACCCCATCTTACTATTTATTTTCGTAGTGTTACTTTCAGTTTCACCAGTGCCTTCAAAATGAAACTGCTTTCTTTATTTAAAATCCCACTGTTTATTTTTTAGAAAACGTTAAGAAAAAAACAATTGTTGTCTGGAACAAGTAAAAACTGACAAAGTGACAGTTAAAAAATAACTAATCCTTTATTCCTTTTTTTCATTTATCGTCAAGGGAAAAAATTTAATTATACTTACTCGGAAGAAAACGTTAAAATGAATATTATAATTTTTTTTCGTTGGCATCATTGGTGAAAAAACGAGCTTTTTGTTCCAACTAAACTGGGTAGACGCCATTGTTTTTTTAAATTTTCTGTGGTGTAGAAAAACGATGTTATTTACACAAACCATATTTGGTTGACCGTCTGAGTTTTTTTTTTTAACTTTTATTTTTCATCCTTACGCTCTCAAAAAAATGTGAGGCAAAATAAGAACTTCATTAAAGACCCACACACGAGAACATAAAGAAAAAGCATGAAAAAAATAAAAATGAGTTTACTTAGAATTTTTTTTTTATTCTCCTTCCGACGCCATTGCTAGGCTGCTAGTGTTGCGGGAAAGTGAAAGGATAAAAAATTCGCTTGAAAAACGTCGGCTTCTGTATTAATTTTTTTTCCTGTTCTTTTTTTCGCTCTCGCTGGAAAAGTTACTGCAATTTATTTTGTATATTTATTGTTCTCTTGAAAGCAGAGGCGTTTCCATGATTTTGTATGGAATTTTAGATATCGAATTCGATTTTTTTCTTTCTATTTTCTATTTAAAAAAAAAAAATTAAAAATATGTTTTTGAATAGTATACGATGCTTTAAATAAATAAAGGGTCAACATTTTCTTTGTTTATATAGTTGATTTATCTTCTCTTGATTCGATTTAACAATTAAGCTAAAGAAAGTTTTAAAATTAATTTTTTAAAAATAAAAGTATTCAGTTAACTTGCCATTTTTTTTTAGAAAAGATCGAAACATTGCAGCAACCGATATCAAAGCAAAATCTCAAAGGGGGTCGCTCCTCCAGCGGGCCGGGAGACTCTAGTTGACAGGCATCGGTCGCTGCTCCTACTCTGTCAACTAGAGTCTCCCGGCCCGCTGGAGGAGCGACCCCCCAGCGGAACGGGAGCAGCGACCGATGCCTGTCAACTAGAGTCTCCCGGCCCGCTGGAGGAGCGACCCCCCAGCGGAACGGGAGCAGCGACCGATGCCTGTCAACTAGAGTCTCCCGGCCCGCTGGAGGAGCGAAACCCCAGCGGAACGGGAGCAGCGACCGATGCCTGTCAACTAGAGTCTCCCGGCCCGCTGGAGGAGCGACCCCCCAGCGGAACGGGAGCAGCGACCGATGCCTGTCAACTAGAGTCTCCCGGCCCGCTGGAGGAGCGACCCCCCAGCGGAACGGGAGCAGCGACCGATGCCTGTCAACTAGAGTCTCCCGGCCCGCTGGAGGAGCGACCCTCCAGCGGAACGGGAGCAGCGACCGATGCCTGTCAACTAGAGTCTCCCGGCCCGCTGGAGGAGCGACCCCCCAGCGGAACGGGAGCAGCGACCGATGCCTGTCAACTAGAGTCTCCCGGCCCGCTGGAGGAGCGACCCCCCAGCGGAACGGGAGCAGCGACCGATGCCTGTCAACTAGAGTCTCCCGGCCCGCTGGAGGAGCGACCCCCCAGCGGAACGGGAGCAGCGACCGATGCCTGTCAACTAGAGTCTCCCGGCCCGCTGGAGGAGCGACCCCCCAGCGGAACGGGAGCAGCGACCGATGCCTGTCAACTAGAGTCTCCCGGCCCGCTGGAGGAGCGACCCCCCAGCGGAACGGGAGCAGCGACCGATGCCTGTCAACTAGAGTCTCCCGGCCCGCTGGAGGAGCGACCCCCCAGCGGAACGGGAGCAGCGACCGATGCCTGTCAACTAGAGTCTCCCGTTCCGCTGGAGGAGCGACCCCCCAGCGGAACGGGAGCAGCGACCGATGCCTGTCAACTAGAGTCTCCCGGCCCGCTGGAGGAGCGACCCCCCAGCGGAACGGGAGCAGCGACCGATGCCTGTCAACTAGAGTCTCCCGGCCCGCTGGAGGAGCGACCCCCCAGCGGAACGGGAGCAGCGACCGATGCCTGTCAACTAGAGTCTCCCGGCCCGCTGGAGGAGCGACCCCCCAGCGGAACGGGAGCAGCGACCGATGCCTGTCAACTAGAGTCTCCCGGCCCGCTGGAGGAGCGACCCCCCAGCGGAACGGGAGCAGCGACCGATGCCTGTCAACTAGAGTCTCCCGGCCCGCTGGAGGAGCGACCCCCCAGCGGAACGGGAGCAGCGACCGATGCCTGTCAACTAGAGTCTCCCGGCCCGCTGGAGGAGCGACCCCCCAGCGGAACGGGAGCAGCGACCGATGCCTGTCAACTAGAGTCTCCCGGCCCGCTGGAGGAGCGACCCCCCAGCGGAACGGGAGCAGCGACCGATGCCTGTCAACTAGAGTCTCCCGGCCCGCTGGAGGAGCGACCCCCCAGCGGAACGGGAGCAGCGACCGATGCCTGTCAACTAGAGTCTCCCGGCCCGCTGGAGGAGCGACCCCCCAGCGGTATTTAAATTACCTAGACACCTATATGCAGTTGAAAACTTTGATGCAAATCTTTCATAAAGACATTCGTTCCATACACATCTAATCCTCTTAGAATTTATGTAAAAATCTGTTATCTAAATTAACAATGTATATTTTTTTATAAGGCAGAGTACTAAGAACCTTTTTATATATAAATATTTATGTCGTGTAAATTTTAATAGAAGATAGCGTCTCTAAAATTTACTTCCATTTTTTTTATTTAAATATTGTTTTTGAACGATCCAACAACCCACCACCCACCCTTTTCGTTTATTTAGTCTTTTTAGTCGCAATAAGAGAAAATCACAAGGTGTTATGAAAAGCTAACTGTAGAAGACAAATGTTGAAAGCGGAAAACGGTAATTATCAAAGATATATGTTAAAAATTAAATGCTTCAACGGCTGTCTTTGTATAAAAACATCTTTTCTGGATAGTAGAGGGACGACCACCTATTCTAAAACTACCTACTAAATACTTATTATTCTACCAAATATAAAAGTTTAAGGGGACTTGGTACCTACCCTTTGATTTGAGAAAATCGATGAAAATATCAAGTTGTCTTTTTTTTGCTTAAAATATGCTCTTATACCTAAAGTTCATTATTACAAAGTTTTGAAACGATCTGACAATTATAAATGTAATAAAAATGCGTTTCATTACTTTCACAGCACTTAAAATGCTACGTCTATTTCGATGTTTATATTTTTGACGCAACAGCTTTCGGTCATTAATTTAAAGAAAAATCAGCTAAGAACAAGTTGAACGTGTTTATCTATGACTGTATCTATCACATCACGTGTTTGTTTATTTTTTTTTCCGTGGTTTGATATAATTTTAAATTTGAAGGTACAAGGAGACGTATTTGCCAAAAGCGACGTATTTAACAAATGTAAAACATGTTTTTGCTATTGTCAAAGCCCACTCTAAACTGTTTTATGGTATGGAATATGTATGTTCAATGAATTCAGTTGTATTAGTATGGTTTCTAACACAAAATTAGTGTAAAAGAATATTTTAAACATTATTATTTTGATTTTAACAGCTTTTTCTCAAAAATTTAGTTTTGTTATCATTTTAAAACTGAGTACATAATAGTGATTTAATGTACTCCAATTAAATAATAGAAACCGGAATTTTATATGTATGCAAGTAGTTATAAAATTAATTATGTGTGAAGAAAATCTTAAATGTATTCATCGAGTTATTTGGATTTGAAATGTTTAAACTGATTTATCTCAGTTTGTGTTTTTTGCATATGCCACGGTATTTAAAATAAGAATACTTTCTCAAATATTATTCAAATGACTTGATTTTTTTTCTGAAATTCCTGTATAACCTATTTAAAACAATCAAGGATGGATTTTGCAAAATAAAGAAAAGAAAAAAAATTAAAAATTAAAAAGTAGACTAAATCATGTTTTTTTCCATTTTTTTGCATATACATCGACATTTTTTTTTTTCTCAAGAACTAAATCAGTAATTCCAAATTCGATCCTTAAAGTTATAAAGTATAGTATAGTGAATGTAAGAAAAAAAATCTTTATAAAATATTAAAAACTGAAAAAGAAAAACCATTTTTAAAAAAGTTAAATTTTTAAGAAAAAAATTAAATTTTGAAAAATATACTCATAAAAACATTTTTTTTGTTGCTAAAATCATGTTATATAATAATAACCTTCAATAATATGTGTAAAATATCTATGTAAATTATTTAATAAAAAAAATTATTCCAAGGGTACCGAGTCCCCTTAATGCCTTACACACACACCATATGCTATGGCTATAACATTCGAAGCTTCCTGTCATTCGAGAGTTTTTTTTTATCATTTTTTTTACTTAATTTTCAATAAAAAATATATTTTCATTAAATAATTTCGTGGGTGTAGTTTGAGTATAACTTGTTAAATTAAAATATGTATTTCGAGAACTTCCATACAAATATAGCTATCATGTGACAGAGTTGTGAAATTCGAATATGAATCCGTTGCGATCAAGATTTGATTCTCGGGCACCATTTGGTTTGATGCGTCAACTCGAGGGGTGACTGTTTGATGTGCTGATCATTAATAAGAAATACATCAAACATGCGTAACATCGTTTAAGGACAATTTAAAATTTATGTAACCCAGATAGTAACACTACGTTATTTGACAGTTTTTTAAACATATTTTAGACATAAAATCTATGTTATTCGCGTTGACTTGAACATAGCGACTTTGTGTTCACGGCTGTCCCTTTGAGAAATACCAGAGCAGCTGTGCTTGAATGGGCGAGTAGAAGGGAAGAGTTACAGTTC
Organism: Troglohyphantes excavatus; assembly: GCA_963932185.1. NCBI lineage: Eukaryota > Metazoa > Arthropoda > Arachnida > Araneae > Linyphiidae > Troglohyphantes > Troglohyphantes excavatus. The sequence goes on along the minus strand of OZ010668.1, from coordinate 56,061,585 downwards.
GCGGGCCTCGGAGGACTAGGATATGTTACTCTTACAGTTGAATAAATAATGTAATTCATACAGGAAAATATCTTATCTGTAACATAATACTATGGGTCTTGATCAGAGCTGTTACCCTGCACAACTTATTAACCTAAGAAAAAAAGGCATTTACTGCAAAAAGTTAAAAAAAATTACCCAAATAGCAAAATTGGCTTAAAAAATTATTTGTAGAAATAAAGGCGCCTAAAGCATACTCGCTTGTGTTATGAAATTTCCTTGAATCGTTTCTGCAATTAACATCTCTACTATTAAGTATCTTTTTAAAATATAAATAAATTTGTAACATTAACCATTATCCAGTTAATACATTTTTAGACAGGCACACACTCAAATCAAGTTTAAAAAAAATTGTTTTAAAGTTCAAGGAATGCAATAATATATATTCACAATATAACCCGCACCACTAATAATTGTTATTGTACTGAATAATAGAACCGAAGTTGTAAAGCAAATGCTCGTTTTTTAGGTTATCAGTATTTTAATTTCGTTGGGTGAAGTATGACTGTGTATTTTAAATTTTAATTTAGCTTAAATTAAATACACTAATAATTAAAGACTAAAATCGAACATTTTGAAACATGGTTGGTTATGGGTCTATCTCGAAATATATGCTACTTAGAAATTTGACAATTATAAATCTATTACTTACCTATAATTTCATTATGTAGTTGACGAATCTAGAACTATTCTCCTTTAATGCAATGATTGAAGGTTCATCTACATCATTTCGGAAGGGAGATCTCCGCAATTCCTCCAATCGATCCTATATGGTCATTTTTTCCAAATTGCTTACAGATCCTGTTGACATGTAAAAGTCTTACCAAAAATTATGTGCATTTACGATTGTGTTTACAATACTGCAATTTAATGCTTCTAAATAGGTATCGTGTTTAGAAAATTAAAGAAAGTAAGTTTTAGTGAAAGCCGTCCGATATTTTTGGAAGATGGCGTCGAAATGAAATATAAGGCAACAATGAAATTAGTTCTTATGCGTTTCTATTATTAAAATTAATATTTCAATACACTTTTATAACAAATAAAGGCAAAGAGCTATTGTTGTGTCTAAGAAATGTTGAACACAAACGAAATTTAAACATTCTTGTTTATTGAATCGCATTTATACCTTCATTATTGCAAAAGAAAAAATGTGTTGTTGTAATAATGAATGTTTTCATATTGTAATAATGTAACAACACAATAAAATGATTGAAAAGCATTATTTAAACACATTATACAACAAAATTAATATTCTTTTACAGAAATTTCTCTTGAAATATTGTATTGTCATAGCAACAGAGTTGGCTTAAGGTGCAAGGAAGACAAACGGCCGCTTGGGGCACAGGACTAAGAAAGGCACTAAATTTCCTTGAAAAAGGAAAAATTAAATGATTTTCTTTGAAAAATTGCAGTATATATTTTGACTTTTTTTTTAATATTGATATATTTTTTTTATTTAAATTTTAATATGTAAGTAAATCGATTTCATTAAGGCTTCTCAACCTTACACTATTTCTATCCGTAGGGGGTGGGGGGGGGGGGACTGGTTAGCGCAAAGGGTAAGAGTTGACCATTAGCTTCTGGTTCCCGCCAGGAAATTCTCATGGGGTGGGGGGGAAGAGGGGGTGTCAACTGACGTAACCTGTGTTCAAGCCCGACCCTCGACAAGTATTTTTGTGCTACCCCATCTGTAACCGTCAAACTGTACCAGAATTTCTGTTTGTCGATATGGAAAGTAAATATTTCACATTTTAATGTGGGGAACATATGAAGAGATATTGTGAATCTCATTATCGCGGCCGTGACTTGCACTTAAATTTCGTATATTAGGTTCTACAATTTGAGATGCCTTATGTCACCTCAGCTGCCGTATTTATTCAATGGTTGGCTAATTTAAGGGTGGCCAAGGTTGGCTAATTATTATATTCATCTAAGATTTGTTTTGGTTTTCTGTTGTTTAAGTTTGAAATGTCTACGTTTGCAATGTTAGAACACTTTAAATAATATTTGCTTAAAATGCGTACATGGACGTACTCGTTTTTCTTTCAGTACAATTTCATCGTAAATGAGCGATGACGTACTCAAATAATTGTATTTTCTCAAAAATGAGCAGTATGGTTTAATATTGCTAATATCAGGTTCTGTTTAAAACATCTTAACAAAGCGACCTGACAAACTTAAAATAGGTGTTTAGAAGATGGTTTTCCACAACATTTGATGTCGATTGCTTAAATGAAAACTGAGTTATTACGACTCAATTTACCTTACTTCCCATTATTTTGCCACGCCTTTTTAACATTTTTTCTGTTTACAACCTCTTCACGTGGTCCTCGTAGTACAACGAATATGGCCCTGGACTTCGGTGCGCACGACGTCAGGTAGACGGATTATGTTTGATTCTCGGTAAGTTCAGGTTGTAATTGTTGAAATTTATTGAAAGTGATTTATGAAGGCAGTCTATGTAGGCACGAAACTGCTCTTTTAATTCAATTTACTCAATTTTGAGTACCTGTCTTTTTCAAAAATGAAACTTATGTGTTCGGAGCTATGATAAGAATGGAATGTAATAAAATATGAGCACTTTAATTTATTTTTAAGTGCCTATTTTTAACAATGAAGGATGAAATTGTAAAATAAATTTTAAAAAGAACACAAACAATTCAGATTAAAGAGGAAAACATCAAGACTGATAGACCAAATTTTTAACAACTGTATTAACGTCCGATTTTCCATGGATTTTGTATGGAATTTTAGATATCGAATTCGATTTTTTTCTTTCTATTTTCTATTTAAAAAAAAAATTAAAAATATGTTTTTGAATAGTATACGATGCTTTAAATAAATAAAGGGTCAACATTTTCTTTGTTTATATAGTTGATTTATCTTCTCTTGATTCGATTTAACAATTAAGCTAAAGAAAGTTTTAAAATTAATTTTTTAAAAATAAAAGTATTCAGTTAACTTGCCATTCTTTTTTAGAAAAGATCGAAACATTGCAGCAACCGATATCAAAGCAAAATCTCAAAGGGGGTCGCTCCTCCAGCGGGCCGGGAGACTCTAGTTGACAGGCATCGGTCGCTGCTCCTACTCTGTCAACTAGAGTCTCCCGGCCCGCTGGAGGAGCGACCCCCCAGCGGAACGGGAGCAGCGACCGATGCCTGTCAACTAGAGTCTCCCTGCCCGCTGGAGGAGCGACCCCCCAGCGGAACGGGAGCAGCGACCGATGCCTGTCAACTAGAGTCTCCCGGCCCGCTGGAGGAGCGACCCCCCAGCGGAACGGGAGCAGCGACCGATGCCTGTCAACTAGAGTCTCCCGGCCCGCTGGAGGAGCGACCCCCCAGCGGAACGGGAGCAGCGACCGATGCCTGTCAACTAGAGTCTCCCGGCCCGCTGGAGGAGCGACCCCCCAGCGGAACGGGAGCAGCGACCGATGCCTGTCAACTAGAGTCTCCCGGCCCGCTGGAGGAGCGACCCCCCAGCGGAACGGGAGCAGCGACCGATGCCTGTCAACTAGAGTCTCCCGGCCCGCTGGAGGAGCGACCCCCCAGCGGAACGGGAGCAGCGACCGATGCCTGTCAACTAGAGTCTCCCGGCCCGCTGGAGGAGCGACCCCCCAGCGGTATTTAAATTACCTAGACACCTATATGCAGTTGAAAACTTTGATGCAAATCTTTCATAAAGACATTCGTTCCATACACATCTAATCCTCTTAGAATTTATGTAAAAATCTGTTATCTAAATTAACAATGTATATTTTTTTATAAGGCAGAGTACTAAGAACCTTTTTATATATAAATATTTATGTCGTGTAAATTTTAATAGAAGATAGCGTCTCTAAAATTTACTTCCATTTTTTTTATTTAAATATTGTTTTTGAACGATCCAACAACCCACCACCCACCCTTTTCGTTTATTTAGTCTTTTTAGTCGCAATAAGAGAAAATCACAAGGTGTTATGAAAAGCTAACTGTAGAAGACAAATGTTGAAAGCGGAAAACGGTAATTATCAAAGATATATGTTAAAAATTAAATGCTTCAACGGCTGTCTTTGTATAAAAACATCTTTTCTGGATAGTAGAGGGACGACCACCTATTCTAAAACTACCTACTAAATACTTATTATTCTACCAAATATAAAAGTTTAAGGGGACTTGGTACCCTTTCATTTGAGAAAATCGATGAAAATATCAAGTTGTCTTTTTTTTGCTTAAAATATGCTCTTATACCTAAAGTTCATTATTACAAAGTTTTGAAACGATCTGACAATTATAAATGTAATAAAAATGCGTTTCATTACTTTCACAGCACTTAAAATGCTACGTCTATTTCGATGTTTATTTTTTTGACGCAACAGCTTTCGGTCATTAATTTAAAGAAAAATCAGCTAAGAACAAGTTGAACGTGTTTATCTATGACTGTATCTATCACATCACGTGTTTGTTTATTTTTTTTTCCGTGGTTTGATATAATTTTAAATTTGAAGGTACAAGGAGACGTATTTGCCAAAAGCGACGTATTTAACAAATGTAAAACATGTTTTTGCTATTGTCAAAGCCCACTCTAAACTGTTTTATGGTATGGAATATGTATGTTCAATGAATTCAGTTGTATTAGTATGGTTTCTAACACAAAATTAGTGTAAAAGAATATTTTAAACATTATTATTTTGATTTTAACAGCTTTTTCTCAAAAATTTAGTTTTGTTATCATTTTAAAACTGAGTACATAATAGTGATTTAATGTACTCCAATTAAATAATAGAAACCGGAATTTTATATGTATGCAAGTAGTTATAAAATTAATTATGTGTGAAGAAAATCTTAAATGTATTCATCGAGTTATTTGGATTTGAAATGTTTAAACTGATTTATCTCAGTTTGTGTTTTTTGCATATGCCACGGTATTTAAAATAAGAATACTTTCTCAAATATTATTCAAATGACTTGATTTTTTTTCTGAAATTCCTGTATAACCTATTTAAAACAATCAAGGATGGATTTTGCAAAATAAAGAAAAGAAAAAAAATTAAAAATTAAAAAGTAGACTAAATCATGTTTTTTTCCATTTTTTTGCATATACATCGACATTTTTTTTTTCTCAAGAACTAAATCAGTAATTCCAAATTCGATCCTTAAAGTTATAAAGTATAGTATAGTGAATGTAAGAAAAAAAATCTTTATAAAATATTAAAAACTGAAAAAGAAAAACCATTTTTAAAAAAGTTAAATTTTTAAGAAAAAAATTAAATTTTGAAAAATATACTCATAAAAACATTTTTTTTGTTGCTAAAATCATGTTATATAATAATAACCTTCAATAATATGTGTAAAATATCTATGTAAATTATTTAATAAAAAAAATTATTCCAAGGGTACCGAGTCCCCTTAATGCCTTACACACACACCATATGCTATGGCTATAACATTCGAAGCTTCCTGTCATTCGAGAGTTTTTTTTTATCATTTTTTTTACTTAATTTTCAATAAAAAATATATTTTCATTAAATAATTTCGTGGGTGTAGTTTGAGTATAACTTGTTAAATTAAAATATGTATTTCGAGAACTTCCATACAAATATAGCTATCATGTGACAGAGTTGTGAAATTCGAATATGAATCCGTTGCGATCAAGATTTGATTCTCGGGCACCATTTGGTTTGATGCGTCAACTCGAGGGGTGACTGTTTGATGTGCTGATCATTAATAAGAAATACATCAAACATGCGTAACATCGTTTAAGGACAATTTAAAATTTATGTAACCCAGATAGTAACACTACGTTATTTGACAGTTTTTTAAACATATTTTAGACATAAAATCTATGTTATTCGCGTTGACTTGAACATAGCGACTTTGTGTTCACGGCTGTCCCTTTGAGAAATACCAGAGCAGCTGTGCTTGAATGGGCGAGTAGAAGGGAAGAGTTACAGTTCGCGGGCCTCGGAGGACTAGGATATGTTACTCTTACAGTTGAATAAATAATGTAATTCATACAGGAAAAGATCTTATCTGTAACATAATACTATGGGTCTTGATCAGAGCTGTTACCCTGCACAACTTATTAACCTAAGAAAAAAAGGCATTTACTGCAAAAAGTTAAAAAAAATTACCCAAATAGCAAAATTGGCTTAAAAAATTATTTGTAGAAATAAAGGCGCCTAAAGCATACTCGCTTGTGTTATGAAATTTCCTTGAATCGTTTCTGCAATTAACATCTCTACTATTAAGTATCTTTTTAAAATATAAATAAATTTGTAACATTAACCATTATCCAGTTAATACATTTTTAGACAGGCACACACTCAAATCAAGTTTAAAAAAAATTGTTTTAAAGTTCAAGGAATGCAATAATATATATTCACAATATAACCCGCACCACTAATAATTGTTATTGTACTGAATAATAGAACCGAAGTTGTAAAGCAAATGCTCGTTTTTTAGGTTATCAGTATTTTAATTTCGTTGGGTGAAGTATGACTGTGTATTTTAAATTTTAATTTAGCTTAAATTAAATACACTAATAATTAAAGACTAAAATCGAACATTTTGAAACATGGTTGGTTATGGGTCTATCTCGAAATATATGCTACTTAGAAATTTGACAATTATAAATCTATTACTTACCTATAATTTCATTATGTAGTTGACGAATCTAGAACTATTCTCCTTTAATGCAATGATTGAAGGTTCATCTACATCATTTCGGAAGGGAGATCTCCGCAATTCCTCCAATCGATCCTATATGGTCATTTTTTCCAAATTGCTTACAGATCCTGTTGACATGTAAAAGTCTTACCAAAAATTATGTGCATTTACGATTGTGTTTACAATACTGCAATTTAATGCTTCTAAATAGGTATCGTGTTTAGAAAATTAAAGAAAGTAAGTTTTAGTGAAAGCCGTCCGATATTTTTGGAAGATGGCGTCGAAATGAAATATAAGGCAACAATGAAATTAGTTCTTATGCGTTTCTATTATTAAAATTAATATTTCAATACACTTTTATAACAAATAAAGGCAAAGAGCTATTGTTGTGTCTAAGAAATGTTGAACACAAACGAAATTTAAACATTCTTGTTTATTGAATCGCATTTATACCTTCATTATTGCAAAAGAAAAAATGTGTTGTTGTAATAATGAATGTTTTCATATTGTAATAATGTAACAACACAATAAAATGATTGAAAAGCATTATTTAAACACATTATACAACAAAATTAATATTCTTTTACAGAAATTTCTCTTGAAATATTGTATTGTCATAGCAACAGAGTTGGCTTAAGGTGCAAGGAAGACAAACGGCCGCTTGGGGCACAGGACTAAGAAAGGCACTAAATTTCCTTGAAAAAGGAAAAATTAAATGATTTTCTTTGAAAAATTGTAGTATATATTTTGACTTTTTTTTTAATATTGATATATTTTTTTTATTTAAATTTTAATATGTAAGTAAATCGATTTCATTAAGGCTTCTCAACCTTACACTATTTCTATCCGTAGGGGGTGGGGGGGGGGGGACTGGTTAGCGCAAAGGGTAAGAGTTGACCATTAGCTTCTGGTTCCCGCCAGGAAATTCTCATGGGGTGGGGGGGAAGAGGGGGTGTCAACTGACGTAACCTGTGTTCAAGCCCGACCCTCGACAAGTATTTTTGTGCTACCCCATCTGTAACCGTCAAACTGTACCAGAATTTCTGTTTGTCGATATGGAAAGTAAATATTTCACATTTTAATGTGGGGAACATATGAAGAGATATTGTGAATCTCATTATCGCGGCCGTGACTTGCACTTAAATTTCGTATATTAGGTTCTACAATTTGAGATGCCTTACGTCACCTCAGCTGCCGTATTTATTCAATGGTTGGCTAATTTAAGGGTGGCCAAGGTTGGCTAATTATTATATTCATCTAAGATTTGTTTTGGTTTTCTGTTGTTTAAGTTTGAAATGTCTACGTTTGCAATGTTAGAACACTTTAAATAATATTTGCTTAAAATGCGTACATGGACGTACTCGTTTTTCTTTCAGTACAATTTCATCGTAAATGAGCGATGACGTACTCAAATAATTGTATTTTCTCAAAAATGAGCAGTATGGTTTAATATTGCTAATATCAGGTTCTGTTTAAAACATCTTAACAAAGCGACCTGACAAACTTAAAATAGGTGTTTAGAAGATGGTTTTCCACAACATTTGATGTCGATTGCTTAAATGAAAACTGAGTTATTACGACTCAATTTACCTTACTTCCCATTATTTTGCCACGCCTTTTTAACATTTTTTCTGTTTACAACCTCTTCACGTGGTCCTCGTAGTACAACGAATATGGCCCTGGACTTCGGTGCGCACGACGTCAGGTAGACGGATTATGTTTGATTCTCGGTAAGTTCAGGTTGTAATTGTTGAAATTTATTGAAAGTGATTTATGAAGGCAGTCTATGTAGGCACGAAACTGCTCTTTTAATTCAATTTACTCAATTTTGAGTACCTGTCTTTTTCAAAAATGAAACTTATGTGTTCGGAGCTATGATAAGAATGGAATGTAATAAAATATGAGCACTTTAATTTATTTTTAAGTGCCTATTTTTAACAATGAAGGATGAAATTGTAAAATAAATTTTAAAAAGAACACAAACAATTCAGATTAAAGAGGAAAACATCAAGACTGATAGACCAAATTTTTAACAACTGTATTAACGTCCGATTTTCCATGGATTTTGTATGGAATTTTAGATATCGAATTCGATTTTTTTCTTTCTATTTTCTATTTAAAAAAAAAATTAAAAATATGTTTTTGAATAGTATACGATGCTTTAAATAAATAAAGGGTCAACATTTTCTTTGTTTATATAGTTGATTTATCTTCTCTTGATTCGATTTAACAATTAAGCTAAAGAAAGTTTTAAAATTAATTTTTTAAAAATAAAAGTATTCAGTTAACTTGCCATTTTTTTTTAGAAAAGATCGAAACATTGCAGCAACCGATATCAAAGCAAAATCTCAAAGGGGGTCGCTCCTCCAGCGGGCCGGGAGACTCTAGTTGACAGGCATCGGTCGCTGCTCCTACTCTGTCAACTAGAGTCTCCCGGCCCGCTGGAGGAGCGACCCCCCAGCGGAACGGGAGCAGCGACCGATGCCTGTCAACTAGAGTCTCCCTGCCCGCTGGAGGAGCGACCCCCCAGCGGAACGGGAGCAGCGACCGATGCCTGTCAACTAGAGTCTCCCGGCCCGCTGGAGGAGCGACCCCCCAGCGGAACGGGAGCAGCGACCGATGCCTGTCAACTAGAGTCCCCCGGCCCGCTGGAGGAGCGACCCCCCAGCGGAACGGGAGCAGCGACCGATGCCTGTCAACTAGAGTCCCCCGGCCCGCTGGAGGAGCGACCTCCCAGCGGAACGGGAGCAGCGACCGATGCCTGTCAACTAGAGTCCCCCGGCCCGCTGGAGGAGCGACCCCCCAGCGGAACGGGAGCAGCGACCGATGCCTGTCAACTAGAGTCTCCCGGCCCGCTGGAGGAGCGACCCCCCAGCGGAACGGGAGCAGCGACCGATGCCTGTCAACTAGAGTCTCCCGGCCCGCTGGAGGAGCGACCCCCCAGCGGAACGGGAGCAGCGACCGATGCCTGTCAACTAGAGTCTCCCGGCCCGCTGGAGGAGCGACCCCCCAGCGGAACGGGAGCAGCGACCGATGCCTGTCAACTAGAGTCTCCCGGGCCGCTGGAGGAGCGACCCCCCAGCGGAACGGGAGCAGCGACCGATGCCTGTCAACTAGAGTCTCCCGGCCCGCTGGAGGAGCGACCCCCCAGCGGAACGGGAGCAGCGACCGATGCCTGTCAACTAGAGTCTCCCGGCCCGCTGGAGGAGCGACCCCCCAGCGGAACGGGAGCAGCGACCGATGCCTGTCAACTAGAGTCTCCCGGCCCGCTGGAGGAGCGACCCCCAGCGGAACGGGAGCAGCGACCGATGCCTGTCAACTAGAGTCTCCCGGCCCGCTGGAGGAGCGACCCCCCAGCGGAACGGGAGCAGCGACCGATGCCTGTCAACTAGAGTCTCCCGGCCCGCTGGAGGAGCGACCCCCCAGCGGAACGGGAGCAGCGACCGATGCCTGTCAACTAGAGTCCCCCGGCCCGCTGGAGGAGCGACCCCCCAGCGGAACGGGAGCAGCGACCGATGCCTGTCAACTAGAGTCCCCCGGCCCGCTGGAGGAGCGACCTCCCAGCGGAACGGGAGCAGCGACCTATGCCTGTCAACTACAGTCCCCCGGCCCGCTGGAGGAGCGACCCCCCAGCGGAACGGGAGCAGCGACCGATGCCTGTCAACTAGAGTCCCCCGGCCCGCTGGAGGAGCGACCCCCCAGCGGAACGGGAGCAGCGACCGATGCCTGTCAACTAGAGTCCCCCGGCTCGCTGGAGGAGCGACCCACCAGCGGAACGGGAGCAGCGACCGATGCCTGTCAACTAGAGTCCCCCGGCTCGCTGGAGGAGCGACCCCCCAGCGGAACGGGAGCAGCCACCGATGCCTGTCAACTAGAGTCCCCCGGCTCGCTGGAGGAGCGACCCCCAGCGGAACGGGAGCAGCGACCGATGCCTGTCAACTAGAGTCTCCCGGCCCGCTGGAGGAGCGACCCCCCAGCGGAACGGGAGCAGCGACCGATGCCTGTCAACTAGAGTCTCCCGGCCCGCTGGAGGAGCGACCCCCCAGCGGAACGGGAGCAGCGACCGATGCCTGTCAACTAGAGTCTCCGGCCCGCTGGAGGAGCGACCCCCAGCGGAACGGGAGCAGCGACCGATGCCTGTCAACTAGAGTCTCCCGGCCCGCTGGAGGAGCGGACCCCCCAGCGGAACGGGAGCAGCGACCGATGCCTGTCAACTAGAGTCTCCCGGCCCGCTGGAGGAGCGACCCCCCAGCGGAACGGGAGCAGCGACCGATGCCTGTCAACTAGTAGAGTCTCCCGGCCCGCTGGAGGAGCGACCCCCAGCGGAACGGGAGCAGCGACCGATGCCTGTCAACTAGAGTCTCCCGGCCCGCTGGAGGAGCGACCCCCCAGCGGAACGGGAGCAGCGACCGATGCCTGTCAACTAGAGTCTCCCGGCCCGCTGGAGGAGCGACCCCCCAGCGGAACGGGAGCAGCGACCGATGCCTGTCAACTAGAGTCTCCCGGCCCGCTGGAGGAGCGACCCCCCAGCGGAACGGGAGCAGCGACCGATGCCTGTCAACTAGAGTCTCCCGGCCCGCTGGAGGAGCGACCCCCCAGCGGAACGGGAGCAGCGACCGATGCCTGTCAACTAGAGTCTCCCGGCCCGCTGGAGGAGCGACCCCCCAGCGGAACGGGAGCAGCGACCGATGCCTGTCAACTAGAGTCTCCCGGCCCGCTGGAGGAGCGACCCCCAGCGGAACGGGAGCAGCGACCGATGCCTGTCAACTAGAGTCTCCCGGCCCGCTGGAGGAGCGACCCCCCCAGCGGAACGGGAGCAGCGACCGATGCCTGTCAACTAGAGTCTCCCGGCCCGCTGGAGGAGCGACCCCCAGCGGAACGGGAGCAGCGACCGATGCCTGTCAACTAGAGTCTCCCGGCCCGCTGGAGGAGCGACCCCCCAGCGGAACGGGAGCAGCGACCGATGCCTGTCAACTAGAGTCTCCCGGCCCGCTGGAGGAGCGACCCCCCAGCGGAACGGGAGCAGCGACCGATGCCTGTCAACTAGAGTCTCCCGGCCCGCTGGAGGAGCGACCCCCCAGCGGAACGGGAGCAGCGACCGATGCCTGTCAACTAGAGTCTCCCGGCCCGCTGGAGGAGCGACCCCCCAGCGGAACGGGAGCAGCGACCGATGCCTGTCAACTAGAGTCTCCCGGCCCGCTGGAGGAGCGACCCCCCAGCGGAACGGGAGCAGCGACCGATGCCTGTCAACTAGAGTCTCCCGGCCCGCTGGAGGAGCGACCCCCCAGCGGAACGGGAGCAGCGACCGATGCCTGTCAACTAGAGTCTCCCGGCCCGCTGGAGGAGCGACCCCCCAGCGGAACGGGAGCAGCGACCGATGCCTGTCAACTAGAGTCTCCCGGCCCGCTGGAGGAGCGACCCCCAGCGGAACGGGAGCAGCGACCGATGCCTGTCAACTAGAGTCTCCCGGCCCGCTGGAGGAGCGACCCCCCAGCGGAACGGGAGCAGCGACCGATGCCTGTCAACTAGAGTCTCCCGGCCCGCTGGAGGAGCGAACCCCCAGCGGAACGGGAGCAGCGACCGATGCCTGTCAACTAGAGTCTCCCGGTCCGCTGGAGGAGCGACCCCCCAGCGGAACGGGAGCAGCGACCGATGCCTGTCAACTAGAGTCTCCCGGCCCGCTGGAGGAGCGACCCCCCAGCGGAACGGGAGCAGCGACCGATGCCTGTCAACTAGAGTCTCCCGGCCCGCTGGAGGAGCGACCCCCCAGCGGAACGGGAGCAGCGACCGATGCCTGTCAACTAGAGTCTCCCGGCCCGCTGGAGGAGCGACCCCCCAGCGGAACGGGAGCAGCGACCGATGCCTGTCAACTAGAGTCTCCCGGCCCGCTGAGGAGCGACCCCCCAGCGGTATTTAAATTACCTAGACACCTATATGCAGTTGAAAACTTTGATGCAAATCTTTCATAAAGACATTCGTTCCATACACATCTAATCCTCTTAGAATTTATGTAAAAATCTGTTATCTAAATTAACAATGTATATTTTTTTATAAGGCAGAGTACTAAGAACCTTTTTATATATAAATATTTATGTCGTGTAAATTTTAATAGAAGATAGCGTCTCTAAAATTTACTTCCATTTTTTTTATTTAAATATTGTTTTTGAACGATCCAACAACCCACCACCCACCCTTTTCGTTTATTTAGTCTTTTTAGTCGCAATAAGAGAAAATCACAAGGTGTTATGAAAAGCTAACTGTAGAAGACAAATGTTGAAAGCGGAAAACGGTAATTATCAAAGATATATGTTAAAAATTAAATGCTTCAACGGCTGTCTTTGTATAAAAACATCTTTTCTGGATAGTAGAGGGACGACCACCTATTCTAAAACTACCTACTAAATACTTATTATTCTACCAAATATAAAAGTTTAAGGGGACTTGGTACCCTTTGATTTGAGAAAATCGATGAAAATATCAAGTTGTCTTTTTTTTGCTTAAAATATGCTCTTATACCTAAAGTTCATTATTACAAAGTTTTGAAACGATCTGACAATTATAAATGTAATAAAAATGCGTTTCATTACTTTCACAGCACTTAAAATGCTACGTCTATTTCGATGTTTATTTTTTTTGACGCAACAGCTTTCGGTCATTAATTTAAAGAAAAATCAGCTAAGAACAAGTTGAACGTGTTTATCTATGACTGTATCTATCACATCACGTGTTTGTTTATTTTTTTTCCGTGGTTTGATATAATTTTAAATTTGAAGGTACAAGGAGACGTATTTGCCAAAAGCGACGTATTTAACAAATGTAAAACATGTTTTTGCTATTGTCAAAGCCCACTCTAAACTGTTTTATGGTATGGAATATGTATGTTCAATGAATTCAGTTGTATTAGTATGGTTTCTAACACAAAATTAGTGTAAAAGAATATTTTAAACATTATTATTTTGATTTTAACAGCTTTTTCTCAAAAATTTAGTTTTGTTATCATTTTAAAACTGAGTACATAATAGTGATTTAATGTACTCCAATTAAATAATAGAAACCGGAATTTTATATGTATGCAAGTAGTTATAAAATTAATTATGTGTGAAGAAAATCTTAAATGTATTCATCGAGTTATTTGAATTTGAAATGTTTAAACTGATTTATCTCAGTTTGTGTTTTTTGCATATGCCACGGTATTTAAAATAAGAATACTTTCTCAAATATTATTCAAATGACTTGATTTTTTTTCTGAAATTCCTGTATAACCTATTTAAAACAATCAAGGATGGATTTTGCAAAATAAAGAAAAGAAAAAAAATTAAAAATTAAAAAGTAGACTAAATCATGTTTTTTTCCATTTTTTTGCATATACATCGACATTTTTTTTTCTTTCTCAAGAACTAAATCAGTAATTCCAAATTCGATCCTTAAAGTTATAAAGTATAGTATAGTGAATGTAAGAAAAAAAATCTTTACAAAATATTAAAAACTGAAAAAGAAAAACCATTTTAAAAAAGTTAAATTTTTAAGAAAAAAATTAAATTTTGAAAAATATACTCATAAAAACATTTTTTTTGTTGCTAAAATCATGTTATATAATAATAACCTTCAATAATATGTGTAAATATCTATGTAAATTATTTAATAAAAAAAATTATTCCAAGGGTACCGAGTCCCCTTAATGCTTACACACACACCATATGCTATGGCTATAACATTCGAAGCTTCCTGTCATTCGAGAGTTTTTTTTTATCATTTTTTTTACTTAATTTTCAATAAAAAATATATTTTCATTAAATAATTTCGTGGGTGTAGTTTGAGTATAACTTGTTAAATTAAAATATGTATTTCGAGAACTTCCATACAAATATAGCTATCATGTGACAGAGTTGTGAAATTCGAATATGAATCCGTTGCGATCAAGATTTGATTCTCGGGCACCATTTGGTTTGATGCGTCAACTCGAGGGGTGACTGTTTGATGTGCTGATCATTAATAAGAAATACATCAAACATGCGTAACATCGTTTAAGGACAATTTAAAATTTATGTAACCCAGATAGTAACACTACGTTATTTGACAGTTTTTTTAAACATATTTTAGACATAAAATCTATGTTATTCGCGTTGACTTGAACATAGCGACTTTGTGTTCACGGCTGTCCCTTTGAGAAATACCAGAGCAGCTGTGCTTGAATGGGCGAGTAGAAGGGAAGAGTTACAGTTCGCGGGCCT